>PVKB01000079.1:600000-1155216 GCA_004027205.1 Ctenodactylus gundi
CACAGTGGGATGGGCAGCTATTTTCTGGCAGCCCTTTTCACCAAGTTCTTCCACCATTGCCAGCTGACCATTCATGCATCCACTAAGATCTCTGAACTGTGAGCTAAAATGAAGCTTTCTGCCCTTAAACTGAGTATGAGGTACAGTGTCCCAGTGATAAGAATGTGACTAGGGAAATAGCTGTAAAGTGGTTGATGGCCTGAAGCTGTCTTCCTATGGAACACTGGTCTGGCACATCTGAGCACAAGAAGTATAAGACAGATAATAGAGAATGAAGCAGGGGACATCTGGACAGAAAGGAGGAGGAGGAGAGAAAAAGGAGGACTGGAAGTAGAAAATAAGGAAAAGGACGAAAGACAGAAAGGATAGCAACATATTTTGAAAGTAAAGACTGAATGAAGGCTCCTTTTGAGGTTGGGCTATGTCCTTATTCTGTGGTGCTCCTCCTCCCCCACCCTTTCCCCCTGATCTTGCTTTTAAGTCAGCCAGCCCATGAACTTCAGTTGCTTTCAACCTAAGCCCATACTTCCTAGTCTGCCTCCTTCGACTGTGGTTCCTCGGCAGTTTGCGTTCCATTTCCCGCCATTCCCCCTTGTCTGTTTGGTTATTTCTCCTTCTCCCCTATGTACAGTCTTTTGTATCCAAAGTGCATACTCACCCCAATTGCTAAAGGATCCAGCGTCATCGTTGACTGGAGAATATTCTGGAAAACGAAGGCGTCTGTCTTTGGGGACTGTGTGCTCAGGGCTGATGTGAACCTCCTCTCTGCCTCACTCACCTCGGACTCCCTCGCCCCCTGCCTCTGCGTTAGTAGCCTGTCTTCCTTCCTTGTATACAAAGCCCCGGGAACACCCAATCTCACACTCTCTGGAGGTCCTTTGGCGGTTCACAGCCTGCCCGCAGTGATCAAACAGGGGCGGGCATGACCAGGAACGAGGCTTGAGTCTTTCCTTGCCTCTCTCCATTTAGGCTTTTCATTTTCATATTTCTCTCCACGATTTGTAATAAATGCAGAAACACTGCTCAAGGGCAGGAACGAGGTCTAGCTTCAGCTGAGGTACAATAGACACTACTCGGAAAGTAAAAACTTGCAAATGGCAGTTTAGCCTTGAAGAATATATTGAATTAGATGTGCTGTGAGCCTTGATTCATGGTCTCCGTGTAATAGCATTGCTATGTATATTGCCTGGGTGCTTTCGTCGGCTAGAGAAACGGGCTGTGTAAAAGATTATGCTCACAAAGTCAGTGCATGTGCTGCTGAAGAATGAAGGGGCAGAAGCCGGGTGACCTGACCTCCTGTGCTGTTTCGGCTGCTTCCTGTGGAGCCCTGACTTCGCGGACCATTGATTTATATGTCTGTAAAATGGAGATCGTGTTAGGAGGAGGTTTTAGAAGAACTACATGAAATAACGCCAAGCACAGAACTTAGCTTATTATAGTAAATAAAAAGCTTAGTAAATGAAAACCGTTTATATTGCTGTTACATGATGATTATTTGTAGCCCTGGCTCTGTAATTTGGCCCATCCTCCTTCCTCCTCGCTTTCATTTACCCTTTATCTATTCACTACCCTGTCCACCAATTCATAGTTCTTGTCAGTTTCAGAGTCACCGTGGTCATCTTTTAAGACACATTGTCATTTCAAAGCACTGGCTAAGTACCACCCAGACTGACAACTGTGAATAACTCCGCAGAGCCTCTAACATGCTCTGGCATTTCACTCAAACGTATACATGCCACCGTGTTGTTCCTTTTTGTTTTGTGACTCTTTTTCTCAGCAGATTTCACATATGGTTACTGAAGGTGGACATCATCTTCCTCTGAAAATAGTCCCGCCGGAACCAATGTGAAGTAATTGGGCTTCACGAGAGCATTACTGTCAGTCTAAAAATATATAGAAAGACAATCACATTTTATTTTTTCTGTCTCATCCATTTTCAGCACGTTCACGTCCACGTTCTCCCCAGGAAGGCTGGAGACTTTCGCAGGAACGACAGCGTCTATGATGAGGTGAGTCTGCCCTCTCTGATTTGGTTGTTTGATCACAGAGGCTGTCAGTGTGATGGAATCAGCAAAGTGAACCGGACGTCACCCCAGATATGATCTTAAATGGGATTCTACTTAGTAGTCTAGCTTGGGAAGCAACATTAGAGGCCAAAAATGGCCATCATGGAAATGGAAGACAGTTAAGTTATTATAACTTCTCTTTAGAATGAACATTAGCAGCAACCTTTTGGTTTCTGCCTGATCATTTGCCTGGACATTAAATATTTGTGTGGAGATGTTAGTCCAGAGTCTCTATAGAAGAAAAGCTACAGTGCCATCAATGGAAATCAAACAGCCTGATGGAAGATTATTTTAGGAAAATGCTAGCTACATTTAGATTTTAGCACATTTTGGAACCTGTCTTTTATGCCTCCAGATAGCATTTATTTAGAGTGGGAATTTGAGTTATTATGAGCAGAAACTAGGTTGGTTTGAATGACGTGAGTATAATCCGTGTTTGATAAAGCTCGCAGCAGTTAACTGATGTGTGGATCCTCCCACTCAAAGACATAGGTGGGAAGTCAGTACAAACATGAGTCAGTATGAGCTTGATGAATGGCTTCTAGGGTCTTGTCTGTATGAGAACTCACAGATGTCTGTCTGTACTGTGGGGAATACACCAACTGTGATGTCTTAGGCTGGTACCAAATATAAGGTAATTTCAGATTACCTACATATTCCAGCTAATGAAGGGAAAATGTATTCACTACGTGGTATTGGTAATCAAATGGCACCAGTGCTTGATTGGAAAGAATGGTGAAGATGTTTCTGGATGTAAAAAAGAGGAGCACTCCGATTGATGTGCCCACCATGGATGCCATATTAGTCATCTAAATGATATTCTTGTTCCAACTTCTCAGTATGATTTTTAAAACATATGTTTTATTTTGGTTATCTATAATGTGACTCTGCCGAGTCAATGCATGTGACTATCTTTAGCCGGTCTCGACATCATGTAGAATCTGTGCTCTTCCCTGTATGTCTATGAGGTATCCTTAAAAGGCCGGGCATTAAAATAGCTGCTCAGACCATGAAAATAAAGAATAAGAGGTCAGCATTTCATAAGGAAAGTCCTGATTTATTTTTCTGGGACCCACTGGGTTGTTTGAAGTGACGGCTTGTCATCTGCTGTGGTGAGGCTCTGTCTTCTCAGCTCCACAGTGGACCCGCATCACATAGAAATCACCTGCTCCCTGGGAAGCGCCAGCTTAGGGAAAGCTCAATTCCCAAAAGGTTTTGTCCCTAGAAGCTGTGCCAATCGAAGGAAAGGAACACGTGAATCGTATTATATGAGTTTAAGAAAATCCCCAGAAATTCCTGGTGTGTGACTAGGTGTGGGCGAGGCTGCTGGCCTAATCTGGGCTTTCCAGAGCTGGTTTGTAACACCGGACTTCTATCTCATTGTCAGTGAGTGTAGAATGCAGTTTGGAGGTTGGTAGGGCTTATTCCATATTAAAATAAAATCAGAATTATGGAGTAATTATAAAGAAATGAATTAAAAATGCAAGTAGTGATCTCATTCACATAAACTAAGGTTAATAAAATGTTGCCAAGTATAGGCCATTTTAATGAATAAATTAGCACATGATTTATATACAAGTGAATATTGCTAACATGGTATTAAAGGTGCTTGAAAACACTGTTTTCTTAGACTGTGTGATCACCTTGAAGTTTGGTTTATGTTTTAAATATATCTGTTACAGAAGCTGCATAGACTCATTTCCACCCGGGTCATGACATGATACCTGTTCTGTGGTTGGCATGTGTCTTTCCTCTCCTCTCATTCGTTTGCTCCCATGTGCATGCTCTGGTGCCATCTCAGGCCCCTCAGAACATGAACCACTTGTTCCTACATCCCATCCATGCAGAGATGCATCTCAGGAAATGTATCTGAAGAATTCTTATTTTCAATCCATGGGTAAATCATATGCAATATAGGCCATATTCACTAAGGGAGATGTGAACTCTAGAAACATACAGAATCATGTTCAAATTCCAGTACCACATGATAACTATATGACATTGGGCGAGTCATTTAACCTCTATGTTTTAATTATCTTACCTTTAAAATGGAAATGATAGTATATATTATTCCAAAATATTGTCATGTGTATTGTATGACAAGCTATACCTGAAAGCTTATTTTAGACATTGGTCCACAGTAAGCATTTATTCATATCTGCTCATCTCGTTATTAATTTTGCTTTTAAAATTTTTCACAATAGCAGTGAAATGGACAAAGTAGTTCAGAGCCAGGTCACTGGATGTTGCTACTCCACACCCTTTCCAGGGGCCAGATTTCCAACTTCCTCTCTCCCTTTAACTGTTCAGTCACGGATTCACCTTTTGCTTCATACAACAGTGCTCTCTAGTTGGAGTACATAATCAAGTTACGTCTAGAAAGAGGCCTGGAAAGCATGAGGCATTACGCAGGCATTATTGCTACAAGAAGTGATGCCCATTAGACCGGATGATCTTAATCAGAAATGATGGAGCGATGAGGAATGGCATTCTTTATAGTGATGAAATCACTCACTGTGGATTACACGTCTCCTCATGACATACAACAAACAGTCTGCCTGGCAGGGTGAGGAGTGGGAAACAGGGGCAGCAGAAACTAAGCCCCACGAATACACTTGGATTCTTACCACACCAAAAAGAATGTGGAAGGGTTCTGTGTTATGGCAGCTGGGAATGTTGTAGTCTCTCTGAGCACCATTTTAAGTAAAACAGTGACAAACAGAAGATTTACAGAAAGCTGCCAATGGGATGGCAAGTTCCAGAAACAGAGATTGGGGCAAAGTTAATGATAGAGGTGTTTAGAATAGAGAGGGGAAGATTGGTAGAGAAAAAGAAAAAGAGTCACTATTTTTAAGTATCTGAAAAGCTGGTGGGTGAAAAGGGCCCTACATAAACTTTATGTAGCTCTGAGGGAAAGATCTGAGATTATCAGTCTACAAGAAGGCAGATATTATCTTTACATAAAAACAAAACAAATCAAAGATGCCTCTGAATGGTGAGATTGCCTTCTGAGGACGCTAGCTTCCCGTTCCTGGATCCAGTCAGACAGCAGAGGGACGGAAGTGACTCTCTAGGAGGACCTATATTTGGTCAGTGCATGGACCGCATGGTTCTGCAGTTCCCATCCTTACATATTTGGTCTATTTAACCATTCCTTTTTTTAAGGTTATACAAATTTGGTAGCAAATAGCACCTTTTGTTATTAGTATCTCAACATTTGTGTTAGTGCCTAGTCAAGCTTACTGTTTTGTTTAGTACATCAAATACAAGATATAACTCTTTCATGTCTTTTTTTCTTTTTCTCCCATTTTATTAATGTATATATATATATATATATATATATATATATATATATATATATATGAATGCATACATGTTTATACTGAACATGAATATTTTGTGCACATATATATTGCATCAAAATTACAATCCCTTCTCCTACCCCTTTCTGACCCTCTCACAACTCCCTCCTACTCCCACTATCACCCTCCTTTTTCTGTTTCTTTCTTTACAAAGTCTATCTTCTTACTTTCCTCCCTGTCTCTTACATGTTTTATGATTTGGTTTTCTCATATTAGAGAAGCTATAAAATATTCAACTTTCTGGGTCTGATTCATTTCGCTGAGCATCATGGTCTCAAGACACACCCATTTTCCTAAAAATGACTCAGCTATGCTTAATGGCAGAGTAATACTCCATTGTATATGCCACATCATCTTTATACAGTCATCTCTATTCAGGTATATTGGCCTTTTCCAAGATTTGACTATTATCAGTTGTGCTGCTATACTAAAGGCATTCAGTCTATCATTACACCAATGAGATTTCTTAGGCTAAACTTATATCAAGACCGAATAAATGAGTTAGTACATTAAATGAACCTCAGTCTATATCTCAGAAGTATATCTCACATAAAGAAATAGGTATAATTGCATACTTCATTATTTCAGAATTTTTAAAAAGTTCTTTCCTAGAGAGGAGCAGAAGGACATGTGTAAGATCATTATTACAAATTTAGTTACAGAGCATGAAATTGAGTTGTAAAATTGAAGAGTCACAAGTTGAACAGTGGACTGAGTTCTTAGCCGATGGACTAAGGTTATGTGATCTTTTATCTTTACCACCCAATGAAAGCTTCATGGAAAAGACCCCAAGAACCACTTATTTATCAACTCTTAATGATTTTAGAACTAATAATGTCCCGAATCAAAACTACTGCCTTCTGCCACTCCACCCTCAGCTAAATATCCATCCATGTTATACACATTCAAAAGTTTCCCAGATGAAGATTTTATACCAACTTCCCATGTAAATATAATTATTATGCTTTGCAAATTAATATCCTAATAAAATAATGATTATGGGGGAACTTTTAGAGATTTTATAAGAAAGCTGGTACTGTTTTAGTGGGACACCAATCAAATGCTTAATGTCTAATATACTGTTACACTTTCTCTTTCGATGTTTCCTTTCCTCCATGTACTTCGGTGCTGCTTGTCTCTCTGTCTCTCTCAAAGATTCTTTCAAATATTTTCTGGAGTGCTTGGCCAGTGGTTGCACATTCTTTAGGGATTCTTGGTCATGAAAAATTTTTACTTCCCCTTCAATTTTCAGGGATAATTTTTATGAATACAACGACCTGGGTTGATGCTTACTGTCTTTTAAAGCTTGAGAGATTCTTTTCCAGGATTTTCTGGCTTTTGAAGTTTTCATTGAGAAATCTGTGGTAATTTGATTGTGTTTGCCATGGTAGAGTAATGTCTGGTTTTCTCTTTCTGCTATTAATATTCTGTCTTTGTGTTGTATTTCTGAGGTTTTGATTACAGTATGCCATGGCAAGTCTTGTTTTTGGATGAAGTTATTTGATATACTATAGGTTTCTTATACCTGAAAATTAACTTCTTTTCTTAGATTTGGGAAATTTTCTTTCGTGATTTCAGTGAATTGATTTTTTATGTTCTTGGTGCTATTTTCTGCTCTTTCTCCCACACCCATCATTCTGAGAATGGATCTCTTTGAATTATCCATCAGCTATTTTTGCTAGATACTTTGCTCATTTCTAATTTTGGAGTCATGCCTAATTATGACAATTGTTTCCTCAGCCTACTCTTCAAGGTCTGAAATTCTGTCCTCACAATGTTTGGGTTGAATTTCCCTGCTTTCAAATATATTTTTTATATACCAGATGTGTGCAGGCTTTCTTTTCAAAATGTTCACTTCTCTATCAAAATGTTCCTTCATATCTTGTATTTCCTTATTTATCTCAGCCAAGTTTTTATTTGTGGCTTCTGTATGCTCAGTAAGCTTTGTGTCCATTAGGACCACAATTTGTTTAGTAAATTCTTCTTTAAGCCTGCTAATCGTTGCTTGCATTTCTTTGAGAATACCTTGTTTGAATTGGCTTTTTGACTCATTTATTCGCCTCATGACTTCCTTCTCTATGAGTTCCACTATTTTAGGGCCCATGACATTAGTTTCTGGGGTCCTGTTGCCTTGCCTTCTTCCCGTGTTTCTGTTGTTGAGGGACTTCACTTTAAAGGCCTGGCCGAGAGGTTTCTTTGAATAGCTATGAGTACGTGTGGAGGTGGGGAGCTGAAATTCTCCTGAGTTCTGCGCTGGGAGTAGGCAATGAGGGAGAAGCTAACAGCCCAGTGGACTCGGAGGTGTCATGATCATACCCAGTCTTCACAGCAAAGCTCTCCCACCTGTCCTGGTCTCCCTTCCCCAAGGGTGGGACTTTCCAAGCTCAGAGGTGCTCCCACTATACCCAAGCCATTCAGGTGTTCAGCAGCCTTTCTCTCCTCTCTCCAATTGTCCTTTATGCCAGTTTCTTCCTAGGAACTGTTTAAGAGTGACCCCAAAACCCTGATGTGTTCTTCTGAGCCTGCTTTTACTCAAAACAATTCAGTCTCAGGATTTTTACTTTTTAATGGCTCCTGCTTGTGTCACTGCCTGTTATGGCTACTGAGCGCTGCTTCTGATACAGGCTCAGAGAAGAAGCTCACATCGCACTTGCAGTTTGCACTACCTGCGTGCTTTGTTTAGAGGCTGGGACCACTAGCTGTTGTCAGCTCCCACTTCGCCCAGATCCATGCTGACCTCAGTCAGAGGTTCCAGGCTCTGGGCTTTCCTCCGTCTGTGGCTGCTGGCTGCTCTCAGTCTGCCTGGGGCTGCTTCCTGAACTGCTATTTTCCTCTGCTTACAGTGTGTCTTTGGGATTTTTAATCTTCCTGTAGCCTCCTTCCAGTTGTTGGGGGGCTCCTTCCTCTCCAAGATAAGTTGAACAGACCATTTTAATTATAATGTCAACTTTTTATGTGAGTCTATGAGGAGACATTGCGTAGCTGTTTCTCAGCTGCCATCTTTACCAGAAGTCTTCCATGCTGTGTATAAGCCTCCCGTTCTGTTGATTTTTCTGGCTTCCAGGTTCTTCTGCTTCTCCTGCAGCTTAGCATTGCATGTAGATGTTCATAGGCTTTGCTTACTCCTTTCATTTGTGTCTTATATTTGCAGGCAAAGCATTTTTTAATGGTGTGCTTTATTTTTTTTTTTTCAGCAAAGTATCTTTAGTAAGTCTGGTACTGTTCGGAATGCTAGCTCTGTAGGTCCCTGTGGTTCCCATACTTCTCTGTCTCTTACTGGGCCTGCTTGACTCGTTTGTAACATGTGGAAGCATCTGAGTTTGAGATCACTGCTATTTCAGGGACAGCCCTGTTGTACCATTCAAATGTGTTGGTCCTGAAAACTCTCTGGTGCACTGTTGCAGGCCCCTTATCTGTAGCATCTGCCACACTTCCTGAGCTCATTTGTGATGCTGTAGCCCAGGTGAGTTCTTCAATTCTAAGGGTATGTTATGCCCACCTCCCTGACTCCTGGAGCTGGTGTTCTCTCTCCCAGCTTGCTTTTGTCAAGTACACCACTTTGCTCCTGCCTTTGTGTTTGTCGTTGTAATGTGTGTTTTCTTCTTTTTGCCTTCACATAGCAAGCGAATCTCAGCCTGAAGAGTTCTTTTCACTGTTTTTCTGTTGACTAAAAATAGCTAATCATCTCTCTCTTGTGTGGTAACTCTGTGGTAAGATTATGCTTATTTCCTCCTTTATATCACACTTGAAATAATGAGTTTATATTCATGTCTGCTTTTCCTCACATCATTATAAATCCTTGAGAGCAGGGACCTAAAGTGCTAAAGAAGAAGGCTTCGGTGGGTATTAGTTAAATAGTTGCATACATGGATAATTAAGGAGTTGAACTAGAAGAACTTAGAACTGTATACTTGCCCTGATATAATTTAAAGGAGAGTGTATCTTGTTTTTAGAAAGTTGATTCATTTACTCATCTCTGTACCGAGTAAGACTCTGGCCTAGTGCTATCAGGCATCTGAGGTTAATTTAATGGGGCATTGAAGGAACAGACTCCTTTGGTCAGAAATCAGAGTGCAGAGGTAAGCAGTTATAACCCTTGTCTGATCACTAGGCTCGTTTCACAGACACATGCCAGACATGATAAGTGACTTGGTCTGCTCAGAACCTGAGTTTGTCTGCCAAGACAAACAGAAATATAAGACGTGCTGGAAGCAGGCTCTGGAGCTACTTTTCTCTCGTCCCTGCTTTGGCTGTGTTCTCTGAGTATTTCTCCACCTGCTTCTCCTTCAGCCTTTGTGCTGGACCTGACCAAGCAAGCATTTGCTTGCTGTTTTATCTTCCTTGTTTCAGAGGATGAGCCTCTCTTCATTCTAAAAAGTAAATTCAGATTCTATCCTTTCCAAAATGAAATTTCTTCGAACTCCCACCTTTTAGGGTTTTCATTGTAAATTTTGTTTATCTATAGCTCTCAGATTTTCTGCATTTATGTTCTGCGTCTGTGTGATGTCTTCTTTGAACTCAGTGGGCCCTCATTATCTTGACGAGTTGATGGAGATTACAATACTGACGCATATGGGGTCCTTGGGTACAGATAGCCTATAGAGCTAATGCGGAGGAGGGAAACTCTGTTGCCTAATGTCCTGGTACATCACCTCATTAACTCAGAAAGACTTATCCTAGCTGTGCTTCAAATAAGTAGCTCTCATAACTGTATTGGACAATTCATCAAATGTTTATAGGTGACATTGAGTGGTTGTGATTGTGCATTGCATAGAGAATCCAGTCCTGATGGAGGAAGTGACTATTATCAAAGCAAATGGGAATAGCAATCAGCAATTGGACAAATTCAACCATGACTTTCATAGACAAAGAAGCCATGAGTTCAAGCATGTCATGGGAAACAATTGCTTGGCTTAACACAATGCATGAAAAAAATCAATCTGCTAAAATGCAGGTCATTCAGCCCTGAGGGCTGGAGAGAACCATTATATTGCTGATGATATTTATTGTTGAACTTGGATCTCTTTCACACACCATTTGACAATGGACTTGAAGTCCATGGGTCCCTTGTTGGCTCTCCTAAAAGGAAAGAATGTTTCAGTGAGACAGCTAATTAGCTTTTTCCCTCTGGGTTCACTGATGTCCTCCTATTGAGCAGTAAGTTTCTGAGTGTTGAGAACTTTAGATTGAAAATGTTGGTACCACTTTTCAGAACAAAATAACAATTGCGTGGATTTTTCCTCAGTTCATGGAGACTTTTAACCGGGAATATTTTGAATTTATGGGATTGTGATACAATCAACATAATATGCATTATGCATATGCATAAAAACATTAAATTAATATGTATAATATACATACAACAATGTTAATTTAATTATGTGACTTCAAATTCTCCTTGTCCATATTTCTGAATAGTCTTTAGCTACCTGTTTTCATGATAAGAGAACTAGGTAGACATTTGACATCTCTATATCAGAATATTACTTAGTTAAATTAAGTCTTATGTGTTGCTAGGGATTATTGTGAGTTATTGTAGAGGTATTTATCTGGTTAAAAATTGTTTCTACCCCTTTTCCACATAGAAATAAGTATTCAGGGAGTATAAAGTTCAGGTTAGTCAAGCTGTTGTAGGTAGGATCTACTGAGTATCAAATGTTGTAAAAGGCAAAGAGTTGTCATGGTGGTCATGGTACTCATGCTGAGCTGGAGACCTTTTGAGGTTGTTGTTGAACAATAGCAAGAAAAAGGTAAAAAGAGGTGGAGAAGTAGCTGGTAAATGCACAAGTTTCTGTAGGAAGAGCCCAGCAGCTACTGATGCTTTTTCTAAAGTTTTTCCTGGAGTTTACTTTGAGAGCTTCTGTACTCCATCACGTTTCCCAGAGTTGCGCTTCTATGACATTTGAATATGCACAGTTACATATTAGTGAGATGTAAGCTAGAAAAAATTAATCACGTGTCACTCAGTGCATATTTTTCAGGAAACTGACTTCAACAAACCATTCCATGTGATCCTTCCTCACTATTTCTTAGGACTTTCCTGTGCAGACTCCTGTGTGCCTTCTACAACAAATTCTCTCTTCACATAGAAATACATCACCAGAGACCTATTTGATGCTTGCTAAAGAAGGTGGTACATGCCAGTTCTGAGATGTCCTTGTAACTGATAATTGTCTTAGTCACTTTCTCTTCTCTGGGTACAATGCCTGTCACCTACAGCTTAAAGGAGCAGAGGTTTACTTTGGCTCACATTTCAAGTGTTGCAGTGGTGAAGGGCATGGTAGAAGGCCTCACTGCAGAAAAGTTGTTCATGGCAGAAAACTGAGAATAAGACAAACTGGAAAGAAGAATATACTTTTCTGGGATGTGTTCCCGTGACCCACTCCTCCAATCGGGCCCCACCTCCTAGTAGCACTTAAAGTCATCCATACATTTTCCCACTTGATCTAGTTAATTCCCACAATCCAATCACCCTCCATACACATGGGGCACTGGGGACATCCCAGATCCAAATTATCACAGTGTCCCTGCGCTCATCCTCCCTGCTCCTCGCAGTTTTCTCACAGAGACCACTGCCATGCACCTCAGGGAGCACAGAGCTTGAAGATCGGGCCTCTTGATCATGTTCCTAAGTAAATAAATTTTAGTTTGGTTTATATTTTTTTGATATAAATCTTAATAATCACTTAAGAAAAGTATCTAAGATTTTTCCCGATATTTATTAATATATATGTATATATGTGCTTTACAATGGCTGCACTGAGCTTGCGAATTCCGTGCACATATATCACAGTATTACAATCCCCTTCCTCCACTTGCTGTTCCTCCCACACCCTCGTTCAGACTTCCCAGGCTCCCTATCATGTCCATTACAAAATGCCTGTGTTCTGGGTTTCTCATATTAGAGAAACCACGTGATGTTTTTTCTTCTGAGTTTGATTCATTTAGTTAAGCACCATGGTCTCAAGTTGCATCTATTTATCTACAAAAACCTCAAATTTACCTGTTTTTATAGAAGAGTAACACTCCAGTGTGTACATATGCCACAGTTTTCGTATCCATTGGTCTGCTGATGAGTATTTTGACATCTTCTACAGTCTAGTTCCTGTGAGTTATACTGCTATAAACATAGATGCACATGTATCTCTGTTACACATTGCTTTTACCTCTTCTGGAAAGATACCTAAGAAAGGTATTTCTGGATTGAATGAGATATTTGTTTTCTGCCTTTTGAAGAATTTTCGTATTGCTTTCTACAGTGGGTATATCAGTTGACAATCCCACCAGCAAAAATCAAAGGGTTCCTTTTCCCCTGCAACCTCTCCAGCACTGATTGCTGTTCTGCTCCTTGATATCTGCCATTCTCACGGGGGTAAGATGATATCTTAGTAGTGATGTTTCAATTTGTGCTTCTCTAATGGCAGAGGTTGGTGAACATCTTTTCATGTATTTGCTGCCTTTTGTACTTCTTCACCTGAGAACTGATGATTCATTTCTGTTGCCCATTTTTTAAGTTAAGTCTTTTGAGGAGTCTATTTTTTTAAGTTCCTTATATATTCTGGTTATTAGCCTCCTGTCTGAGGTATAGGTGGTAAGATTGTTTTCCAATTCAGTCAGTTCTATCTTCACTCTACTGACAGTTTCCTTTGCCTTGTAGAAACTTTTTAACTTGGTGCAATCATTTCTTGATTCTTTTGCCTCAGTTTTTTGTTTAAAAAGTCCTTGCCAACTGCTACATCTTACAGAGTTTTGCATATTTTATTTTCCAGAATATTCAGTGTTTCTATCTTAATATCTAGGTTTTTAATCCACTATGATTTGATTTTGTTTCATGGTGAAAATTGTATGTCTGGTGTCATTCTTCTGCATGTAGATAACCCGTTTTCCTGAAACCATTTGTTGAAGAGACTATCCTTTATCCAGTGTGTGTTTTTTTGGTCCCTTTTATTAAAAATCAGGTAGCTGAAGGTACTTGGGATTGTCTCTGCATCCTCAGTTCTGTTCCATTGGTCAACCTGTTTGGTTTTGTGCCAGTACCACATAGTTTTTATTATTATTGCTTTGTAATATAACTTCGTGTCTGGAATCATAATGTCAACTACTTTTGTATTTTTACTTAAGATTGCTGTGGTTATTTTAGGTCTCTTTTGGTTCCTTATAAATTTACAGATTGTGTTTTCAAGTTCTGTGAAGAACTTGATATTTTGATAGGAAATAGCTAAGAATTTTTGATAGCTTGTGGAGCCTGTAATCCATTAAAGCAAAAACTCAGTATCTCAGAAAATGTGCCAAATTTACACTGTGTAGAGGATCAGAGACATAAGTAACAGATATAGGAAAAAAAATTAGAGTAATAAATTGTGAGCTTGAATGTGTACACAAAGGAAGAAGAAAAAGGTGCATCTGTCATTGACATGTTTCCAACCAGTGTTAATTATAATGACCTCAAAGAAAAAGCCTTCAAACATTTTTATTTACTTTGCTTTAAAGAAGAAAATGAAAAAGTGCAATAATTGAGGTGAGAGAAAAACAGAAGCAAAACTTAATGCAATTCCAGATAATTTGTACATGTTTTTACTTTCAGTTATTGTCTGTCATTCTTTAGGCAAAAGAATGATATGCTTAATTCACATGACTTTTTAAAAATAAATTCCATTAAGTGTATCTGAAATTTAGAATCCACACGCCAATAGAGTGATATTGTAATAAGTTCAACCTGCCAATTTAGGAAAGGTGCATGTTCACACACACACACACACACACACACACACACACACACACACACACACACATTCTCTGTTAGTTTGGGTTCTTACAATGGACAGAATTTACAGAACTTTCAACAAAAAGGATCTCATTGGAAGGCTCATACATCTGAGGACAGACAGTCCGAGATGGCTGCCTGCACGTGTGAGAACTGACTGTCCGATTGCTGTTCAGCCGTGAGGTAGAACACCCGTTGATGAGAGTCTGCTGCAGATCTCGGTTGTTTGAAGAACAACAGCAAAGACTGGCGACTGAATATCTACAACTGAAGATGGGCGATGGGCAGACAGGGGCACGCCAAAACTGGAGCAAATCTGTGATGAAGATTTGTGGCATGTAGCAAGTCAGTGTCCATAGGCAATTGCAAAGACGAGAGCTTTCTCAGAGAAAAAGCTGTAGTGATCTTTCTTCTTCCTTCCTTTTATAAAATTTGAGGTCCCAGTTGGGCCTCTCACATCCAGTTGAGTGCTCTTTCCTCACTCACTGGCCCATAAGTCACTCACGCTCTATCCAGGCTGGTTCCTAACTGCCTAATCTAGACGTGTTTCCCAAACCTTAATCAAGGCATGGTTCCTGATTGCCTCAAGTTGACATAATCTCTCCAAAGGTCACACATGCAGAGAGTGAGAGAGGAAGAGATAGAGATAGAGAGAGAGAGAATGTGAGAGAGAGTGAGAGAGAGAGAGAATCAGTATATTAGTTACTTTTTCATTGCTGGGACGGAATACCCAACATCCATAACTTTCAGGAAGAAAGATGTATTTCAGCTCACAGTCTCTCAGTTTTGGAAGCTCTCAGTCTATTCATGGGAAGCTGGTAAAGTTGGAAGCACATGCATGGTGGGAGCAGATCTGGAAAAGAGTCCCTTACGGCATGGCAGAACAGAACCTGGTCAGAGAGGAAGGGGAGAATCAGCACACACCCGTTCAGGTCAAGCCCCATGCATCTGCCTCTTCCAACTAGGCCCCACCTCCTAATAGTAAAAGGCTCCATACTTATTCCACCATATCCAAACACAGGAGACTTTTGGGTGACACACCAGATCCAAACCACAAGAGTCAGTCAGTTCAGCAATGTACTTTCATGTGTGGAAGTCCATCTTGCATGCTCCAAAAGCAGTTGTACTTCCACGATCATCAGATGATTTCTTCCAATAATGTCAACAGTCTCTACTTGGTACTGTGTGTTCTAAGACTGCACTGCCCAGTGGAAGTCTAGGATAGTTACCTGTGTTATTAAATATGTTCAGTAACCACATCAAAGCAGGTAAAAATAAACAAATTCAATTTAATGTAGTGATACAATTTTTAAACTATAGAAGCAAAATATTACCATTTTTACACATAGTAATATGAGATATTGTTATTGATGAGATATTTATATTCCTTTTTGATATAAGTGTTTGAAATCTAGCATGCATTTTACATTTTCAACACATCTTGATTAAAATTACTCATGTGTGGCTAGTGGCTATCGAATTGATTTTATTAAAGCTAGAGAGATTTGTTTGTTTCAAAACTATAATTTAAATGGAGAAAACTTTCTTTGTTGTTGTTGCTGTTGTTCTATTTTTTTTCTTCCATCTTTGTTGCTGGAATTCAGAAGACAGGGCTTTATATTTTACCGAACCTCGAAGGTGTTTTTTGTGATGGGACAGATATGGTAGTACATTCCTCTAATCCTACCACTCTGAGAGGCTGAGTCAGGAAAATTACAAGTTTGAGCCCACCTTAAGCAATTTAGTTTTTATTCTTATTAATTATTTACTTGCTTACCCTGAGCAATTTAATGACTCAATTTGATCCTGTCTCAAAATACAAAAGAGGCCTTGGAGTGGAGTCTCTGGGTTCGATTCCAGCACCACAAACAAACACAGGAGATGTTTACAAGCAATTGAATTATTTCCATCTTCTCTCTCATAGACTGTGTTGAAATTTTTAAAATGAAATGACTTCAGAGATGACCAGCTAGATCCCTGTATGCAGATGTTACAATTATTTTCTCTCTTTTTCCTGCTATGTTCACCAAGGGTGCTAATGAAATAATCCATAATTTTTGGTGGACCAAAGGGCCTGTGTTTTGTTTTTTATTTCTATAGATGATAACTCTTCTATGGGTGCCCCAATCAAATGCCACTGGGGTGGGCTGAAGCTTCTTGTTCTAATTTTTAAGAGACCCTTAGGCATTCTTTTGAGATACTATCATGTGGACTTAAAGAGTGGGGTTCTGGAGCCAGCTTGCCTGATGTTCAGGGTCAGCTAGTTGTGAACAGATTGCTTTGAACACATTGCCAAGCTTTTTGCTTCTCCCTTTTCTCCTCTCTGAGTGGGCGGTTGTGATAGGGTCAATGTGAGAATTTAAGAACTGATTACAGATGAAGCTCTAGAACAGCACTTGGCATGCTGTTCATGCTCAGTATATGTTAGCTGTCCCGATTTGCATTATGATTAATGTCATTATTACTATCCTGAGGGCACATCAGAGAATATCTTTGTAGGGAGTTGGTGGAGGTAAGGAGCCACAAACTAAGACAAGTGACTGCCAGGGGCACCTTCTCTGGAGCCCAGGAAATGTTACTGCAATTGCAAGAAGCCCTTTAAGGAGAGTTAATGCGGGCTCAGTGTCATCGCTGGGGACTGTCATCACATGTGTCTGTGGACCAAGGGCCTTCAAAGACAAAGCGACTCAATAATTAGTGAGCACATTAAACTTTTAAGCTGTCACAAATAGACAGCCCACACTGTTCTAACATTCATAAACAACGAGGAAGTCTTTTCTGTAAAGGAGAGATTGATACTTATGAACTTATTCTAAGACTTTTAAATTATTTCAGCTTACTGGCGAGAAGCTCTTTGTGGAAACTGTCATGACCCATCCCACCCACCCCCAATTTAGAATAGCATGGTGAGAGATGTCAGATATCTTTTCTAAATGAGAAAGTTTAATAAAAATAAAAGGCTGCATGGTCTCATAGCTCTAAATGCCACACATTGGGTCAACATACTATTTGTTTCTGCTTTTGTATTGACTTGCTTTTTAAATCTGCCTCTTTCATGTTTGCCGCATTTTGAATCACAAGAGAAAAAAAACCCAATAGTTTGGGGCTTGTAAATTCAGATTGACACTGATAATTAAGTTTAGTTCTTAGTCTGATCTTATAGAGAGCTACTGAAAAAACATTATTATAATTATTACTCTCATTTAATGAGATTTAACAATGAACTGCACTTTACTAAATGCTCTCCGTACATTAATCTTTTTAAACTGAGCAGTGTAGACTTAATTGAAGCTAAGCCTCACATGGGATTAAGTGTTAACCTTAAGACCTTAAAGGCAGGGATGGAGGAATGGCTCAGCAGGTAAAGCGGTTGCCTAGCAAACACTAAGTCAAGTGCTAAGTACCTGAGTTAGGTTCCCCAGCAATACATAAACTGGGCGTGGTGGCGCATGCCTGTAATCCCAGCACTCAGGAGGGAGGATTGCCCTGAGTCCAAGGCCAGCCTGGGCTCCATAGTGAGTTCAGGACCAGCTGGAGCTACAGAACTAGATTCTATCTCAAAAACAAACAAACAAACAAAACGAACCTCAAAGCAAAGCTTGTTCATAGCAAAATCATTTTGGCTACAAAATGGTTGGGAACCATCCCCCTTTAATTTGATTTGAGGAAAATATTATTCTTTAATTTTATGGGGGAAAAAGAATAAGTGAATTTTTTGTGGAGACTGTAACTTCCGTTGCTAAATCTCAGTTTCCAGATTCCTGCTTTTTCTTAGAGAAATTTACATACTCTCTCTCTCTCTCTCTCTCTCTCTCTCTCTCTCTCTCTCTCACACACACACACACACACACACACACACACACACACCCACGGCAGCGCATCCCAGGTTTTCAATAAATGCTATAGGTCCAGGATACATTGCTATTATCAGTTAGGTAACACTTAGAGTGAAAGAAAATGACATTTCAAGGACTAAAATTGTTCTCTACTATTAGGATATTCCTAACTAAGAAAAATACGTGTATGTGTACTTAAATACAAGGAAGTTGCCAACATACTGCAGCCTAGTGCGTGCAATTCCCAGGCTCTCCCTCACTGAACCGCTTGAGCACTGGGTCTCTTAAATACTTTGCATAGTGTATTCATGTCATGATAGCACACTAAAATATTTAAAAGAAAATTGCTGCCTTATATTTTTTTCTCAAAAAGAAACAGTCCTGGCTTACAATTCTCGATGGACCATAAATATCTTGTGGGCCAGCAGCACCAATACCTGCTGAAAATCTTGCTTACATCCATGGTAACTAAGGAACTCATAGAATATTCCCTTTGCACTGAAATGCTATACTTGCTCCAGCACATCTTCTTTCCTTTAGAAGAAGTTTGTTTCTTCTCAGAAAACTCTCCAGAGTTATTCAAGGAGCATTGCCCAGTTGGGTCAAGTCCTGTATGAGTTTTCAGGGGAGCTTCTTTGGTAATCCTGGCCCTGTCACTTGATGTGAAAACTGAGGCTGAATTTATTTTTAGCAATCTGAAATAAGCACCCAAATTGTTTCCCTAGTGCCCCCTGCACGTGGCGTGTTTACCATTCACCCTCACTCCCTAGAGTACTAGAGTAGGGTTTTTGTTTGTTTGACTGTTTTCTTTTAGGATTCAGCTCAAATTCTAGAACATCCAGAGCTTTGAGTTGTCCTCTGCTGGTCATCTGGGATAAGGCTGAACTAGACTTCTTGAGGGGAGCTAGGGGCAAGATCTTTACCAGCCGGTAGTGCTCTCAATGAAGAGGACAACACAGGATTGGACATCAGCATTCGCGCGAGTTGGCACGTAGCGTGAAGTGCAAATAGGATATTATGTTACGTTTGCCTTCATCAGAGGCAAGAAGTGAGGCAAAAAGAGATCTCATAACTTTTCTTAGGACATAGAGACAGTAAGAAACAGAACTGGTCTGACCCCAGGGTCTGTCTACACACTCTCTGAACCACTAGCCCGTATTCTCTCTTGCATTGCTGCCTCTGTGAACACTTAAAAGTGTCTTACTCACTGGTTTCTCCTTTCTCCTAACTCCCCCACAATCCTATTATTCCGTAGAGTAGTTTCTCAACAAATAACTGCTGAATTGAATCTTTTACTTCCGCACCTCTCTGAATTCAGAAGCTTCCATTTCCCACTCCTCAGCTCTCCGTCTTTCATTTGTTAGCTATACATCCCCTACTTTTTTGGTCACTGCCTTTCTTTCAGTCAGATCTTTTTCTCAGGAAAGAACTTGTACCACCATTGCTTGTCTGAGATGACAAAGTATTATTTTAGACTAACAAAGCCTACTAGGAAAAAAATAGAAATTTAAGGGTAAGAGTATCAGGCCTTGGGTCTGAGGTACACTGGGACTTTGTTTTGAACTCCAAGATGAAATCACAAAGACCAGCTTTATACTTTGTACCCATTTCTGAAATCTGCCTGAAAATTAGTTTGATAAATCTTTCCTCATCCCGCATAGTCTCCCCAGTACTCTGCAATATAGGGGAATCCACCTGTGCCTTCTTGTTTGGAATTACGTCAACACTCTGTGAAGAGGTCTATATTATCTCCCCTTCCCCAGTCTCAACAGTGCTCTTACCTATATCCTGTATCCTGTAACCTGGTTCCAAATCACCACAGTGTGTGGTTATGTGTAATGCCTGTAAATCTTGTATAATTGACCTAATTATTTTGAAAAAAATCTCAACAGAGAAAATATTTAAATGCCAAATAACAGAGGACTGTATTTTAATGATAAATATTCATGCATGTAGCTATTAAATGAGCTCTTTAAAATATTGAGATATAATTTTGGGTAAAAAGAGAGACCTGTAAACTGAGAAAAGAGTGGAAGAATGTGTACCTTGTGACTAAAAGGAATGTAGCTGTAAATGAAGTAGTACATCATTCCTGTTTTCCTCTTGGTACTGTTGATATTTCCTAAACTTTATATACTGAGTGTGTAATAATTCTATGATTTACAAAAACATACTAGCAATTTTATTTAGTTAGTTTGTTCGTTATTTTTGTGAGCCAGGGTCTGGCTGTGTTGCCCAGGCTGACCTCAAACTCTCCAGCCTCAGCCTCAGCCTCCAGAATAGCTGTGATTACAGGCTCATGCTGGTGTACCCAGCCGCCACAGATCATGTCTAAAAAGGAAGACACCCACGTTCTTTTCCATTCATCTGCAGAGAAGAACCCTTACTCTGAGTTGTTTCGTGCCCATCGCGAAGGAAATTGATTTTAGTTTTGATAAAGACCTCATGGGAAATTCTTGTGTGTGACCTATCACTTAAACTGAAGTAGTGGAACAAATGGCTTTTTTGGGATTTCTGCTCTCTGAGTTATTAGGAAAGAACAAATAGTCCTTTTCAGGGTCAATTTTTCCCTGCGTTCCTGCTTTAAGAAGTAGCAGGAAAGATCCGCTGAGGTAGGTGATCTTGCTGCAGCCTCGAGTTCCCGTGCACTTCGTCTGGTCTCCGATTTCTTCTCAGCCACCAGCTCATCCCTTACCGTGTTCACGGTCACCGACTTACGTACACTAAAGTAAAACTGTCTTTACTTCTAAAAGGTGATTTAATTGCTGCCTGTGACTGTGAGCCATGGCACTGGCGCAGGGCCAGGTTTTCTCAGCTGGTCCTTCTAATTCAGGTCTTTAGTTCAGCCTAGTTCTAGTTAATAATCTCTCTGAATTCAGCACCTTTATGAGCAGCATGTCATGTGTGGTGAACAGGGATGATATGGTCCTTGGCTGTTCCTTTATTTAATAAGTAGCATCCAAATAATTAGCCTTGCCTGGTCCTTTGCATATCATTGATCCTAGTGGTGGAGATAGAGTCTGGTGTTGAACAAAGGATACTTAGAATGAGAATTTCTGGTAAGGCAAAGCCTGCTTCTGCAGGAAGATGCACGTTGTCTCCAAGTTGAGGTCGCTAGCGTATCTACTATCTTCCCAGCCTTTTTATCCGAATGCAAGAAAGGCCACTGGGCCTCACCCCGTTGGCCGGGGCTCAAAGTCTTACAGTTTGGATCTCCATTGGCTGGAAGCGATGCATGCAACTTTTGAGTGAGAGATAAGAATGAGGAAGTGGGCAAACAAGGGGGAGTCCAGAGGGGACTCCTGGAGTTAGAGACCTAAGTCTTAATGGAAGTGGGGGTTTGGCACAGGTTGTAGTTTATTCAGAGTGACAGGCTTACATTTGATAGACAAGACCCTGTTTCTCACACCAGTCTACACCAAGTGCCGCGACAAAGGCTATCGTTCTTTGAGGGATAATGACCTTCAACGTTCTAGCTGTCCATGGGTCCAGAAATGGCTCTCATGACATGAGGGGACTTACTCTGAAGCCTTTTGTGGCTTTCGTTGCTCTAACAGATTCCAGAAAGTCTGTCTGTTCCTCTTCACTTTTCAAAGACCTCAGACAATGTGGTCCTCTCTCCTGTCCTCAGCAGACACTCATGTCGTCACTACTCCAATCTTCATAGTTTTCACAGAGAATTTTGGAGGAATAAAAACAGAATACAAAACTTAGATTCCACATTCAAAGGAGCAGTTTACAGCACATTACCTGGGAAAGATCTAACCCTAGCCTTCCAAAGGTGCCCAGGAATTAGTCTGTAGGACCCATGAATATGTTACATGGCAAAGGAGAATTAAGGTGGCAGTATAATTAAAGATATGGAATGGTATCCTGGATCATCCAAGTGGGTCAACATAACAATAGGATATGAGAAAGAGGAAGGCAAAATAGTTACAGTTCTGCCATGTGAAAATGTCTCCACTGTTCATGTCTGGCCTTGCAGAAGGAAGCACCCCATTAGCCAAGGAAAGCAGGAAATGTTTAGATGCTGGAAAACACATACATGCAATCAAAATCCAAAGCAAAGCCCCAAGCAGATGTTCCTTTAGAGCCTCCATAAAGGAATACAGATTGTGGACATCTTGGGTTTAGCCCAATGTGGGCTTCTGACATCCAGAGCTGTAAAATAACAATTTTTTGTCATTTTAAGCCACTATCTTTATGGAACTTTGTTGTAATAGCAAAAAGAAAACTAATATAATCTTCAAGATTCAGCCTCAGGACTGGGGAGGGGCACGGTGGAATGTGCTCCTGTAGTGCACATAGGAGTGCACATGTACAGACTCTCTCTCTCTCTCTCTCTCTCTCTCTCTCTCTCTCTCTCTCTGTCTCTCTTTCTCTCTCTCCCTTTCTCTCTCCCATCTCTCTCTCTCCCACAAACACTCTTTTAATTATCTCTCTTATTTCTGTTCCTTTTTCAGCTTGAAACTTTTTTTTCGAGTCCAGGGTGGGTAGTAGTATTGGTCTGCCTCCTTATCCCTACACCAGTCTCACTTAGAAGCTGAACTAGGCGCTGAAGACTATGTAAATGCACTTTCCTAAGGCCAAGAGAATCAGAAGGAAATGACACGTTGGTGATTACTTTGACATAGTAGCTTACATCTTACGGATAAGAAAGGACTGCTAGGAACTGTGCTGGAAAGCAGAAACCTCTGGGTAACATGGGGTGGTAGCTCTAATATAGGGAGACAGAGACCCAGGCAAGCAAATGCCCATCCAAGAGTGGGACCATCAGAAAGCCTGCCACGGGGAGCTTAAGTCCTGGCCCCGTTGCTAATGAGACTTTGGCCATTCTTTTTGTCTAGGGCTCGGTTTCCCTATCCTCCAACTGAGAGATATTCATCCGCAGTCACCTCTAAGCAGCTTTGGCTTTGATTCTTTGTGATTCCACAACATTAAGTAGTTCAATTGAGAAAGAACCACCTGCCCGAGGACTCCTTCCCTTTGATTTCCACTGGGAGGCCACATTAGCATAGCAGAAAGGATATTGACACTGCAGTTGACTTTTAAAATTCACTGGGAATGGAAGATAAAACGAAAACACACCAGATGGAATGCAAGCTCCCTACTATTTCAAAACTTAGACATTTCCACTAAATGTTGGCACAAACTTAAAATTAAATACCATCTTGAATGCTATTTACAGTTTTCAAACTGACAACAATAGTATGTTTCTAAAAGAGGAGAGATCATGGTAAGAATAATCCTAATATTTTTGGAATTTTCTTTTGTCGGTGGAAATATTAAGAGAATAATTAGATATGGACATGTAAATAAGAGGCCAGGGAAATTACGCAGGCAACGGAGACAGATGTAATTCAGAAACTAGAGTTCTAGGAGATGACTTCCAGGAAGGACTTTGGACTTGGCTCATCTCACACAGATTAACAAAATAAGCTTAATATCTATACTTTTAGGGGTCCCACACGCTGTATTTTTTTAAATCCGTTTTGAGTTACAGACACCTTTGAGAGCCTTGCAAAAACTGGAAACTCTCCTAGGGAAAATCCTTTAAAATGTTTACATAAATCCCTTAAAATTTGCATTTAATTTAAGGATGTTTTAAGTCCCAAGTTCAGAGGCACCAATACGATAGACAAGAGAATGTCTTAGGAAATCATTAAGACTGAAGAAGTCAGATCTCTGGATTGTATGGCAATTTTATTTTTAGATTTGCACGGGCCCTCCACATTCACAACAGTGTGAAGAGGTCCATTCGCTAGTTCCTGTCTTCACACTCTGGTAACAGCCGTCCTAACAACTATGAGATGGCATCTCTTGATTTAGACTTGTATTTCTCTGATGATTAGTGATGGTGAGCATCTTATCATAAACCAATTGGCCATTTATATTTCTTCATCAAAGGGGTCTGTTCAGTCCTTTGTATATGATTAATGTTTAGGTCATTAGTATTACCTTGCTATTGAGTTGTGTAAACTTCTTATGTTTTTGGTATATTAACCTCTTATTGGGTATATTATAATTATTTTTCTTAGCCACTTAATTGCCTTTTCAGTTTTTATTGTTTCATTTGCAGTGCAATCTTATAGGTGGAAAGAATGAAATTTAAATATATTCACAAATTTTTCCCCACAAAGAAGGACCACCTAAGGCTGGAACTCAAGCTTTCTGACCCTGAGACCCAAATCTCTCCAAGTACTACATCCACTCATAGTCTCAGTGTTTTGCTCAGAAAATAAAAATGTAAGATGACAGCGACACTAGTGGTATATTGAAGTTTAAATAACCAATTAGAAATGAGCAGACAACATGCTGTGAAGAAAACAGGGTTAAAACAGATCAGAGCTAAAAGCAAAAGAACAATGAAAAATTATGTCAAAGATAAAACATTGAGTACATGTCTGTTTCTTCATAACATGTTGGTCACATCCTTGAAAGAAAAAGAACTATCCTTAAGGGCATTACATCAAGTAGGGACCACGCAGAATCCAAGCCAGGTAGCCTAAGCCAGAAGCCACCACAGCCTCAATGCCAAAGAAGTGGATGGCTGCATGCCAGATTGGGTCAAGATGCACCTTGGGGAGGGGGTCAAAGAGGGCACAATGATAGCACAGGTGTGTCGTTTGGTCTAGAAGGATAAATCTAGGTGTTCTTGTTTGTCAGCTTCTTGGGTACCACTGGCTTGTCATCTGTTGCCTTTCGTTTTCCTGGAGGAGTTCATACCTCTCGTGATTGCAAAGCCTTGTCTTCTCACTGGTAGGCTGAACATTTTCTAGGAGGAACTGAGTAAAACCAGAAGTTTACTGTCTTCAGACCCAGTGGGATTACCCTGGGGAAGGAGCTCCCCAGACAGACCCTTTCTTAAAGCCTTTTTGCTGTCCAGGCCTCTGCCTCGATGGGCAGGCTACCTGAGGAGGTGAATCCAACAGGTGGTGTCTTGTATTGTCTCCTGACACTGTCAGATGGATATGAACAGCAAGGTGGGGGCTCAGGCTGAGCCTCTGTGCTACTTCCATGGTACCAGGCATGGGATTGGCACAGTATGTCTGTCACCAGGTCTGGTTACATAATAAATGTTTTATTGGATCACAACATGTGACCTCAAATATTTACTGTCTGGACTTTCATAGAAAATGTCTTGCCACTTCCTGGCCTGGCAGAGGAGTAGGCCCATGGCAGGTGGTTCTTAAGCCTTCCATTGATTTGTATCATTTTGGTGTCATCTAACTGACACAAATGCAAGCAATCCTTGAGGAATCATATTTTTAATCGGTTACATTGAGGTATTTGTTCCTTACATGAAAACTTTTTGATGCCTAATACTAGGTTGCAGCAAAAGCCACAAGCTCCTGTTTTCTGTAAGCAGATAAACTTTTCTCCATCTTCGTACCTCAGCTGTGTCAGCCATCCCAGCCAACCTCTGCCCGCTCATTTTCCATTGTTAAAATGTATGAGAAGTTCAGGTTTCCCCAATATCATCTCCTGTGCCTACCTGTGCTCTTGGAAATAATGTCAGTTCTTATCTCTGAAGTTCATTCTTCACAAAGGAACGAAATACAGAAAAGTTATACTGTTTTCTTTGGGTCCCCTTTTGAATCATGTGTAGAGTTAAAAACCCAGGCTGGGAAGAATATGGAGAATGCAGAACGACATGACTTTGCAGGAAGAGATGGGAGCAAAGGCTCTGATGATGGGGAAGCCTGTGGGAAGACCTTTCTGCAGATTCAAGGTGTCAGCCCTCGAAGTCTTGCTCCCTTATTCAAATGATGCACAGAGTGCTTTCCAAAGCATAGAGGAATTGATTCCACCTGACACAGTGAAATACCTGGAATGTAATGCAAATGGGTGCAGAAGAATGAAAAAAAAAACCATAAGTAATCAAAGTGACCTAAGAATAAGACAAAAAAAAAAAAGTCTGTGGGATATATTGATATATTTACTACTTAAAATATGCAAGTGCATAGTCATTTATAATTCACCATATCCAAGCCTGAATATAGGACCAATATTGCCAGATTTAATAATTGTTCTGGATATGCTAGAAGTCTATTTTAGTAAATGAAAATGATTTCCAATTTTTTTAAAAAAAATTCTGTGTAGCAGAACACCATCAAGCCTGAAGATCTATATGTGGTTTGTATCTTCCTGTCTAAAGGCAACAAAACCTTCCTTGGAAAGGAGCTTTTCTGGGAAGCTATACTTATTTTATATTTGTTCACAACTAGAGATGTTTCCACTATTTCGCCTGGGCATCCAGCAAGTATTTATCAAACAATTTTCCTATGCCAAGTACTGGACTAACATCAGAATCCCTGCCCTTGAGATAGGACTGATGTGCTATGAAATAATGGGTGTCATCAAAGTCTAGGTAATCTACCACAGAGGGGACAAGAATAGGAACAGGATTCTGTTGAAAGAGGCATTTGAGTTGGGCTTTAGAGGATGAGCAGGGGTCTCCTGGACTAATAAGGGAGCGTATAAAGGAGGATATCGAGAGCTGCTTTGTGCCATATGGTAGCCACTTGGTAGTCACATATGTGACTATTGAAGTTAATTGAACACTTGCCTTCCTACAGAAGTGTTAGACAGTACAGAGTTTATTTCTGTCCTCGCAGAAAGTTCTAATGGACTGTGCTGATCATGGGTGTGAAAACATTCACAGATAGCCACAGCATGTAAAAAAAATTCAGAGTGCTACAGCCGCTGGGATGTTGCCGCACTGATTTAAAAAAATGAAAATGGAATTGCAGGCAGGAAGCAGAGGAAGAGGAATGGTGCATTGTTCTTCTCAGCTTCTGCCTCTGCTTGATTTTCTATGGCGCCCATCCGTTGCTAACATAGCTCAGGCTTGTTTCCTTTATGGCTGATGTAAATTGGGATGCATCACATGATCCTAAATAAATAAACAAATGCCCTTGTGTGCATTCCGGCTTCCAAAAGAGATGATAAACTCATATGATTGCCTCAGATACTGCCTGTGAATATTAAATATCTTAATGATTTTATACACTAACAAAGATTACAAAAGGAAAACAACACAAATATATTTTCATCACAAGCTAGTCCACATTGCTGAACCATATTTGAAAAATTATGAAATCATTGCTGTAGTTATGTAATGAGTATCATTAAAAGCTTTTCATTATCCTTTTGTTATTTCACTGTTTCTTAAGAGTGATTTAAAAGTATAGGACGACACTTTAATTTTGTTTCATGAAAAGATTGAGACTTATGCTAAAAAATGTTCACTTAATTTTAGTTATATTCTGCAGTTGATGAACATTAACCACTTCTCTATTATTCTGATGATTAATCTCACATTGGACTAATATCAGTTAAACAAAGGATGCAATTTTGGGTTTAATGTGCAAATTCTAGAAAATGCTTTTGCTAGTGACAGTTCATGCCTATTTCCTTTCAGATGATGTCTTTTTTTCTTAACAGTGCATTTGCATGTCTACTCATTTATTCTTCAGAATTTCTATTAATTTAGAAGATATATCTATATATCTTCCCATTTTGTCTTGAAAGGACTTGTGTTTGGAATTCAGCACAGAACAGGAAAGTCAGGTTTCCTACTGTCATGAAACAAGTGGAGATAATGATGTGGAGATGGTGGATCTCTGTGTTTCTTAGGAGTTCATTTTGGTCCTGAGTGACATTAGAATAATAGCCATGTAAGAGTCTGGAGGAAGGGCATTCTCAGGCCAGTGCCTTAACCAGTGGCTCTGCTTTAGGAGGAAGGTGTGCACTGTGTTGAGAGTGTAAAGATAAATAGGGAATGCCACATTTTATAAGACATGTGAAGCATCAATGAGGTCTTTAGGAGTTTTTGAACACAGACCTACTTTGATTTGTATATTTAAAAGGATTTCTCAGGATGATTTTATAGGAAATATAAGTTAGGAGTCAAGGAAACAAGCAAATGTGACTCATTAGAAATGAGGATGGTGGCTTGAGCAGGCTTGTAAGCTTTAAGGGTGGAGAGGAGTGAGCGGGTTCTAGGTGTAGATGTCAGTGGGCAAGTTGCCACAACTTACTATTCAACTCTGATCGTGGTGAACACAAACTCTGCTCTGGGGACACAGAGATGCAGTAGATTGATTAAAAGTGTCTATTATGTTAAGTGTCCAAGTAAACCAGTGGCTATATTTGGCTATGGTTGGCTATATGGCCTCCTTTTGCCTTACTTAATGACCTTGATAAGAAAGAAGTACTTGCTCTGTTGTAAAGAAAAGTGATGGATTGCACTGGTTTCCACAATTTTATGCTTAATCCCTAAGCATTAAAGGGCCACTGCTACGTACCTCAAGCCACATAGACCATATGTTCAGCACGGTGAGGAAAGCATTTAATAAGTGGACTCATTGGACTGTGCTCCATGCTAATACAGGATTTCTCACCCTGGTTCTATTAAGATTTTGATCAGAAACTTCTGAAGTTTCCTTTTTTCCTCACTTCAGGTTTTTTGGCTGTGCATTATGCAAATTAAGTTACTTAGCAGCACCCCAAGTCTCTGCTCACTAGACTGCTCAGAAATACCTCTCACCCATGTGTGACAACAAAAATTGTCTGCAGCCCTTGCCAAATGTCAACTCTGAGGCAAAATTGCCCCACCCATGGTTCACTGTCCTATTTCCAGCCCCATACATAATGACAGAGGCTTACAGAAGCTCCAGTACAGTTGGGTTCTGAAGTTTCTTCTCATTATGTGCCTAGTTTGAAAGTGTTTCTTGCTTGTTACTGACAGTGCCAAACTTTTAATATGTGAAGCCAGCTCGTAACACTTGGGGTGGAACGAACCTCCTTCTGATCCTGTATTCAGTCTAGTTGAAGGTAGTAGGTGTGGGGCTTTATGTTATTAGCTGTCTGGGAAGTCTGGAAAAGGCCAACTGATTGTTTTAAGTCAGGCTTCTACCAATTTTGATCATTTTTCAGTGTCCTGAAAATATCAGTCACTGAGAGACTTTTGATCTTTAAAGTCCAAAGATGTTACACCGCAACTATTAAAACATGTTGCATTTTAGAGGTTAGTTCTACTAAATTCCTATATAAGTCATTTAAGAACTAGATAGATTCAACTCGTTTCACTCTCCACCGCCACCTTGACTTAAAAGTGTGGCAGTTGTCAGTTCTGTGCTTGAAGAGTGGATTCTAGAACACAGAGAGCTTGATGGTTGGAGGACATACCACTGCTTTCTTCTGCAATACCAGTTACCAACAATGTCTCCTCCTGCTGGTCATGAGGCTGATGCCTGTTGAGTGAAAATCGTGTGGTAAACATCATCAGTGTTGCTTCACCTATGTTATTTCTTCAATGCTTGTAATAGCCTTATAAGATGATTACTACCTTTATCATTTCATCTGTGATTAATCGCAGTGCCATGTATTTCCCACTGATGAGGAATAGGGCTGGAAATAAATTATCAGTGTGTTTTCTAACTCTGTGCTTTGAACCTCTGTTAAACTGCCTCACTAGATGTTGTTAATTGGTGATGTGAGTTTTCCACTAAGTTCAGTCCACGCTCTTCTGGGTTACCAGTGCTGCTATTTGAGATGGAAACAGTGTACCCACCTGTGCCTAATTCGTCTCCCTCCTCAAATATCAAGCTGTGAGTATTTCTGAGGCTTAGCATGGGGATGTGGTAGGCACATGTATGTCAATATTCACGAAAGCTCTACACAAGGCGAAAACCTGTTGAAATGTCTCTCATAAGTAACCTTTCAGGCTACCTTGAACTTTAATCAATAGAATTCGTGCTCTTCTGAGGCCTTGTTTTCCTTTTGTGCTTTTACAAAGGCAGCTAGACCTCCTTTCTGTAAGCGGTGTTCAGCAAGCTAGTGATGTTGCCATGTTCCTGGCAGCAGTCCTAGTCTCTTCCCCTTGGGGAAATTCCCCTATTTCTCCATTAGCAGGCGATGCCCTTGAGGATTGATGCTAGCGATGCTTGTTCCAGATTAGAGCATGCAAAATCCAGTTTATTTTCCTGCTCTGATTCAGCTCATCTTTTATTCTTTTTTTTTCTTGGCTGTAAAGAGTGCTGTCTAGCAATATAAACCTGCATTTAGAAGGAGATGGTCTTCTCTTTCTTACCATTGTGCCCTTACTAGCACACAGGTGGAGTGGGCTGGACCTGCATTGCCAGCCACGCCTTTAAGCCCGGGATTGACTTTTTCTGTGTGTGCGGTGCCAATAGATAGGCCAGTGGAAGAATAAGCCGTCCTTTTCTCCAGATGGCCCATGAGCATCAAATAAAACAAATGGACCCATAGTGAACTTTGGTTAGGTAAAAGGTTAAGGTTATCGTGGTAAAAAGAAAGTAATATTCTTCACTGATCAACACAACTGTGCAATTGTGAATTCCATAGATACAGTTTTAAAATGTAGTGCTGTATAACCGCTGTGCCTGTGATTCAACTTTTTAAATGCTGTGCTAATACCAGTTTAAAAGCTTCTACATTTATTTTTGTAAGGCATTTGAAAATGTTTTTTAAGGATCACTGTTTTCAAGATGCGCAAACATGACGAAAGAAGGAGTTCAGTCTTTGATTTGTTGTTAGGTAATACATTTATGCTTATAGCAAGGAGTGCATTGTAAAAGGTCTTTATTTTTATGTGGGTTTGATCTTTATGGATTTTCTACCCTACCCAAGTTTTATCTGCAAGACATAGGGCATTAATTAATATTGTTTCTCCCTATATAGTGATTCAACATATCTTGTTAGCACTAATCATACCCTATTTCCATTTAGATCCTCAGCACTCTCTGAGGAATACTACTTTGTAATCTTACTTTCCACATTCTGGCTTAATTTTCCAGCTCTTAACTCTGCCTGAGCATAATCTGCCCCCTCACCTCTTTTAAAGGAGGGGTCAGGAAAGTGATGACTAAATTTACGGTTGTTAAGTAGATTGTTAATGACCAAAAGAGCTTATCAATCTTGCTGACCACAGTTATATTTTAAAGAGAAGATGGTTAATTATGGGACTGTTTTATCGGTGGTTATTTTAATCATACTGACTACCCTGGTTGGCATGGAGAGCCATTGGGTCATAGAGACAGGAGACAAGCCATCGTGGCAAAGTGACGCTAACACTGGAAATTGGACTCCAGAGGGCAGTTTGTCAGTGTGCTTAGGAGGTTCAGAGCTACTTTGTTGTGCACAAACACTGCTGCCTCTCTGACTAGCTGAGTCCTTCCTGATGATGTGAAAGTCTGCTAGTTTCTTCTTCTCATTGTTCCTCAATTTCCATGTGATCAGATTGTTCTTTGGGGTTTATAGAACCTCTAGGTAGCTCAAATACTCCGGAAGGTATGGACTTGGCCAGGCCAAATTATGGAAAGGAAGATAATTTCACATTATTGTCTGTAGCTTTTAAAATTACTAGTGTTTTTTTCTTGCTAGAAACAATGGAATTTGAAAAAATGGATAATCTCTTATGGTTATGTAAAATGATTTTACTTACAAGACAACCGTGAATATCCAATTTGGGGGGATGTATTTGTTTTGTAAGGCCAGCGCACAAGTGCCAATCCCAATGCGAACACCCATTGAAAAGATGTGTGGAACATCAGGCCTGCTGTTGGAGACACCGAGACTCCTGCTTGGCTGAAGTGGAAAAGAGCGCAGAGGCCTATGCTAGGCACCATCCAGCAAGGTGTTGAGTCCAGCTCCAGTGCTCTATTAATAGGAAGGAATTATCTAACATTCTGGTGCAATGTTGTGTAATTTGTCATTTACAACCTTCCTGGTTTGTGATGTTGGAGGAAAGGGTGACTGAGAGGGACAGTTTCTATATTTCCACTCTTGTGCTCCTCGTCTTTCTTACACGTCTGTCCTCCTCTACTCAGTAAGGAGAATCCTTCCCACTGGAGCTCGGTTTGGGCACCTTTGTCGTTATCAATCGTTCTTTCCCCCTAATACAAACCTCTCTCCTCTCCATATTGTAGAGCTTATGATTTTGATCAGTTGTTTGGATTCTGTCGTGAGCCTCCCTGAGGGTAGAGATCATGACTGATTTATATTTTCATGGTCCTTGACATTTCACTTGCCAGAGCACACCTTTGACCTCAGATGGACAATTGGAAGGATACATTTTAATAACCTTTAGCACATAGATTTTTCAAGCATTTGGGAAATATAATTCCCTGGAAAGGCCGATGCATGTCCTACTCACTTGGAAACCTATCCTTGAAGAGCACGTCACTCTTATTCTGACCTTACACAGAATAAATGCTGAATGCATGCTTGTGTAATTACATCAGCATTATTGACAAACACTTAATGCAGGCAGAAGTACTGATCAACATCCAAAGTATGTTCTTGGCTCTCTGGAAAGAGAACAGAGCGAAACAAGTGAGGCAAAGATGACAAAATCTAATGGTAAATAACACTGAAAAATGCTCAAGAAACAATAAATGCAATTGGTAAATGGCAGAAATTCTCGGACCTCAGAATGCTTCGTGAAGTTCTTAGGAGCGATATAATGAGCATGAATTGCAAAAGTGCTTTGAACCATGCTGCTTTTATTACTAAGTCCTCTCTCTCTCTCTCTCTATTTCCTCCTTCCTTCTCTCTCTTCCTTCCTTTCCCTTTCCTCCAAAGCAGTTCTGATAATGCGTTTGGAAGATCACACTTAAGAAATGTTGATTAGACTACCAAGATATACCAATGTGTTTGGCTGAATTCCAAGTCATAAAAGGCAATGTTGAATTGGTTCTCATTTTCTATATGAATTAATGTAGCCGTGTTTCCCCAGGAATGCAACAAACAAGCTTCATTCACTATTTTCCTCCCAGGACATAAGCTGGGGCATATGGATATCCAAGGACCTTAAGACCAGCCTCTTCTTAAGTCCTTGCTGTGATGTTGAGATCACAAGTTTCATGGGCCACCCTTTTCTTTTCCAGAAATTGGCCCTCTGGACAATCTATTACAAAAAAAAAAAAAAAAAGTCCTCATGTGATACACAGAGCTGTACTCATGGCTGCCCTAACACTATAAATGTGAAAAGTGGAGAAGCAGCAGTGGAAATCACTGAGAACTCACATCCAGTTAATTACCTGTTTGAAGCCCTCATGGGAGATCATCTGCTTAGGCCAAGCAAGGCCTCCAAGACCCTGCAGTCTTTACCATCTCAAAGAAGTTAATTTTGTACTTGGAAATAATGAAATTACTGGTAGATCAGGCCAGCCTCTCTGGTATTTAATATCATCCGCATCTCTGTGCCCTGTGATAGTGCTGTCGATTAGCTGTAATGTGGTATTTTGAGCACCATTTAGATATTAATTATTTTTTAATAACCTCCTCATTGAAAGCCTAAAGCTTTGCCTAGGATTCTAATGAAAGTTTTCGCATGAAAGAGAGGGATAATATTAAACAGCAATAATAAATCCTCTGAAGAAAATTCAATACAATATCTTTGACAAAAGAAAGGAAAAAGGAAAGGAGCAGCACACGTTCCAGCCACTGTGTGTCGTGTCATTAAGATCTGACATTCATTATTACACAGTTGCTGCAAATTAGTCGCAGTTATGTTTGTGCTTATGAACCCACGAAGAATTAGTCTTCTTAATGAGCACCAAAGAATGCATGTATTTAAAATCTTTAACCCTTACGGAAAAGACTTATTTGCAATTATAACTTGGGATTAGAAAGTGTGTTTCTTTGGAATGATACAGCTCGCACAGCACTATCCTCTCTTTCTCAACCTTCCGGCAGCTAAGCGATGATGGCCCAGAGAGTAAAGGGCCACGTGAAGGCCTCATCGTGGTGTTATGTGAGGGTACCAAAGCATCTTTATTTCAGTAAAAACAGTTTGCTTGATAAAGTGTTCCCCCGTTTAGGTATGCAGTTAAGCCCGCAAAGCCTTTAAACGTAGCCCGGAACTTTTGAGACGGGTGAGTTTGGATGGATATTCAGACAGTATGCATCAGGAAAGCCAGGTTGGATGTTGATGCCTGGTATCCAGCCCCTTCCTGATTGGCCAGTGCTCACGATTGGCGAGGCACCTGTGACTGTCGTCCCAGGAAGTGCAAGGGGACAAATAAAGACGAAGGGGATTCAAAGAAGTAAGCTGCAACACACACACACACACACACACACACACACACACACACACACACACACACAAAACAGACCGAGGCTTCCCAGAGTTCATGTTTGTCCCACCAGTGACTGGTGTGGAGAGTGGCGCCCCAGTGACATGTGCCCACGTGCTTCAAGAACTATAAACAAGTGTCAACGGAGCAGCTCCTTTTTGGTATGGAGTTAATTCTGTTCTTAAAGGGTCTTGGGTTTTCCGCAGATGTTCCATGATTCCAGTGAGTAACATGTAGTCCTCACTGTGAAATTGGACCTACAATGAAGCTGATGGTGACGACTGTACATTTCCTTGGCACTGTTGCTTCCACTTAGGCTCTTGTAACTATTGAGCCAGTTGAAAGGTTAACAAAGATTCACTCTGCTTCATTTTCACATGCAAGATAGACGTATTTTTCTCCATATTTTTAAAAAAGATTTTATTTTAAATGATGGCTCTTCATATATGCTGTATATGACAATTTTTTTAAAAGTTTTGATTAATTAGTTAACTGAGAATACTCAGTCAGGTGACGTAGCTGAGTAATGTGAATTTCCAAGTCCGAGTTTCTGGGTGTGAATTTATCAAGAGGCAACTTGTTAAAGAAAGAACACTCCTTTCTTTCTTCTGACAGATCGCCCTCTTGGTAACAGAATCCTTGAAATCCTCAGGGAACAAATTGGGGATAAAAGTTAGAAAGCACACTGGCTTATTTTCCAAGCTCTGAGCAGACCCGAGAAGAAAGGCTGAATTTAATCAAAAAAGATTTTATTGATGAAGGTATCTCTCCTTCGGGCTAAACTTTGGCCCCTGCATGCTAATAAAAGCGTCTCATTTCTCAGAAGTAGCCTTCTGCATAAAATCCTGGGAGAGACCATGGGCAGGAATACATCTTGGGGAGATGGACCAAAGGACGATCAATCAGATGTTGGCAAGGTCTCCTGCTGTCCCTCTCTGAGTTAGGAAGGAGACACATACCTCATTCTGGGCTGGCTGATATTTAATTCTTGGGCAGTCACCAAATGCCTTTGGACCCTTGGGGGAGTGTAGGTCTTGCTGCTGGATCCTGCGGCCTCCCCGCTCCTGCCTGCTGAGCCGGTGGCAACTGGACTCTGGTATTTTATTTTCATATTCTCGGTGCACATGGAGGTTTTACTGCCTGGATATGAAGATAAGCAATCTGGAGTCTCGGGGGTTTTTATGACTGCTAATTAGGACTGTGTTTGTGACCCTTTAATTTGTTAGGATAATGGGGTGGTAGGACATGCAGGTTTTCTTTTGGCTTTCTGTCTGTAGGCCGCATTTTGGACATTCTTATTACCACAGTGCTTGAAAAATATTAATAAATCCAGGTTTGAAAGGGCAGGTTTGGTCGGCATCTCTCCTCATCTCAAACCCGGAGTTCGGTTTCTGTTCTTCTCAGGGCTCTGAGGGGATGTTTTTTTTTTTTTTTTTTTTTTTTTTGCCAGAATGGAGAAAGCAAGCTGGGCGGCAGGAGGGTCTGCACGGAAGGTTTTGTTGCTTGGCTGCTTCTCTAGCTTTCTTAGAGACCAATAGCAGGGGCATCCTCATGGTATAAAGTAAATAAGCCCCAATTCAGATTCCGGGTCTTTGGCATATTTTCTGGGCATCTCTAGACAATTGTTTCCCTTTCCTTTCCACATTCCCTGGCTTCCCTCCCACAGAGCTTCGCCTTCTTCCTGGAAGTGATTTACTGACTGCCAGCTGCTCGCCTCTGTGTCCCCACTGGGACATAGATTTTCTGAGGTCAGAGGCCACATCTGTCTCGATTTCTGGAAATCCTACAGCAAGATTTCTGACAAGCAGTTTGTGTTCAATAAATACATATTGCTAGCCAGACCCATAAGCCACCCAAATGCCTCCTCCCTGAGCTGTGGGGTCAATTTATTAATAATACAGTACTTGTAAAGTGCTTTGTAAATATCTGGTCCCAACTGACAAGGGTGAAGCTCTTTCCTTCCTGTGACCAGTAAGTTGAAATACGCAGGTGAAATACCTCAGGCTCCCGTAGTAGTAAATGCCTAGCCATTGGAGAGACCTGGAATGGGCAATGCCTTTTTTTGTTTGTTTTTCCACAAGACCACCTAGCAGGGGTGGGGAGGTGGGGAGTGGGGGGCGGTGTCCAGACTATTCCACAGGATAAGAATGTAGAACTCTTTGCTTTTGTGGCCGTCTTTATTTGGCAAATGTTGCATGCAACCACTGGGCCCCAGGAGGCCACTGAAGTCCTGCAAAATTCAGAGGCAGAGAGCCACTTAGGATCCTCCACATCGGAGCACGCCTGGTAAAATGGTTTTCCCCAAAGGGTCTTTAGACCTTCATCGCATCACTTTACTATCCTGGCAAGGAAATGCCTCGCTTTGGTTACCCTTAGGGTCAGAGTTCTGAAAATAGCAAGGAAAACCAACAAATGGGCTTTGGCAGAGGCCTACCTCCCTGCTGGTTTTACTCAGCCAGGATGCACAGGAGTTCTGAGAAATCACTACAGAACAGGGCAGGGCATGCTGCCTGCAATTCCCAGTAGAAAGCTGATTTCTTTTGCAAAACAAAAGCAGAGCTCCTGTTATTCTTACATGCCTGGAGGCTCCCAGGGAAGGAAGTCAAAGAAAAATCCCACCTGTTAGTGACACCCCAGGCACATGTATTTCAGGGACTGAAAATAAAAAAAGCAACATTCAAAGTAGCAAACCTTTGTGAGGAAGATACAGTTAGGATGTGAAGCTGGATCTTAAAAAGTGGATGATCAAACAGAGCCCTGTACTCTTCTGAACCCAAATTCAGGGCGGGCAGCAGCTGCTGGGGTTCTCGTGCTTTATGGGCGCTCAGCATAGCTTGGAGCCAGGCAGGTCAGAGACTCAATAGTTGGGAAAAAAACCTACACCGGTTGTGTAGTGTCATGTGCCTCCTAGAAATCCCCGGGGGCCAGGGCGGGGGTGGGGGTGCGTGGGGGCTGTTCTGAAGGTGCTTTTCTTCCCAAAGTCATCGCACCCTTTGGAGAGAACACTTTACCACCCCTCTCTTCCCAGAGTGCTCCAGATTTGTTAGTATTGATGGCACTTAGGGTTGAACTATGATGAAGCTCATGTGGTGGTTTTCTTATAGGACAGGAGAGTGAAAACAGAAAGATCTGAAAATTTTTGGAGAAATATTTTTTTAAAAAAGCAAATCTATTCTGATACACTATTTCTATCTTGGTGAATTTTAATTGTTCTCTGAAGTATAAAACCACAGAAATATTTGACTTAAGGTCTTTAGTGTTGCAGAAATGAAATGAGTTAAAATTCTAAAATATTTATATGCAATCCAAAATTGAATAGCTTCTTTTAATATTATGATGACACATTGTACAGGGCATATTGTACTAAGGAGTTCACATTAACAGCTTTTCAGTTTAGTACTTTTCTATCATGCCCAGTTAGCTATATCTCAGTAAACCACGGACAAACCTACTGCCCCTTAGAATGACCCCCACCTCCCCTCAGAACAAGAGGAAGAAAGCTCAGATCCATCACCTTCTTAGTAGCCTTGGTTTTCTGAAGAAATAGCTAGGATAGCTTGATATCATAGCCAAATATAAACAACGTTAGGAAAGTAAAATGACATGGCTGAAGTTCAGGGCAATTCCATAGACTCTTCCACCCCAGCCTCTAGTTTCCAATGGTAATGAAGTTGTCTCTAGAAAAGTTGAGTGGTCAACTTTTGTCAAGTGGCTTTTCTGGTTGCATCTGTGTCCCTTCACGTACAATTATTAAGACCAGTTGTTATGTGTATGTGCATAATTAGGCCCACCCCCACATGCATATATATTTATCATAAACTTTACTGATACTAAATATGTGCAGCACACAATTTGCAAATCATTATAAACTACGTGCCAATCTTCATTATAAACCTCATAGAGCAGTTTGATTCAACCAGAATGCCTTTGTTGATGTTGAATTCCTCTGTTCATGGTCAACCTATGGTTACATTTCAACCATGATTTGGGAAATTCATATATGGGTTAAATACCTGGTTGTCATCCATTTGGACACAGTTTCTCGGGTCATAGACAAATATGTGCTTTGAAATATGAACGTTGGTTGACAGTTCTGTTATGTTAACAAGCAAGACAAAAATAAAATTACAGAAATGTATATAAAGCCATACTTGTCAATGAATCAGATCATAGTTTTAGAACACTAAGGAATATTTTCTCAATCGTTGTGCTATTTCTGACACAATATGCTCTTAAGTTTAATTTGCACCATTATTTTCTCCATCACTTCCTTAAACTTGAAGCCAAGAAAGCAACAGATGTTGCAAATGGCAATTCTGCCATACATAGGCCCTTGCCTCAGCTGACTTCAGGCTACCAAGATGATACTCCCCTCGCAGAGTCACTAAGAGATGGTTAGTCACTCCCTACCTTGCAGTATTTCCCCAGTACAAATAAAATGAGTATGACTAGCCTAGGAGCACAGATACCAGCGAGATGAAAGGGAACAATTATGAAGTAAGGAATTCTGAATTTTCTAGCATAGATGCTGTTAATTATCATTTAAGTACAAGTTACACAATTTTGAACAACTAGCTTACAAAGTTTCTAAGAAATATACAAATAGCCATGGCACATCACGGTTTGTATCCAACTTCTATAGCTCTGTAGGATCAGCAGGAGACTCTGACTCCAAAAATTTGGAAAGAATAGAAATCTGCGTGTTTAGTGAGGATATGTTTGAGAAAATTTCCACTGAACTTTCTCCCTTCTTCCTCTCTTATGAACGGCAGAGTCACGGCCAAGCTTGATTTATTTTTGCCATTTATCAGCTTAGAAAACTCTGGATCAGCCTTTGGCTTGTGTACCCAAATCTAAGGTCTAAGCGGTGTTTCTCCTTGGGCAGAGGCGACCGGGGCTCAGTAGGAAAAGTTGGCCAGGGGGCTGAGGAATCTGATGCCGCACACATGTTTAGAGGAAGCAGCTCCTGTCACCAGAGCGCCTGCTTCCTTCATGCAGTGTGGCTCCATTTTCTGCACATTTCTCCAGATAGCCTGAAATTGTGATTCTCTGTGTTCCTTCACTCACTGTCTTTGCCGGTCTTCTCCATAAACACTCTGCTTTGTGGGGATGTAAAAATCATCTCCTTGACTGGGATAATGTAGTTAAAGGAAAACTAGATTTCATTGCCAAGTCTGCATTTCTCTACTCAGAACCACCTCAGAGATTTCCTGAAACTCAATTACTGGCCGCTCTACTTGTTAGTGAACACTGCGCGGTAATAATCTCCCCCTGTAATCTGCTTCTGTGCTGAAATGTTGCTAGCACTTTGTTTTTCTTGGTCTACTCATTTGAAGATGTGAGTAAGGACATTTCTATAGTATGAGTCTCACAAATGACTTCACGAAGCATGCTGACTCGGTACTTCCAAACATGTTAAGGTGTGTGTTTTGAATGTTTTGTCCTCGATATCTAATATCTGAGTGGGTTCTTTATAATTTTACATTCCCACGATACTTAATTGCGGCCTTTTGAAAGACTGCTATTCTGAGAGTATGCACTGTTCAAACAGTAGGCAAGATTAAACGCTTCACATTTGAAACTGGTTGAAAAATGAGAAACAGTACTATTTTAGTGATAAGTAAATAGAAAAAAATAGTTGCTCAAGGAAATAATTTCAAGGTACCTGATGTTAACTTTTTGTTGTTGTTGTTCTATCCCATATTGCTGTTAATAACAGAGAGTTTGCCTCATCTAATTTGTTAGGGGGAAAAAATCTGGTACATTATTTATCTGTCCAGAAATTATACAGTGACAAATTTGTCTCTTTTATTTCTAATGTGCATTGAATTAATAAAAATTACATATATGCTTATCAGATACCCTTAGCTTTAGACTACAATCAAGCAAAAATCTTTCAAATTCTTTTATTCCATTATATTTTAATTTTTTAAAACTTAATTCTATTTTTTTAAAGAAGAACTTGTTATACTATAAAAAAACAGTGAAGGTGATTTGAATTTTCCATAGAGCATTTTTTTTATAACTCATAGATTGGCTTTGGGTCTCTTCAACTCCTAAAATTTTTAAATGAACATTTATGTGTTTGTGTATATTTCCTTAGGAATCTAGAATTTTTGTCAGAATTAGACAAGGGCCTGTGATACTCTAACCATTTAAGAACTGCTCCACTTGTAGGGACAGTAGAACTCACCTTGTATTTATATCCTTTGTGGTGCTCAGCATCTAACCCCATGCCTCAGGCATCGTAGACAAGTACTCTGTCACTGAGCTACCTGACCATTGCAGCATCCCATTTCTTACCCCTCCACCCTCCCCTGAAATGATTTTGATTAATGAACTATTGCTCCCATCTCCTATATTTGAAAGGATGCTTTGATTTTGAAGTTCTGATCAATAAAAGAATAAATAAGCAGAAGTGTGAAAATTAGAAACATTCAAAAACTTGGTCATCATAGCAGAAATCACAGATGGGGCAGCAGCTTGGAATGAATCAGGACCAGCTTCTTTAGAAGCAGGTATGTTTGTATCATTTAGTTGTACTCTCACTTTGACCGTATCGCGTGATCTCTTGGAACCCCTTAGTTGGGTGATCATGAGGAAGATGAAGATATAAATGTTGAGAGGTAGGCATCAAATGACAGAGTATCACTGCTCAGGACAAATGTTCTTGTGTCAAACCTGCTTGCCATTTGTACGTAATAGATACGTGAACCTCTTTCATTTTTAACTGCTGCTGAGATGTCTAACTTAACAGCATCATTGGCATTCCAAGTAACCTTAGGCTGGAGGCCACTGTGTATGGGCACTGTCACAGTGACCTGCGATAGCTCGCACCTATTCCGTCTATTGAGTCTGGGAATATAGAATTTGAAATGGAACAATGTTGTTTTGGCAAATAGTAAAATAAAGACCAATAATTAAGATGGCTTGTTATTAAACAATTATTTTATGATGAATTAATTCGCTTAAATACAAATTTACTCACCTATTTACTTAAATAGAATTACTTCTGTTCTTGCTGTTATAGCTCATTAGCTGATGAGTATTTATTTATTTCTGCTTAGAGATAAACCAGGGGACTTTCACTAAGTTCTATTCCCAGACCTAATTTCCTTCCTTTTTTCCTTCTTTCCTGCCTTCCTTCCTTATCTCCTTCCTTTCTCTCTCTTTCTTTCTTTCTTTCTTTCTTTCTTTCTTTCTTTCTTTCTTTCCTTCTTTCTTTCTTTCAGCTTTGAGACAGGGTCTTGCTAAGCTACTAAGTTTCCCCGTCTGGGCTCATACTTCGGATTGCCTTGCCTCAACCTCCCAGAGCGCTGGCATTAACAGATCTGCACTCTCTCTTCCAGCTCAGCTAGTGAATTTTGGTGGCTTCCTATGTGCCTGACACCATCTGAAGCTCTTTGCTTGGATGAACTCACTAGTCTCCATAGTAGGATCATTCACAGGCACTGCTGTCCTCCCCGTTTTATAGATGAGTGACCCGAGTCCTGTGAAAGTTGAGTACTTATATAGGGCTATATGTCTACTTTCTAGAAACGCAATTCCAGGCAGTCAGATGTCCCAGAACCAAGGACTGAAACTGTACCTAGCTGGAACTGTATGACCACAAATGTGAATGAAAAAGATAAACTGGGGAGCAAGAGTGATCCAAACCGACACGATTCTTTCTGCTGCCGAAGGAGAAGCTGTGATAAAGCCTGAAGTTGCTGAGGCGGGTCGGGGTGGGGGTCGTGGCTCCTTGAAACGAATCGATAGGGATGAATCCTTGGAGGAGATGGAAGCCAGCCCGGGCAGGGAAGACAGATCCCCGGCAGAGAACAGAGCACGCGCAAAGGCTCCGGCAGAAAGGAGCTTGGGATGTTCTGAAATCAGTAGGAACAGGAGCGGCCAGAGAGCAGGCAGCAAAGGGCAGAGGTGGCCTTGTGAGAGGGTCCTCCACTTCCCACCTAAGCCAGTGTGGCTCGTGGCGGCTCCTTAGCTAGACTTCTTTGTCTGCGTGATCTCATATCCTGATATTCTTGTAGGAGTTCCTCTTCTTGTGTTTCTTTTTACTTCCTTTCATTTCCGTGTCAGATTCCTGTGTCTCATTTTGTTTTGTTTACGAGTTGGCTTCTCCATTTTTGATTGGTTGGTTCCTTTGGTGTGACATTCATCCGTATTGCTATGCAGAGGACAATTGTTTTTTGGTTAAGCCGTTGAGTTAAAGGCTCTAAAATGATGTTGCCTAGAGTCTTGAAAGACACACAAGTACTGGAAGAGAGGCCCTGAAGCCACGGACTGAGCCGGTCATTACTGATGCTGCGTGAAGAGCCCTCAGTGTTTGGCTGTGCATCTGTGAACACAACAATCGCTGTGATAATGCCATTACTATCAAAGTCTGATGTAACCGTTATGTCTGGACTCTATTATTGAGTTTATTTTTCGTTTATTTGGCCCTACAGTCTGCCGAGTCATTTGTATTTTGTCTGGTGTGTGTTTTTCTCCCAGCCCTCCAGTTTTGTCACGGTGTACATCACGTGGCTAAGATCCCCTATCTTTGCTTCATCTGCCCCATTATGGCAAATGGCAGCTGATTAGGGCTTTCTTTGGACCATCAATTGTTTTCTACCTCGCAGGTAGTTCTGTTAGGGAGAATCTATCATATCCCCGAGATCCTATAGAGCTTGTTATTTCCTGGTGATTGATTACACTCACCGTGGAAATGCTGTTAGCGAACGTTGGAGAAGCAGAGGCTGCCTTGAGAAATACCCATGTATCCTCATGTTCTGGCTTCAGTGACACTCAGAGATCCATCTCACTGACAGTTACCTTGTTAACATTTTGATCAGATGGCAAATTTGTCATTTTTCATGGTAACAAGTATAAGTTTACACAAAAACCATAGATAGATGAGGATGATACAACAGCCCTCTCTTAGTTTTTCTGTGTGATGTAATTGGTAATCTTTGGGAGAACTGAAATAATTACCCCGTGAAAAGCTCATCTACTGGAAGAATGTGTTGGTTGTAGAAAGCTCAGATTTGTCTTCATTAGAATGAAATGTGCCTTTTATTTTATCATTTGCTGACAGCTTAACACACCAAGTCCACATCAACTAGACAGAGTGAAAGGGTTCACTGCTGGGATGGTTTGGGTTAATCACCATGTAAGATGTGAGCAAGACTGGTAAAAAAAGTAGTGAGATGCAAAGTTCTGAAGTATAGGGAATTAGCAGCCTTGGGGACAAGGTTTGACTGCTTCCTCCTACCTTTTAAACTTGCTCTGAAATCCTCTCTTGTTAGCATCAATATCCAATGATGCATATTTGCCTCCAAACCCCTGCCAATAACTATGATGAGGCCCATGCTGACACCTGACTGTGTGCAGTCCCGTAGCTGATATTGTCTTTGTATTGCTTTTCTCCTACTTTTCCTTCCAGGCAAGGCTCCTGATGCTGTGAAATCTTTAAACTTGGAGAACTTCTGAAAGCTGAAGCCCTGTCTGAGTTTTACTTCGTTCTCAGGGAATGTGTGTGTTGGAGAAAAATTCTACTTTGGCAGCAGCATTTCTTTATGCTGTGTGAGTCAGAAATGAGCTCTGACCTTCCCGTGACAATGGTAGTTCTTGGTACAAATAGATAGCTACCTGTCAGAGGTCACAAAAGTATACCACTGAAACTCAGGTAGTGCTGGCCTAAGTACAACTTGGAAGCTACTTGAAGCAAGAAATCAGGGCCCTAGATATCAAATATGAGTATCTCCCCTGCCTACCACATACCTCCCTGTCATACATGCCTGGGCAGTTCACGCTACAATCAGTTTTCACATTTCCATCACGTAGCCATAGCCTTTGGAAAAAGTACATTATATTTTTATAATTATCATGCAATCACAGAGGGGAGTTGTTCCTCTAGCTATGGTATTTATATGGGAAGAAAATATTCTTTGCTACATTTATTTCAATAATACTACAGCTATTACCCTAAAATACAGCTTCTTATTCCTTATTAGTTTTACTTGTATGCACATATTCCAATGTAGGAAGTTAAAAACCGAGTTTTTAACATGTTGCTTTACCTCGTAACTCTTTGCCAGGTCTAGTGAGGGCTCTTGTGTTGTTACCCTCATGTGACTCACCATGGGTGGTGATATAGGGAGAGACTTTCTTTCCATTGGCCTGAAAATATCAATTTGATTTTGTCATTTTGATGACCAATATCCTTATAGGAAATATATAGGTAAGTGTAAGAAATCATACAGGAATCCCATTTTGGCGGGGAGGAGACCCTGTTATATTTATCCGAATGCCTCAGAATTCTTTTCCTCACATCTTGTTGTGCCGATCATAGCCCAAGAAGCCCCTTTTCTCCATGTCTGAACAAGATCGCTGTCTCAATTACATTCCTCTCCACTCGCATTTGTGCAGACCATGAGAACTTATCGACATGTCCCTTGAGCCTCTGCTGCTGTCATTTGTCACGTGGTGCATGGATCACGGTGCTGAGCTTCCTTGCTCGTCCCTCTTGCTCTCCGTAGCCCCTTCTTCATGTTTCTGAGGCTCTTCCCAAGACCATTTCATCTCCATCCCCTCTTAATTCTGGAAGCACATTGCTAATACTCTACTCTCCTACCTAAACAGTCTGCTTGCTTAATAGTTTAAGGAAAATATAAAGTAATTGGATCTCATAATACTTTTTGAATGTTTTGGCTGCACATTACAGAGGATCCTGATTCAACTGCTCAAACACTATGACTTTTGAAACTACGATGGTTCTGTGGTTGATTATTTTATTTGTACAAATGCCTCCATCAAGAATATAATTCCTGCTATTCCTTCTTCTCCTTAGTCTCCCTGTGCTGGCTTCCTCCTCAAGGCAAGTACTTTTCACGGTCACAGAATAGCTACAGTAGGTTAGCCACTCCGTCTAGGCTCACAGCTGGAGAAGACTAATTTCTGATTTCTCTTTCCTTCTATGTATCTCTTTTGATGGACAAATTTTTTCATAGAACATGTCATTGCCAGAATTGTGTTGTCTACCTATTGCAGTGAGTGACTCCAACCATCGTGGTCAAGAATGAGATTTGCTTCCCAAGAAGATGGGTAGATTGGAAAGTGTAGCTACCTTCACAACAACAAGAGGTCTATTAGGAAGACAAGGGAGTAGAGTCGAGGGTGGGTATACACTGGGTGGGGAATGGCTGTGTGGCTAGCTGCTGTTCATGTGTCTCTTCTCTCACCTCTCTATGAGATGAGGCACGTTTTGCTCGTCATTTTCTCCTTTACCTTTGTTACCATGCCGCATGGGCCCATTTACCCAGCCCTAGGAGGACCGCTCTACTTCTTCACCCTTGAAGCTATATCGACCGGCAGTGGCACATTGGTTTCCTTTGGGGAAGTGGCAGACCAAGCCCACAGCACAGTAGAGTCTGTAGCTTCCCCTCTTTCACTCTGCCCCAGTGATAAAAGCATGCAAAGATTTCTCCCCAGTTCCAGGTTGTTTTGTTTAAATGGCATTGCTTACTGGACAGCAAAATTCCATAATAGGTGACTTCACGCCTCATGCAATTCACATTGCTACTTAGAAAAAAAAAAAACAATCTAAGATTATAGTTTCCTGTTTAGATATTCCACTAAAAGATATTTTAATTTAACAAATTGTTGTAAGATATACATAACAAAATTTACTCTCCTAATTATTTTTCAGTGTACATTGCTGTGGCATTAAGTCCCCCTTAATTGTATGGTGAACGAAAGGAAATTCGGATGCACCATACATGCTGTACTGTCACCACCATTCATCTCCAGAGCTCTTTTCACCTCATAAAACAGGAACTCTGTATTCATTAAATAACAGCTCTTCATTTCACCCAGGTCCTGGTACCTACTATACTGCTCTGTGAATCTGTAAGTTTGATTACTATAGATATATAAAATAGGTGCAAAGATGTTCTCAATGCCATGAGTGAATCTGTGATGAAGATCTGCAGCGTGTAGCAAGTCTGCATCTGTGGATAATTGCAAAAGTGAGAACTTTCCCAGAGGAAGAAGCTGTAAAGATCTTCCGTCTTCTTTCCTTTTATACAGTTCCCAGCTGGGCCTCCCACAGCTGGGTGGGTGCTCTTCCCTCATTTGCTGGCCCACGAAATCAGTCACACTCTAATCCAGGTTGGTTTCCACTTGCCTAATCTAGCTGTGGTTCCTGAACGCTAATCCAGGTGTGGTTCCTGATTTCCTCAAGTTGACATGAATTCTCTAACACTCACACCCTCCAAGTTCATTCATGCTGTGTAACACATCTGGACTGCTTCCTTTTAAAGATCGAGTAACATTCCATTAGATGTATGTATATACCTTTTTTGTTTATCTTACCATCTGCCCACGGACACTGGGTTTCATCCACACTTCACAGCTAGGACAAATACTGCTAATAAACCTGATAAATACCTGCCCCACACCCTGCTTTTACTTTTGGACGTACACCTCCAGGTGAAATATTCTAGATCATATATGATGATCGTACTTTTTATTTCTGTGGAACCATCATACTGTTTTCCATTTTTAATCATCACCAAGAAAGCACAAATGTTCCAATTTCTCCACATCCTCACCAACAGTTGTCATTTTTCTGGGGTCAGAATTTTTTTTTTTTTTTTTTTTTTTTTTTTTTTTTTTTTTTTTTTTTTTTTTTTTTTTTTTTTTTTTTTTTACTTTTTAAAAAATAATAGCCATCCTACTTGGTGTGACATGGGATTGCACTGTGACTTTGATTTGCTTCTCCTCTAATGACCCTTTTTGTATCTGTTTTATGTTTTTAAACAATTTATAAAAATCAATAGAGTCTGAAATAACTGTGTTTAAAATACTTCGCTAACTGAAATCTTGTCTGATTTTGGTAGGGAAGCTGGAGTTGTATAGCTATGGGACCAAATGAGGTTTTCTAAAATATTCCCTTTCAGAGCAAACACAGATCCTTCCTAAGCTCCAGTCTAGATTCTTTCCTAGAGAAAGATACTGTGGAAGACCCACCCCACTTCCAAACTGCAATTTTTTCTGGTTTCACCAATCTCATAATTCAGAATTATAAATTCAGCCAAGAAACATTCATAATTATAAAATGACCACTTGTCCTCACAACCCCTATAGTTCATTATAGCTCAGACTCCTGGTAGGGTAGAGACAGGGATACCAACATCAACAAATGCTGTGTAAGTATTCTCAGGCCTAAGGTGCGTATATATCGGTATAGTCATCCTCAAAGTGACTATACTGAGCATGTAAATCTTTTCCTTGCCCCAATGTGCCAGTTTCTCCTTTGCATTTGGTGCTGCATGTCACTGCTTTTGTTCCACGCTTGCTTTCTGGGTCTTTCTGATTCCGGGATGTGGTATTATGAATTCACGGACAGCCAAGGATATTGTGCTCAGTGCTTCATTTATAACTTGAGTAAAGAGTAGGTCTGTGTGCGGACTGTGATTGTACCCAGCAGGGATCCCCGCTGATAGACCATGTGTGTTTGAATAATCATCCTTATTGTGCTTCTGCTTCTTCATACTAGAATGCAGAAATTCTGCACTTTGGAACCTATGCAAGTCAATGTATTTTTGCCCATCAAATAGAGGGTTGCTTGAAATCCTAAGGGTACGTGTACTTGGGAGAAACTGTTATCTTAAGAAATGACATGACTCATGGGTGAGATATAGATGTGGTATGACTCCACATGAAATGACACAGGGATGACTTGAAATCTGTCCATGCCACGACCATCTTTCCGTAACAGGGCATTGTAAAGCTGACCCCCAAATCCTATTAAACCACTCTTTTTAGTCATTTAAAGTTAACCCACAAATAACTGTTTGTAAAAATCTGTGTTTCATGCTGAAGAAAAGTAAATTTCCCTCCCCTAAAAACTGGGAGTAAGCAAACCCACATGGATGCTCCCAATATCTCAAAAATACAATCATTTTAAAGGCTTCTTCTACACCATACACAGGAGGGATTAGAAATCACAAGACATTTGCCTCATTCCCTGAACAAATCAGACCCAGAAAGAGCCCCAGCGTCAGACAAGAGACTCGATGACTCCATCGAGGGCGAGGACGTCTGGGCTCACACCACCCACTCTTCCCAGATGGTGATGGAGAGGAAGCCAAGCCTTGCCTTCCTGGGGAGACGGATGCTTAACCAGTACACAGTGAGGCGTAGTTAAGGGAAAACAGCTCATGCCTCTGGGTGGTCAATGAGAATGCAAGTTGCTTCCCTCAGGCCTTGGAGAGAGTGACAGAAACAAGGAAGCATCCTGAATTGTAGTCTGAGTTGTCCTTCCCCAGATGTAGTGCTGAGGTCCCTTTAGTCCTGGTCATCAGAGCCAGAGTGAAGAAGCATTGTTCTCCTCAGGTCCTAGCACAGATAGATGAGAAGGAGTGAACTTATTGATACCTCGTCTCTAGAGAGCGAAGAATGTGCCTGGGCCATGCTAAGAAGGGTTTTGGAAGCAATGATCAATCACTGAGAGTGAGAAGCACTTTCCAAAACAGGCACTGCTTCTTGAAGCTCCTGGTGTTCTGTCTGGCTTTTGCTATGATTTTGCTTTTTGAAAATGGGACTTGTGTCATGGGGATGTAGAGAGAGATTGAAGGTGCTGATTGGCATCTGATGAACGGAACAGGAAGTTCTAGAAAGGATGGAGTTGGAAACCATCGAAGAACTTTCAACTCTAAAGTTGGTAGGAATCTGGCTGCATTCCTGATGCCCAGCATGATACTAGGCATAAGCTGGTTGGAAATAATTATATACTGATTAACCTAAAACCAAATACCAGGTGAGGTCTCCTGGTCTCCCTCCTTTGCTTCTCAAGCCTACTTTCCTAATATTATGTTTCAATCTGAGAGAATATGCACGGAGCCGCTGGCAGCTTGAAGGTCAAGGACCACCAGAGGCAGCAGCACCTGGGGACTTAGAAATACATGATTTCCGGCCCCCAATTGGCCTACTAAATCTGAAACTCTGAGAGTGGGACTCAGCACACTGACTCAGCAATTATTCTAGAGAATCTGAAATACAGTGATGCCCATTAACCAGAGGCCTAGCCAGAATTACCCATTACTTTTCAACTTCTTGAGCCTCTTAATAAGGTGAATTGCCATTGGATGTACAGCAGGAGGCCTTGACATTCATATGCAGAACAAAACTGTTTTCTGGTTAGTAAAAACAAAAAACAAAAAAAGGAGTTGAGTCAATGGATGTGAATATTTTGAACTTCTTCAGTTGGAAGCATTTGGGGTTAGAATGATGTGGAAAGGACATGCTGCTTTTTGCGAAAAGCTATAAACATTTATACAGTTCTTCTTTTTGCAAGGTGAGGATAACTTAGGACCTTCACCTTTTTTTTTTTTTTCTGCAGAACAGTGATGCCTGTTTCACTTCGCTTTCCTGCATGTATATAGACAAGAAAGACTGATATTCGTTAAACAGAGCTGTTAACCAGAAAGTTGTGTTTCTTCTAGGCTGAGGGCATTATACTAACCTGTTACTCTTGCAGAATCTACATGGGGTAGAACAAGATTGCTGACTCAGGAGACACAAGTTGGGAGACAGCATCATCTGTCATTTTGAAGTAGGACACATTTGAGAGTGAAAGAGGGGTGCTCTAATAATTGTTTGGGGATATCAGAGATTAATTGGGCCTCATTTTAGACCAGTGTTCTCAACTGATTAATTTTGTATCCATATTCCCCCCGGGGACCATTGGCCTTGTCTGGGGGCGTTTGTACTCTTGTGAGGGGGTATGTCAATAGCACCAAGTGGGTAGAGAACAGGGACTCAGCGCAGCAGGCTCCAGTGCACAGGGTGGTTGGACACAGGAAGAAACCATCTGGCTCCAAAATGTCAGTAGTGCCGGGGATGGAAACCCTCAGCTAGAGGTTGAGTGAAGCATGAGGCAGGATGTGAAACCGTTTCAGTGAGGCCATGCTACCGGAAAGCTTGAAGGCCAAGGTGAGCCACTGATGGTAATTAACCACTGAAAGCTAGTGAATGGGGAGACTTTTGTTAGAAGCTTCTTTGCTATTTGCTTTGCTGGTACTTCCCAACTTAATACTTAACATCAGGTCAATTGCAAACCTTCAGTAAATACATGGCCCAACTGGCTGTCCATCCATCTAGAAAATATTGACTGAATGCCAGTCTTGTGCCAGGCAAAGCGTTGAGTGTGCAGTATGAAGGTGGGCTTCCTGGATGTTATTTGGAGATGGGTTTGAAGGATGAACTAGAATGGATAATTATTAGTGATGAGGAAACAGGTGGGGGGCATTGTAATAGCCCTGTAGGAAAACAATCAGTGCTCGAACTTGAAGGGGATGGAAGACTTATTATCAAGAACACAAGTCTAATCCAGGTACAGGATTTAACATTTGGTTTATTTTAGGGTGTGAAGGGGCTCAAGGATGCTTCTAGGTTTTGAGTCTGGTAAACTAAGGAAACTGGTGTTGTCAAACTGAGACCTCTTTCGATATGTTCAACATTCACCTGCTGAGCTTGATGTGCTGGCTGTGCGAATTGGAGCCACCCTTAGTCGGCTGGAAATGGAACTCTAGAGCCAGGAAAGACAAGCCAGGAGGAGCCTTGTGAGGAACTCACTTCATCCTCAGGTGACTATGTCATGCCTCCATCAGAGGATATGGCGTGGTCTATTGTGGCCAAAATCTGTTGCTCTCCTGAGAGGAATTTTGAAAAACATCCGGAAATGCAAAAGGAATGTTTGCTATTTGCCCATTCTAAGTATGACTCTTGCTGTGTGACCTAGTAGAAAACTGCCCATTCTGCCCTGTAATTCTTCTGTTGATAAGAGACGTTGTTTTTCTCAGAAAGGGCCATTCCCCCTGGGATTTCAGTGATCCATGCAGGTGGTGAATTTTCTACCTCACCGAAATCTTCTTCTTCTTTTCTTTCTTTTTTTTTATCCCCACATGAAAACAAGCACACGACAATTCTGAAGTGTCTTTTGTTTTGTTTTTGCAGCCCTGGGGAGTGAACCATGGCCTTTGCAACAAGCTACACCTGCAGACCATTTTTTGTCTTGTTTTTATTTTGAGACAGGGTCTCACTAAGTTCCTAAGTTCTCTGACTTGGGCTGAAACTTGCAGTCTTCCTGCCTCAGTCTCCCAAAATGCTGGGATTAGAGGCCTTCACTACCACACTTTATTGTGGTGCTGGTTTGTATTTGAGTGAACAGCTAGAAAATCCAGTCCCCATATCAGATCCTCCACTGTCCACCTAAGCTCAGTGTACTGTTGCTACTTCAGAGTTGCTTGTTTCTTCCTCTAGTTTCCTGAGACCAAGTCACCCTGTACTTGCCCTTACAGCGTTGCCTTTGAGAACTCCAGCTCCCATTAAGAAGCTGAAGTTCTCACCCCCTTCTTCATTGACATTTACGCCCCCTGCCTGAGCCCTTAGGAGAGCCCCAAGAGTGGTGCTGCCCCCATACAACATTTAAGGAAAAACAGGAACAGTGGTTTTAAATGTGTGCCTCTGTAACTCACTGCTACCACTGGAGAGTTTAGGCTGAGACAGGCTTAGTCTTTGAGCACTGTCACCTTTGCTCTTTCTGTAATTCCATACTGATTTTATTAGTTTATTATTATTATTTATTATTAGTTTATTATTTATTTAGTTTATTAGTTTGCTATTTAGATGTGCATCGTCTCGTCAGCACAGATCACAAACTGACTCTCTCCATCCTTTACCCACATAAGAAATGGACCTTACATTCAGAATATCATCTAGTTATCATTCTGGTAGATTCTTCTTTCAGATAGCAGATCCCTGAGGGATTCTGGTCTGTGTGGAGCAGTAAATCATATGGAGAATGAAATTAGGCTGTCTGGATTGGAATCTGCCCCGATGTGGTCAGTGCAGCCAAACTTACCGAGCAGACATTCCTAGTCTGCCAGACACTTTTCAACCACTGAACTGGACATGGCCTCTGAGTGTCACCTTGATTGTCGCTGTCAATCCTTTGGTGCTTGCAAAGAAGATGAAACTTTTGTGCCTTTCCTTCCAGGCCTTAAGAATTACTATATACTGTTACACTTGCCACTGAAATATTCCAAACCAGACAGTGGAGCTGAGAGTGTGGTTAGGACAAGGCATTTGGTGGTGGACTAGAGATGGTGTCTCTCCGTGCTCTCCTCAGCTGTATGACCTTAAGAAAACTCTTTGGACTCTATCAAGCTCAATTTCCTCAGCTATACCATGGAGATCATAGTAATGGCTGGCACAAGGATTAACGATGACATAGGTGATGCTAAATATAGTCAGCACTTAATACGTAGAATCTAAAAAGTAGCAGCTATGATAATGATTAATGTTACTGTAGATGACAACTTTACCTACATTTGGATGACTATGAAAGAAAAGAAACTAATGGTAAACTCCGCAGAACTACAGTAGGTACTTTTCATATGATAACGTTAAATGAAAAGGTGAAAAAAAGTGTTCTTTAAGCAGGGATGGAATAATAAACAGTACCCAGAAAGAGAAGATCTAGCCTCAAATATGGCTCAGAAGGGCATTTTTGCTTTAATACAATATCTACATTGATAAATTGATCATTTACTGAAGGCATTAATATCGCAGTTACAGAATTTAGGAAAGACAGAAAGAGTAATCTGAGGACCCTTGTGTGTTCTGTCTTCTTGGCTCAGCTGGCGTAAGAAAGTGAACTCATTAAGTTTGTTTGAGAAAAACCTTCCTTTTCTAATACTCAAATAAAAGTCCATAAGGAAAGACAACCCTTGCCTTCATCTTATAATGACCCTCTTTGAATGACTATCAACTCCAGACATTCCTGTGTGACGTATCTTTCGGTCCTTCCTGGTAATCGTATCCGTGTTCACAACCATTTCTCCACCATTTCTTCTTGATTTGGGTGGTATGCTTTCAAAGTGTTCCCCCTCCCAGGCCAGAGGAGGGAGGTGGAACCAACCTCTGCAATAATCTCCGTCTCTTTGGACACAGTGACTGGTCTAAGGAATGAGCATGTGACCTAAAAGGAATCAATCAGGATGTTTCCCTGGCGTTTTACTTGAATAGTCAGAAGGAGATTTATTTTCTTATCCTTTTCCCCTTCTTTTTCTTTTATCTGGGCTGACTAAGCTGGTATAAACTAAGCCAAGAAATAACTAAAACCTTCTCATTTATTTTCCAGGGTCTTTCAGCCCAAGATGAGGAGAAAATTAATTTACTACCCATAGATAAGCATGTAGAAGAGATGGAGAGTGGATCTAAAGGGCTTTATTTCTAGTTTCTGAATACCATTGATCTCAAGAGTGGAGCTTGTATTTGATGTTACTTGGCAGTGGAGGCAAGAGTCACATTTGTTTGAAGTTTTGTTTTGCAGTCAGGGAAATGCCCAGTGAACCAAGTGAAACTTATGGGATGTAAGCTGACTTGGAGCAAAGCAATATTGCTAGCAGGGTGGCATGAATTGGGACTTCGTGCCTGCTTTCTGTATCAAGTGATATTTGCACTAATGTTCTTACCTGAATCTGCTGATAAGGAGTAATGCCTTGTATTATGCATTTCCCATTATCATTTCAAATCAGACAAACTGGCAGTCGCATGGAGCAAACATTTTTTTTTCTGTGTGGAAATGATACAATACTAATCTAACCCCTTCATACTGATAATACAGCGAGTAGGAAATACAACAACATTAACAACCTCCTCGCTTTAGAATCCAGAAAACATGTTTAGAGAGAGAGAGAGAGGATCAGAGTTTTAGGGTGCCATGCTGCAGAAGGGGAATAGATGGCTTGATGAGTATATTGATTTTTTTTGAGAAAATTCTGTTTTCAAAAATAGCAAAATCAGCTTTTCATGGAGGGTCACTTTCCATTTTTGTAGAGTTAAAACACAATGATAAGAGGTGTTAGCAATTTTTAAATGTGCCTGCAACAGGTTTGTTCATTGGCAAAGAATAAATCACGTTGGGCTTCAGCCTCAAGACTCCCACCAGGTCCGTATGTGACTCTGGTCTTCACCTTTTTATTTCTCTTTGAGCTCGATTTCTTCCGTCATAACAAGACTTTATTGAAGTCGCTGTGCTTCAGCCTGCCTGGCCACTGCATTTGGACCACCCCTGCTCTGTCTCAGCACTCCCCGGAATGATGAGCGTCTTGCCAGAGTGAGAACAGGGTGAAACTATGGAGTGTGTAACACGTGACATATGGATATGATTACTTGAGCAGCTTTGCACAATAGTTATCGTAAGCTGGGACATACCAAAAAGGTGAATGATCAAAGCAGTTCCACAGAGAAATGAAAAAAGAGAGTGAGATAAGACCATCACCAAATAAAGCGAATTGAGGGGAAGCAACTGAAGTCACCACTGCAGCAATAGATTTAGGATCCGATTCAGAAAAATCCCGCTTCTCAGTTCTGAGTGTATGGACGATGAGAAATTTTAAAAGGAAGGCAATTTTTGTCTGGAGTTTTCACTTATAACTTAATTATGTGTTCTGCGGTAAGTTCTTTTTGCTGTGATGTTAATTGAGAATAACTGAGGTTATTCCTGGTGTTTTCATCTCTCATTGCTCCAGCAACTTCTTACAAATCACCCTTTTAAGACTCAAGTGGAATGTGCCACTTGATGTTAACAGGGATGGACAGAGTGCATAACAAAGAGAAGGAGTACAATCTTACCACATTGCTATTCATGACTCATTCTCTTACCAGGTTGAGAGCGGTTCTTCTGATTATTAAGATAATTAGAGCCCTCAGATTTCACCATACATTTCTCTGATGGCATAATTTGTGTTCTTGTAGCTAATTAGATGTTATCTATATGACATGGTTATGAACAGAAAAAAGATTCAGTATTCACATTAATGAAGTTTACAAACCTTTATTTGTCAAAGAAGACAAAAAGAGAGAGAGTGATTACTGTTTGTGGCCAGTTTTAATTAAAGGAAGTGTATAGGTCATCAGTCCCCCAAAAGAAGCCCAGCAGCAGTGGTATAAAGCCTTAATTCTCAGCTAGATCTGAAAGCAAGATGCAGTCATGGAGGAGAGAACAAGTGACAGGTCACCGAAGTCTCAATCCAGAGCCATGATGGACGTTGATCCGTGGTCGGTCATCTGGCCAGAAGTGGCAATTATCCTCTCTTTTTTTCTGAGCACTATTCCCCTCCCCTCTTTCCCCATCCACAGGAATGTTCTACACTGTGCTTTGCATGCTAGTGATGAATAATTTCGAGTCATCTTCAAGACCTGACAGACCTACCTATCCACACTTCGTTGCCATCTCCTCTATTCCATCTCTCTCCATCCTCATTTTCTGATGTAAACAACTCAAGTCTTCTTGTTTGTCCTCCCACTTCTATTTTTGCATCCAAGAGTCTGTTCTCCACGTGGCAGAACTCTTCTCTGACTGCCCAACTGTCAACCTCCCGCTGCTTCCAGTCACCTCACCGTGACATTTACCCCTTGTTTGAGTTTACAGAGCTCTGTGGAATGTGCCCCCTTCAACTTTTCTGTATCTGGCTATATTCACCCAGGCGTGGTCACACTATCCTCTTTCTGTTCCTGGAAACCTAGCTGTGTTCTCGCCATCGGGCCTTTGCAGTGCCACTTCTCTGCGGCCTGTTTCTCTCCTCTGTCTCCTTGGGTGGCTGCTTCTGCTCCCTTGTCACTCAGCTCAGATTTCCATCCCTTTGCCAGGATTCTCTGTCCTCTGTACATATGGAGTGGTGATCTTTATTCCTGGATTCCCTTTGCCCATAACCATACTTGCTTGTCTCCACACCATCTATTGTTACCTGAAAATTTCTCATTGACTTAGGGGGTTTGTTGTCTGTCCCTAATAAAGAGTTGCTGATTCGATGATTATTTCAGTGGTAGAGGCTGATTTCGTCTGCCGTCTTTCACAGAAAGCTGAAATATAAAACAAACGGTTCTAGACTCCTGGTGATGGTGGTGAAGGAGTGGCTGGACGCATTTCCACTACTGTCCACCCAAGTCCAAAACGTGGCTGGCAGGTCTCCCTGGGAATCATGACTCACTCTGCCCCTTACTGTGCCCTGTAAAGGAGGCATACATACATAGCAAGGGGCAAAAGCATCCTGTTACTGAGTGAATAGGTTTTAACAAAAGATCTTTTTCCTTTTAAGTCCTACAGGGACTCTGACCTAGAATTCTATTTGATAGTGCGTTACACCCCAGGCCCTAGTTTCAAGAGGAGGTCATTATTTCAGCTTGTAATCCTACATGAAGGCTTCCCAGTTTTCAGTTACATCAAGTATTACAGCATACATCTCAGCATCAGACATCAGGATTAACACTGACACGGCTTCCGTTAAAATGCTCCGCCAGGCAGCATCTCCAAAGTGAGCAGAACAGCCGCTGTGCTTGTCCAATGATTTTTACTTCATGGAGAATAGGATTTGCGTTTAAATAACATTAACATCTTTACTGTGACAGCCATGGTTTAAAAGAGAATGGTGTTTAAATATAAAAGTGAATATATTTTGTAATAATATTCATCCTTTACTAATTTTTTATGCTTTTAATTTAGATAACCCAAATCACTAGTTTAGGTAAAAATCAGTTCTTCTGATAATAATTATTTTCTTCCTTTTTAACAAATGAAATCAACATGGTGCTATGAAGATGAAGTGCATACTTTGGAAATGGAGAAATCAGAAACTGGCAGTTTTCAACTCAGGCTGAATGTTGACCACTTACTAGGAGTGACAGTAGTAAGAATGCTACTGATACGGGGCTCGAGGTTCCAACGAACAACTGACACGATATCATTTTGTATCACTCCCGAGGGGTTTAATCTGGTAGAGATAAATCGTTCTACCTTCTGCCCTACACAGAAAAAGTGTTTGTTGGAGGATTATGCCATGTACGGAGACTAGCTTCTGTATGAGTTGGTACGCCCAGCACATTATGAGAATGAAGAATTTGCCAGTCATGTTAGTTCTACTCGGGGCTGAAGAATATACAGCTACCTGTTGTGCACTGTATTAGTCAGGCGGGACTCAGAAGATTGCCGTAACAAAGAGGCACAGAGTTTAAGCAGTAGAAGTGTATGTGTCTCTTGTGCCACGTGGTTTTTATGGGTTAGACAAGCATCTTCGGTGGGTCGCCTTTACTGTAGGGCTACAAGCTGATCAAGCATAAACCCTCTGGGATGTTGCTGGTTGCCATGGCAGAGTGGAAGGAATGTGATAAATTGTGTCAGATTCTTCAAGGCTTCCCCCCAGAAGTGGTTCTTTTCTGTTACTCTTCACCGGCCACAGCATACCACATTGTCAAACCTAATTTCAAGGAAGCAGCAGAAGACATTTATTTATTTATTTATTTATTTATTTATTTAGCAATCTTTTCATGTAATAGAAATAAAGTAAACTGGAAATGTGCAAGGGACCGGTCATTGTCCTGAGCAGGTAAAATTACCGTTGCCAGTAAGCCAGGGCTAAACAGTGCCTGAATTCAAGCCAGAATCCTTCAGATAAGTAGGGAGCCCTATTGTCCAAGACATCATCCTTCTAGAAACAAAGAACCCATTTTCTTTGGGTACCAGCAGCCCAGGACCTCTCACGGTATGACTCATTTTGCCTCACAGATGATGGTAACAAGCTCTATGCCTTCAACTATGTTTGTTCTCAGAAGTACTGACCAAGCCTACCCCCCCCACCCCCCGGGTGCCGGGAGTGGAGACCAGAGCTGTGAATGCTGGGACATGGTCTCTGCCCTCACTAAGTTGTGGCCTCTCAGGGGAAACAGGTCATTTAGAAGGGATAGTTACTGCTGCTGGAAGGAGATGTGCTGGACGCTACAAGGTCCTAAGATGGCAGGTGAGTTATGTGTTGCGGCACTTGTACCTCTCACATAGCATCTTGACTTTCACCCTCAGGGCTGACCAACAGCTTTGAGACCTTTAGGTGGATCATTATGGCAAGGCACAGACAATTTATACAACTTGTCCTTTGGGCCATTGGTGAACACTGGAGCACTCTAAGGACTAATGTACATTGCAGGTCCTGAAATGGTCCTGCGGTGCTCATTATGATGGTGCTCAGGAAGGATGAGGTAGGAGGGAGTTGGGGACTGTAAGTCAAATGTTGATGCAGGCTGCAAAGCCCTGTCCCTTAAAGGGACCCTGTAGCAGATGGTGTTAGCATACTCCCCACATCCCCTCGACAGTGACCATTTGTTTAGACATTGACATCTGGCTCCCATCTGTAAACACCAGTACATCCCTAGCTGTGAGATGTCCACTCTACTCATACGCACTACAAAACTGGCCTGGAAATGTTGCAAATTTAATTTCTGACTCTGCCACCTCGCCTTTGCAAGGGTCATTAATGAGCAATGGAAGGTGGAAGATAAATATTGAGTCCCTCTTGCATGTGGCAGCAACATACTTGATAACACACATTTTGAAGACTTCCTCTCTTTTCTCTCTCACATCCCCGTTCTGCTGCTAGTAATTTCTGGAGTCACCTTCTACATCAGTCACTTGCCCTCAACATGTTGTCCTTAGGTTTAAGAAACATTCACTTAAATACCTAAGCAGTCATGCACGGAGTCAGGGCCTTTGGCCCTTTCTCTGTCTGCCCCTCTATAAAGGAGTTGCTAAAAAAAAAAAAAAAAAAAGTGACATTGGGCATAGGTGACTCAGAGAAGTAGCAAGTGAGTCTGGCTGGCTGGCTACTGGTCCTGAGGGGGCGGTTGCTGCTATGATCATGCTGGAATAGCTGTTGGTTCATTTAGTCAAAATATCTGCAGCTGGAAGTGTGCGCTATAGCGCCAATTGTAGTTTTTCAAAAGTCATTTCATGATAATTTGGCATTTTTGTGTTCATTTTTGTGATGACTAGGACCAATTACATTACATGGTCCTTTGGTGGAAAACAGTTGAAAACAGGATTAAAGCCATAGAAAATGTATGGCTGTTTTTTTCTGAACACTATTTCATGTTCTTCTAGTTCAAAATCCCTTTGTCATCTGCAATTCCTACTATTTCACATGTTTTTGAATAAAATATATATTGATTAGGAAATAAATTAAGGTCCAATTTTGAAAATACACTTCTACTACAAAGAAATTCACAGGTTACGCTTTATAAAAGGTGATAAATTTAGTTTTCAGAAGAGAATCTCCATAAATTATGATTGATTTGCCATTCCTTGCCTTTCTTTTCTCCCTCCTCTTCAGCAAAGAGACCTCATTTTTGTACATTTTCAAGGAAGGAATTTTTTAGGAATGTGATTATTTGGTAGAGGTGTTAATAATGTTGAAAAAATTTAAGAAAATGTATTCAAACTGGAAGTTTTTGCAATTTCAAAAGAAGACCTTGAAAGTTTGCCATACACTCTTATTCAGACATTTGCCTTCCTGAAACACCATCTGAAATGAATGTTTCCCTGTGGACTTGCGCTCATGCGCCTTGGCCCCAAGCTCTAGACTGTGGCAGTGGACTGGCCCAGATGTTCGCAGCTCTCTCTGAGGCCTCCCCATCAGTATCCTAACAGCCCAGGCTCTCTCAGCCTCATCGGATGTGCACTTTTGTTTCATTGGTGGCCCTAGGATTCCTGCAGAGACCCGAATCCAGACACGCAAACTCGTTAGCTCAAGCCGTAGGCCGACTGGGTGGCATATATGCACATCCTCCCATGTGCTTCAGGCCTTCCCCAGACAACTTACATGATGAAAATGCCTTGTGATCATTATGGGAGAGTGTTGTTTAGAGAACAATGGCAGAAGGATAAAAAGATTGTTCTTGTTCAGTACCAATGTGTTTCTCCCAATATATTCTATCGGTGGTTAGTGGAATCCAAACAGGTAGAAACCCTTGGATACAGAGTCACCAGTCCATGCCTTGGCGTCCCTCATGTCTTGCGAGTATTTTAGCATCTTGGTGACATGTCGCGCTGCCCCATTCTGCCTCCTGATTGCTCACATCTATGTGTCTGTGCTTCTTCAGTTCAGTCTTTTGTTTGTGGCCACCAGTCAAACCATACTGTGAGCTTCTGTTTAAAGCCACTCCTTCCACATAGTCTTTTTTTTTTTCAGTCAAAGTTCCTGCTCTCTCTCTCTCCCCCCCCCCAAAAGCCCAAATAGAATGCTGGCTAGACTAGGGTTGGACAAAACTAAGGTTGGGGGTCCTATGGACCTATGGCCTATGGCCCTGTCCTGGCTCTGCCATTTGCTAGCAGAGCATTTCCCCAGCTGATTCATCTGTGACTCTAGTCTCATCCAGGATCATATCCAGGAACACGTATTCCTTAAAAAGAAGAAGAAGGAGAAGGAGAAGGAGAAGGAGAAGAAACTGGGTGTCACTGCTTTGCTTAGACTAACCTCAAATTCCTGACTTTAAAAAATCTTTCTGCTCCAGCTTCCCAAGCAGCTAAGACTATAGGCACTCACTTGGCCATGTGTTGCATTTTTCTTCTTTTTTAAAAAATCAGTTTCTTTTGATGCGCAATAATTTCTCAGTAATTCCCTGTCTTGCATTTCTCCAGCTTTCATGTGGCATATAGGTTTTCTTTTTCCCAAAAGAATCTTTGGAATCTGGTGGAAATCTCCCAAATTTCTCTTTGATCAGATTCAAATTGCATATTCTTTATGTGCATTGTTGGCGGAAATTCTACAGAAATGATTCTGAGCTCGTTTCAGCAACTCACAACAGAAGGAAGCTGTTATACGTCGACCATATGAGCAATGTAGTTTTCATCACCCAGTTTGTGTTTGCCGGATATTCCCAACATTCCTCAAGCATTTCTTTCCATTCCAGGACAAAACAAAGTGCTCCAGGATTGCTTGATACTTCCCCTGTCCGGCCTTAGAATCAGCCTCTTCTCCCAGCACCTCTGGCTTCTTTCAGGGGGTGATGATTTCTGCAGCTCCGCTCTGGGTGCTTGGTGTGCCCAACGCTCTTGTGATGTCGCTGCTGGACTACGCCGAGCTAGGCAGTGTGTGCTTCCTTGTCGGCCAAACGTGCACGTGCGTTATTTCCGTATCTCTGTGTACGTCGATGCTTACGATTAGGCTCTGTGAAATTATATCAACATTTCCCTTCCTCGCCTTTTCCTTGTTCTACACTGACAAGTACTTCCTAAGACAGTAAGAAACTTCCCTCACGTTATCCTGATTATATATTCCTTTCTCCCCGTCCCCTCTGCTTGGCTCTCTCGGACATGAGATGGACCATAGTCCTCACCCCATGTGTCACCTCCGTTCTCACGCTGTGCAGCTCCTTCCACCATGGGCGCGCTGCCGCCACCAGCCACCTCCCTAGACACGCCGGCGTCTTGCTGCCCTGCCCTTCCTCAGATGCCACCCCCCCCCCCCCATGAGCAAATGTCTCTTTGCTGCCCACTCGTTTGCCCTGACTGTTCCTGAATTACCTGCCTCTGTCCAAGCTGTGTCCAAGGATCAACACAGACTGAAGTCACTTTTAAATATTCAGCTGAGCCAACCGGACATGAAGCTCAGACCCCAGAGAAAACAGGGAGCTGGTCACTGCGGGGAGAAATACGAGGGGACCAGCAGGTGGCGCCCAGAGGTTCAGATCAAAATGGGCGCATCCGGCCTTACTCAGAACTCTCTCCCTCGCCATCTGCTTCTCTCTTTCTTCACGCTCTTTTTTTCAGTCTGTTGATATTCACAGTTTCCAGTCTTGCTGCAGATGTAAACGGTGAGAAACACTTTCTTGTTGTCTTCCTTCCCAAGGAGACACAAGTACAAAAACATTAAGCCTCTTAAGGTATTTTTAGAAAGCACCCTGTACAGAATTGTAAGAGATGATGTCGCCGTGGGATCTTTAGCTAGGGTGGTTCTTCCCACACTCGGAGGGCAGACCGACTCTGAAGTCTTTGATAAATCCCCGTGTCTAATCAATAAGCAAGTTTCTCTGGAGAAGGAATGGAACAGCTTGTCTGTCCCTCGGATCCCTCAAGCTGGCAGAGCCCCTCTGTGTCGCAGATCTTCTGCCGCTCACCTCTTCCCCAACTCGAAATCTCCGATTTTATCTTCCCAGTGCAGCTGGTTTGTGTAAACAGTCTCATCCTATGAAAATAGGAAGCTGGTCACTGACCGCCTTCTTAGTTAACCTTAATGCGGTAAAACCACAGACCCTACCTAAGAATATCACCAGAAATCTTTCATCTAGGAAGTCTGATGGGGAGTTCCAAAGAGGCATAGAGGTGAATAAAGGAGTCCTCTGGAGCTGGCATCTGTTGCAAAAGTGGAGGGAGCTTCTGTGTGACGTGTCTAATCTCACTAGCATTTGAAGTCCCCTTGCAGGGGTGGAGATAGGCCCTCCTGTCACTCACTCCTGACCTCAGAAGCCTTTCTATCGGAAATGCTGCAGTTTAGCCACCCCTGAGGCTAATTAGATCTCCACTTGAAAACTCTCTTGCTTGAAAAAGTGATCACTTCCTACACGTTTAGAAAGAACTCTAAGTAAGGCCTTTCATGAGAAGCCCTGTGTCCCCATGCCAGATATTAAAGTTGCTGCTATGTGTGGAGGACCCACTGTGCACCAGTATTCAGAGACTGCATGTGGTTGCTCTATTGTTGGTGTTCTGCAAGTTGTATGACTGGGCGAGTCACTGAAATTCCTCTTCATTCTGGTTCATTATTTCTCAATTGAGGGCAATAATCTCTTACTGCCAGAGTAGCTGTATTAAAAGTGAGATTTTCCTTTCTTTCTTTCTTTCTTTCTTTATTTTTTGTTCCTTCCTTCCTCCCTTCCTTTCTTCCTTCTCTCCAGCCCTTTCTTTCTTTCTTTCTTTCTTTTTTCCTTTCTTTCTTTCTTTCTTTCTATGTTTTAGAAAGCTCTAACACCAACCAATTACTTGATAAACAGAGCTGCAATACATTGCTAATGTGCTAAAAGCTTTGTGATATCACTTACATTTAATTCTCACAGTATTTACATAGATATTATAATATGACATTTTGCGAAAGAGGAGACTGAGTCTTAGAGAAACTAGATGAAATCTCTGCATCATATGACTGGAAAGCTGGTATGTCCTGAAGCTTATATAAACTCTCTAAAATGTTATGTCATTCCTTATGTGAGTAGTTGTTTATGACTTAAAATTGAATAAAAGGAATGATATATATCTATATTCATGACTGGGGCTCATGAGGCTGTAATTTTCCTGCATTTTAAAGTTTTAGTCTGGTATTGGTAACAGGATAAGATTAGCCTTAAAGAGTCAGTGAAAAAAATATGTGTGTGTATATATATATATATATATATATATATATATATATATATATATATATCTGTTATCTGGAAACATTTGTATAAAATTGAAAATTGGCAGGATGTTTTTACAAAAATATTTTTAGCAATTTACTCCATTTCTTTAGCAGCCATAGGACTGTATAAATTTTTTGTTATTTCTTAAAGTCATTATGGTAAATCATAAATTTTTACGAACTTATCCCTGTTATCTAAATTTTTAAAATTTAACTTATAGTTATCGATAATAGTCATTTATCATGTTATATCAATTTTTCATTCAGAATGTTATATTTTCTCTATCTCCTAAATAGTCTTGGCAAATCTGTATCTGTTTCACAAATTTTATCAAGACACTTTCTTTCTTAAAATCTTCTCCAGAAAATACACATTTTATACTTCATTTCTGTTCTTCATTTAATTATCTTTCTTTGATTCTTTGTTAATATTTTACATACTTAAGTTTGGCAGTTTATAAATTTTGAGGCTCCTTCCTTATGAGCATTTCAGTAGTATTTAGTTCTAAATAACTTTAAATTTCTTTTTAATAAAATATTAAGTGTGAGAAAGTAAGGATGTGAGGAAAGGCTAGTTCCCTTTTACACAGTTAAAAATAGCTTAGATTGCAAAGCATTTTAGGAACAATTATACAGGCAATGAAATCGCATGCAAAGAAAGAGTGACCTGGGGCGCAGGTCCTTGGGAAGAGAAGGCAGGCCCGATGAAATGGGAGAGGACCAGATGGGTGATGGGAGTCACTGTGGCAGTTACAGACAATGTTTTGCATGTGGCATTTTGGAGTGCTTGTGTCACTTTTAAGAAAAAAACCTCAAATAAAATCAAGAAAATTCTCACAACATGGAGGTAATGTATACTGTGCATCGGGTCCTATTTTAGTGCTTACTGGGTCTTTTGAGACTCAAGAAGTGACGGTATTGTTTGGTACCTGGAGTTGTTATTATAGATCCAAGTACTGAGCCTGGTCAGTATTGAATCAAACTGCTTCAGAGGCCATGACTGGGGTCAATGGAAAGGCGAATGAGGTTTTTCTAGTAATCAGATATATAGTTTTGTGAGATAGAGGACTTCCAGTCTATGGAAAGATCCTAACAGAGACAATTTGCTTCTACCATGGATGTGCCATTGAACAAGTTTGTATGCATGAATTTCTAGCCAGCCTCCTTTCCACTAATAGGAAAGGCCTCGGGGCAGTCTCTCTTCTCTCTGTTCACTTACTGTGATATTTGGGAAGGGATATTAGTACTGTGAGCGCCACCTAACGGTAGAAGTGGCACATCTTTCAGATAAAGATGGCGGATCTTTCAATTTCCACGTGCTTTTACCTGACCAGGTGACTAGACAAAGAGAAGGAAGGTGTGAGGAGGGATAAGGTCATGCCAAAGTGATTGATTTGACCCTGAACCAATACCTTAGATCTTACTGGGAAGATTGTGCATCCTGACAATAGGAAAAAGGCAGGGGTAGGGACTTGTGATTTATGGATTTAATGTCTCTATCCACTATACTTTGTGTACTGTCTTCACCTCCGTATGGAAAAGTCTCCTCTTCTTGCAAAAAGATAAGTTAAAGCCTCACATTTCTGTCCTCTATCCCTCCCACATCCATCCTTTGTTTAGACAAACTCCTGTGAGCTGTTTCTAACAGTAGTAAGCATTGTACAGTTTCTTGGACCTGGCTTCAAATCCCAGTTTTACATTAAAATTAAATTCTTTAACTTGCACTGTGACTTGTGCTAAATAATTCTCTATGTCCAGACCATATGTCAAAATAGCAAAATTGTGAGAATTAAATAAATGAAAGTCTGGATTAGGCTGCCTGCTGTGCTTGGAGGAGGACCACATCCTGTGGTGCAAGAGAGAGGAAAATCTAGTTTGCTTCATGGAACACCAGCACTTGGATTCCCTGAGACCATGAGCTCCGACAACTTCCTGAAGAGGAGTAATTACCTAACTGATGAGTGGGGTGCCCTGCAGAAATGCGCACGGGAAACTGAACTCTGCTGTCCTCTCCTCCCTGTCCTATAACACACGCAGAGGACCTTACTGAGCCTCTATTATTTATCAGATATGTTTGTGTTCAGTGACACTTGTGGCAGGTAGAAATCCATGGATTCTTCTTCCTGGACTGCTTCTGGGCAGGTTATACAGCAGGGACCCTTTAAAACACCAGCGCTGGAGAGCAAAGATTGATCTCTTTCCTGGCCTTTTTTTCTTTCACACATCTCAGGCTTCTTGGGATTTCCTGGCAGTGCAGGGCTAATGACTTTTGATACCAATCAATGCAAAGCTAATTAATTTACTTCACAATTTTCATGTACTTAAAGTACCCAGGGGTTCAAATGATTTGGTTTTAGGTGTTTTTTGTTTGTTTGTTTTGTTTTGTTTTGCTTAGGAGTCTATTCTTTGTCTTTTCTTTACTCACGGACTAATTAGCTCCTGAGGACTTCATTGGTTGATGGGTTTTGACTTGTGGCTAGAGTGTGGAATTGCAGAAAAGGCACACTGAGCTTCTGAATCTCCCCTTCTGCTTGCCTGCAATAGTCTTCATGACGTTTAGGAGCTAGCTAACTGGAGAAAAGGGATCTGTGTGTGTGTGTGTGCGCGCGCGCGTGTGTGTGTGTGCTTTTCTATATGTCTGTAAAATTTACCCACCAAAATTATTCTTAATCTTAAAACTATAAAATCTTCACTCCCCCAATTTAATATTTAATTCCTTCATGACAATATTAAAGATTTAGTCAATTTAAATTAAGCTTTGAGTTTTAATTTTTTAAATATTTTAAAAACATTTCTTTGACCAAAGATTAAATTGGTTTTGTGATGGTGTAATTTAAGTAAAATATTCACAGGATTTGCAAATCACATCATGTAATTGAGGAAACCAGGCACAGTGTGGTTAAACTATGGACTGTGGAATTCACCCAAATTTGAATCTTAGCTCCGAAGCTTCTACAGACTAATTGGAGTACATACATTCCTTGAGTCTCAAGATCCTCAACTGTAAAATGAAAGTCATAATGTCCTTTGAGGATACTTCGAAAATGAATATTCATTCTAGATACCACTATGTAGCCATCGGGAGAGCTTCTGTCCAGCACTGACAACACTGAATGCTATGAGACACGGAGCTTTAAGGGACTCTCATTCCTTGCTGGTGGGATGCAAAATGCAGCAGACTCTTTGAAAGACAGTTTGGTAGTTTCTTATAAAACTAAACATGCTCTTACCATATGACCTAGCAGTTGCATTCTTTAATGTTTACCCAAAGGATTGAAAATATATGTCCACACAAAAGGCTGTTCCTTATCCATAATTGCCTGACATGGAAGATCAAGATATCCTTCAGCAGGTGAATGGATCAACTGTGATAGTCTACCTCTAGACATGGAGTATTTATTATTTAGCCCCCAAAATGGATGAACTATCAAGTCACGGAAGGAGATGGGAAAAACTTAAATGCATATTAAGAAGTGAAAAAGTCAAACAAGGTGACATGCTGTATGTTTTAACTATGACATTATGGAAATGGCAAGCTTTGGAGATAATAATGAGATCAGTGGCTTCCAGGGGAGGCTTTTTAGGGGAGGGATGGATAAATATGCAAATCACAGAAGATTTTATAGTAATGAAATTAGTCTGTATCTTCTAATGTTAGATACATGTCCTTATACATTTGCTCAAATTCTAATATGTAACTCTAACTCTAATGCAAAATATGGACTTCGGATGATTACAGTATATCAATGTGGTTTCATGCATTATGGGTTCAGGTCAATGTTCCTTGTGGGCCAGGGCTACATGGGATATCATTTTGTCTTCCTTTCAATTTTTCCATGAGCCTGCAATTTCTCTGAAAAGTTATTTAAATGGTATCCATGCAAGGAGTATAGTGTGCTTATTTCTTCATAAGCAATAAGTATGCCATAAATGCCAACCAGTGTTGATGATGATGGTGTTACTTTTCCATGATTGTTTTCTTGCTCTCTTCCCTATCCCAAGATCAAGGTACCAATTTAAAGTTTAAAAATTGAAAAGCTTGCATGGGAGGATTCACCTAGTGTGCTCAAAAATGCAGAATTTTGTTGGCTATAGGTCCGTATGTTACAGACCCAGATTCTACTTACCATGCATTAAATGTTTTCAAGGGATTTTCAGAGGCTAATAATGTAACAGATTTTTTATAATTAAAATGTTTAGGAAAAAATGAAAATCCCCCTACTGGGTGAATCTTCTCTCTGTCTATACTAAGACCCACACAGTGTACAGTAAAACAAGATTAAGGTGTAAATTAGAATCAGTTCTGCAGGTGTGTGTGACTACTGTTTGTCTCTTAATTGGAAAAGTCCTACTGGTTTGTTTAAAAAAAGAATTCTAAGATAATGTCTGATTTTCATGTCGTTAGAAGCTCCTAAGAGCATTCATCTGGTAGTTTAAAATTGCAGCTTCATGAAGAAAGTAAGAAAATAATGAGCATAACATCACTAAGGCTCAAGGCAAATTCTGGTGGGAGTGTGATTTGGGCAAGATACTGTTGTTTCCTAAGGACATGAATGAGTAGTATGTCTGACTTGAGGAAGACATCGAGGTGACCAAAAATAAAGCTAAGCATTGAATATGTTGAGTTTATATCAAATGATAACTGATTGGGCATAAGCTGGTCAAACCTGGGCTTGAACACCAGGCCTGTTACCTACTAGCTCTTCATCTTGCTCCATGTTACTTAGTTTTTCACCCTGAGCTTTCTTATCTGCAAATGGGAATAAAGCAGGTCCCTTGCATAAAAATTATGAAGATCAAGTATACATGACACAGAAAACTGACTTAAGAAATGCTCTGTGTATTTCTCTTTCTAATCTTAATGTTTCATACTAAATTTGAGTTGGCATAAACTAGAAGTTAATGAGATGTGAAAATTTTGGCTGATTAGCAATGAACTCTTACCATTTTTGAGCTGTGAGAATGACCTCCACTTTTACCATCACTGCGGTCATCAAGTCGGATTCCATGTGTGAGAACACGCAGGAGCTGACGGGCCGCTCTCAAGTCAGGTTGGTCTCATTACAGTACTCAGAGTCGCTCGTCATTACTGTCCCAGTGCAAAGAAGAGGACACATTGCTTTGTAATGGACTTTCAGTTTGCCAATCCTCTGTGGACAGTGGGCCTTAGACACTGTTAGAAGCAGAAACCAGCATTGGCAGGACTCCAGGCCATTTTCTTTAAGGGGAGCTTTGGTGGGGTCAGACAGATTAAAAAAGGCAATCAGATGCTTAGAGATCCACGTTACCTCCTCTGTCTCTGTCTGCCAGGGACTTTTCATTGCCTATCCCATTTGTGAATGCAGAAAGTCACCTGTTTTTTGTCCTTGACACACTAGCAAGGTGCTTTTTCTCAGATGTGTGAATCCTCCCGTCATTGCTCCCAGTGCCAGTGATAGCTCAGGAGCTGAGTAGAGTTGACTGGTTTTTTAATTGATATTTTAAATAAGGTTCCTCCTGGTGGCCTGTTTTCTCTCCCTAACCTCTCTGTTTAGAGAGGCTGAGCTTGCATGGGCTCATTAACTCTAATAGCTTGACCTTTAGCTGCTTCTCTGTGTGTGGTGCACCAAACTTCCCTCCTGCTCTATAATTTTAGAGGGAAAACATATCACATTCTTTGCTGGAGGGCTTAGGTTTTCAAGGTTACTCTGAGTCTGAGTTTCTTTTTAACGAGGCAGTGACAGAAGACAACCTAAGATGGCATTATCTCAAAGGGAAACACCCAAAGCCATCTTTTGCAAACCATAAATTAAGGGAGCCATGGGTAAAGAAGTAGACTGCTAGAGTATTTTGCAAATTAAAACATTTATCCACTGATAATGAAACATGACCATTTTCCCTTACTTAGATGTCTAATCCAGCATCTTTGCTCTTGCAGTTTACATGGAAATAATGAATGTTTTGTGTGAAGACCTTCCCTTCGAGGGATCAGAGTTTCACCTTTGTGATTTTTATTGAATTAACTGCCAGCAGGAGCAGGCAAGAGAATTTCATGTTACCATTTGGTCCTAGCAGGTTCTTTTAATAGTAAAACATATACTTAATTAAAATTGTACTTAAAAGAAAAACAGTATGACTTACATTAAGTTTGTGTATACACGGTGTGTGTATAATTTATTGTAAGAAATTGAATACAAAACTATCTTCTATAGCTTAGTACATGTTTTTCATAAGCAATGCCGAATTTCATCCAAAATTGAATTAAGCGTTTCCTTCACTGAAGAAATTAGGTATATCTTGTTAAATAGGAAAGTAGGTTAGGACAGATAGGCAGGACTGAAACAGGGCAAGTGGAATCAAGGTGAGGTCAAGGTGGAGTCAAGGTCCCAGTCGAGGTCCCAGTCAAGGCTCCAGCCCCTGTAAGTACAGTAAAACAATGATGGAGAAGTAGCTAAGACAGGCAGCTTATCCTTCCCATCACTGCTTTTTGTAGATACCCTTAGGTAATCAGTAAGCTTGCATTGTTCTACAACCCCCGCCACAAGAGACTACAGGAAACCACCTGAGCAAAAGCCTCATGATGGGCTCCAGTCCTTCATTCGCTGGGACCCTCACTGAGACATCCCCTCTCCACCTCTCCTGGAGAGCTCTACTTTCTCCGTAAACTCTTCTTGATGTAGATTTTCCGTGTGAACTCTGACTGATTATTCTTAATCATACTGAGAGCTCCTGAACCTGAACATCGGGCAACATCAGTGGTGACAGATCTCATGCCACAAGCTACTCATATCATGTGTTCGATCATTTCAAAATAATGTACCTTTATTTCTGAAAATGATGCCAATTATTCTTTTAGGGAGTCAAAAAGTCACATATTTTGTGCTCCAGACTGGAAAGCAACTCGCTGCCTTCTGAATCGTGCATATCTTCTTTTACCCCTTCCACTGGTGCCTCAGGTGCCTGCTGTCAGAAAGGTTAAGAAACCAATTCCTGGCAGCCCCAGCTCCCCCTCTGCCTGTGTACATGCACAAATTGGGCATTTTTCAGGCCTTGGATCCTACTGGGGTTGTGATAATTTCTCCTTTTGAGATTGTGCCTGGGATTCGGCTCACACAGCACACATGGCCGCTCTGTGGCTCTCATATGCACTTCATAACAGAAGCTGCACATTTCTTAATTAGCAACTGTCCATGTGAGGTTGAGTCTGATTTGCCTACGAAGAGATCTGACTCTGACCGTCAAATATGAGATCGCTGCTCCAGATAGAATTTGTGTAGTAACAGGATTTATTCCATTTAAGACCAGGTGATACTTCGGAGAAGAGAAATCTAACATCAGCAAAGAATGAAAGGTAACAGCTCGGAGTGAAGGATGAGCGAGCGGGACAACGAAACAGTGTTTTTGTTCCCAATTATTTTGTTATTACTAGACATGTAAAGAATGTTCTTTAAAATATTGCCCTTCAGGTAGAACTTTTCAAACAGTGTTTGCATGGTGCCACATTTGAAGAGGTGCCTTAAATATGCTTAAGTGCTTGCAGGCTGTGTGGCAACATTAACGTAAAATAACAAGGTAAGAAATTTTAGAAACGGCTCATCTCCCATTCCATACCTAATTTCCCTAGTCTATACTTAAACAGAGAGTTGTTTGGAGATTCAGAAAGAGAAGTATTCTGTTAACACAAGCAGTTATTATTATTTTTTATATTTTAAAACTAATTTCTTTGGGTTCCAACATTATTTAAAAAGATACAAATACTAATGAAACTGCTCCAGAATTCAGAAACCTGTTAGGAATGTAACAGACTGCCTTTTTCTCTCTCTCTCTTGGCATCCTCTCACTGTAAATACAGATATATTAAAATATAATTGATGCTGAGAAGATGGCAGTGCAGGAAGCCGAGAAATCTGCGTCTCCACATAGACAACAACCGTGTTGGCACAATCTGTATGACAGAACCGCTCTGGAGCTCCAGAATCTACCAAAGGCCTGCAGCTCCCAGAGGAAGGCTCAGACGATGCGCTGCGGTTAATGTCCGTTTCAGCCCTTGGCATGGTAGCAGTCGCCTATCCCCTCCCTTCAGCCACAGACAGGCAGCTGTGCATGTTTCAGGAGCGCCTTGCAGTGCGTGGAAAACTGAGTGAGCAAAAGAAACTCTGCCCTCCGAACTCAAGAATCTGTGCTCTTCTCAGTGTTTATGCTTCTTGTGCCAGAGGCCCAGGCAAAGGAGGAAGCCATGATTGTAGCCCCTTCCCGATTGGTGCAAGTTCCTCCGGTCCTGGATGAAGTGAGTTTTTAGGAGATTCAAAAGTCCTTTATTCTCCTTTCCTTAATTTTTTTTTCTTTTAAGATCTAACATTATGAAGTAGGACATTCAAAGATAACAGCACGTACCAGAGCATTACCAAAGTTACCGTAATTACCTAGCAGAGAGTCCTAGCTCAGAGAAAGAGCACAGAAAATGTGAAGTTTGTACCTAAGACTGATTCCAGCAGGAAGAAGCCTACACAAATAAATTTTAAAGCATCAGCAGCCCTAGAGACCTGAGGGACACCATAATGTGGCCCAAAGTACACATTGAGAGTCCCAAAAGAAGATAAAAAGAGACAGTGATTAACTTAAGATATAATAGAACAACAGCAACAACAACAACAAAAACAGATTTAATGAATTACACTACTAAAAACCTCCAAGAATCTCAAACAACTTCAAGTAGAATAAACTCAAGAGAATCACATTAGTATACAATATAAATCAAACTCTAGAGAAATGAACCCAAAGGGAGAATTTTGAAAGCAAAGGGAGGAAGTGACTTGTCATAGATGAGACATTCTCTAAAGGATTATCATCGTGTTTATTAACAAAACCTTAGAGGTCAGAAGCCAGTGAGCCCCCAACCATCAACCAAAAATAATATATCTGGCAAAACTTGCTTTCAAAAGTGAGTGAGAAGCCGGGCAGAGGCCTATCATCCTAGCACTCTGGAAGGCTGAGGCAGGAGAACCTCAAGTTTGAGCCTACTCAGGAAAACTCCGTGACTGAATGAGATCTTTTCTCCAAACTTAAAAATAAAAGGGCCAATGATCTGGCTCTGTGGGAAACTCCCTCCCCCAAAAGTGAGTGAGAAACAGGAGCATTCAAATAAATTCTGAAGAGGCTTGTTGACTTTGTGCCTAACTTCATTGACATCCTGGAAAGAATCCTGCAAGATTTAAATGAAGGACACTAGATAATAACTTGAAGTCATATAATGAGATAAATACATAAACAAGTACAAAATTTAGTGTTACTGTAACAATAGCATATAACTCCACTGTTAGCTTATATATGAATTAAAGACAAAAAGATTTTTTATTAATGTCTGATATCTCCAGTAATAAAATAATACCTGTTTGCAATGTGTATGGACCAACTCAGGATAACTGGCATGAGTGTTTCCTAAAACACGAACCATTTCTATGTGTTGAATATCTTCAGGCTTTCCTAGTTAATTTAAAATACGTCATAGATTGTTGTGGACTGCAGTCACCGTCCTGGGCTACACGACACCAGAACTATTCCTTCCAGCCACATTCCTCTGCCTAACTTTTGTCTTCCCACTACTCCTTCCGGTCTCTAGGGACCACTATCCTGTTCTCTTCTACGAGATCAAACTTTTTCTTACCTTCCAGAAATGAAGGAGAACGCGGGGTGCTTCTCTTGCTGTGCCTGTCTTCCTGCCCCACGCACAGCGTACTCCGGGGCCACCGCATCGACGGGAACACAGCACTTCATTCCTTTTGGAGGCTGAATATTCCATTGTGTGTATTTTCCATGATTCCTCATCCCCGCGTCCACTGATGGACACTTGAGTTGATCCTGTGTTTGGACTGTTGTTACATGCGCTGTACTAAACATGAGAATACGACTTTGTCCTTGATAAAACTGATTAGCTTCCCTTGTATGTACACTCAGCAGTGAGAGTGCTGAATCATACAGTAGACTGCTTTTGAGGGAACCCTATGCTGTTTTCTTCATGGTGGTTGTACTTTACATTCTTATCAAAAATGCATAAGTCATACTTTCTCAGACCCCTTGTTGGTATTTTTTGTTTTCTTCCTCTTTAGCTCTCTCTTTTAAAATCTTTTTTGATAACAGCCATTCTAAGTGGAGAAAGATGAAATCTCATAGTGGTTTGATTGCAGCCATCTAATTATTAGTGGTAGCAAGCATCTTTCTCATATACTTGGCCATTTATATGTCTTATTCTGAGAAATAGCTAATCAGATCACTTGTCTATTCTAATTCGATCATTTGTGAAGTTTTGTTTTGTTTTTGCTGTTAGTTATCTGTGTTTTATGGAGTTTGGCTATGATTCCTGGGTCAGATGAATTGTTTACAAATATTTATTCCCATTCTGTTGGTTATCTCTTCACTCTGTCAATTATTTCCTTTGATGTGCAGAAGTTTCTTAGTTTGATATGCCTGTTTGTTTTTATTTTCTTGGCAATTCTTTTAGGGTCTCATAGGAAAAACTTTGCCTACTTTAACACTTATGCCTTGAAGTATTTCTCCTGTGTTTTCTTCGGTCAGCGTCAGAGATTCAGGTCTTGCATGTTGGTCTTTATCAATTCTAAGTTAATTTGTCTAAGTGGGGAGAACAAGGGATCTAGTTTCACTCTTCGGTGTCTGTACTTCTGAGTTCCCCAACACTATCCATCGAACAGATGTTCCTTTCTCCAGTGTGTTCCTGGCACCATTTTTAGAAATCAGTTGATTTTAGGTAGATGGGTTAATTTCTGAATTCCCTATGCTACGTCACAAGTTTGCATGTCAACATTTTGAGCTGTGGTAGTATTTATAGCGTGTTTTACAGTTAGGTATTGTGATGCCTTCAGCTTTGTCTTTCTGTCCGGGATTGCTTTGGATAACACAGGTCTTTTATGGTACTATATAAATTTAAAGATTTGTTTTTCCATTTCGGTGAAAAATATATTTATTATTTTCATGATGATTCCTTTGAATCTTCAGATAACTGTGGACAGTGTAGTCATTCAGTGGGGTTAATTTTCCTAATCTAGTGGTCCACAATGTTTTTGATGCCAGAGACCAGTTTAATTGAAGACCATTCTCCCAGGGACGGGGAATACTCATTGTGCAGTAGTTTGTAACTTTGAAATAATAGCAGTCACAGGAGAGGAGCGAAGAGGAAAGCTCCTGCTCCTGTGAGATCCACAGTGGCATTAGAACGTGGTAGGAACACACTGACAGGAAGCAGAACTTTACTAGCTGCTCACCTCCTTCTCCCTGCGCTGGCCAGTCCTTTCAAGGTCACAGGCAAGTGCCAAATCATTTTATGGATGGCGGGGACTCCTGACCTAATCCATGAACATGTGTCATCTTTTCTTATGTTCTGTGTTTTCTTGAATTTCTTTTATAAATATACTTTCTATCTTTTTATTTTAAGACCTAGTACTTCTTTGATTAAATTCAATCCTACATACTTTATTTTTGTAGGTACTGTGAATAGGATTGCTTTCTTGATTTTATTTTCAGTAAGTTCATTATTGGCTTATAAAATATTGTATTGTATGTTTATTTTGTATCCTGCAACTTAATTGAATTTTTTTAAGGTTCAATTTAAAGACCACCATACACCATTTAAAGACACCAATTAAGACAAGGTAAGAATCTTTATGGCTGGGCCGACACTGACTCCAAGGCAAGAATGCAGAGAACAGCCCCAAGCTGAGACTAAAGAAGGTTAATGTAAGGTTTGGGAAGGGGAGGTGACAGGAAAGGTGACAAAGGTACAGCATCGCATCACCATATAAGAACCAATCACAATTATTCAGCAACCATAGTGACAGTATTAACCATTTCAAATCTACAAGACGTCTGTTGCAATTGGCGAGACCTAATCACACAAGACTGGAGTTCTTTGAACATAACCAATCATAGTATGGATCCCAGTAGCCCCGTGGGGCATAGCTACATGCCAGTACTTGGTTTCTGTCCTTGGTAGATATTTTAGGAAAGGGGTTGGGAGTTGCAATCTCATTATTCAACAACCTAAAGTTACAAAGGCTGGGTTTTACAGAGGCAAGATAAAGCAGTTAAAATTTTTAGGAATTTCCTAGGCACAAGAAGAACTTTGATTGTTATAAAATTAACTGGCATCTGACTAAGGGAGTCACAGCAAACTTTATCAAATGCACAGCACGTTGCAAACCACATATCTCAGCCCACTTAGAAAGAAGTGACACAATATGGAGTCAGTTAAGTGTGCTTGAGGGGCTTCATCATCACAAATTTGGTTACCAATTTACAGTGGCTGTGATTTTGGTCCGATATCAGTGCAATCCTGGCCTCACACTTTCAACTTCTTAGAATAGTTTGAGAAGAATTGTTATTTTCAAAAACATTTTGTATAATTTGGCTATAAAACATCATCTTCTGGACGTTTCTTTGGTGGAAAGCCTTCCGTTTTCTTTGTATAATACTACGTCTTTTGAAAACAGGAAAAATTTACTTCCTCCTCTCAGTGTGGATGCCCTTTATTTCTTTAGGTTAAATATGTGCTTTTGCAAATATTGAAAAATACTATATTCAATGAAAGTGATCAAAGTGCATGTCCTTGTCTTGTTGCAGATTTAGATGAAACTCTCTCGGCTTTCCCCGATCAACAAGGTGTTGGCTGAGGGTTTGCTATATGTAGACTTCATTGAGTTTAAGTATTTTCCTTCTGTACCTACTTTGCTGAGAATTTTTGCTATGAATCTTTATCAAGTCTTATCAAAAGCCTTTCCTGCATCTATGTGAGATGATCATATATATTTTGTTCTTCGTTATGTTGATGTGAAATAGTGACATTTATTGCTTTGAAAATGTTCAACTATCTTTGCACTCCAAGGGTAAGTCCTGCTTGTTGCATATGATTTTTTGACATATTGGTGGATTCAATTTGCTGGTAATTCAGTACGAATTTTTGCATCTATGTTCGTCAAAGATACTGGTCTTTTCTTTTTGTTATTGTTGTTGTTCTTGTGTTCTTGTCTGATTTTGTTATCAGGGCAATTCTGGTCTCACACTCTCAACTTTTTGGAATAGTTTGAGAAGAATTGCAGTTAGTTCTTTCAAAAATGTTTTGTGGAAGCTAGCTAAAAAGCCATCATCTCCTGGACTTTTCTTCAGTGGAAAGCCTTCAACTGCTTCTTAAATTTTGTTACACATTAATTGTCTGTTTGGATTTTATATTTCTTCAAGGTTCAGTCTTGGTAGTTCAATCTTCAGGGTAGTCTTTTTGCATACAATCTAACAATAGCTTCTCTGATCACTTATAATTCTGTAACATCTATAGGAATGTCTCCTTTTATATCCTAATATTATTTATTTATTACTTTATCCTTTACTATTTTAGTCTTTATTTTTCTTTGTCAGTTTAGTGAAATTTTTATGTTTATTTTTAAAAGCATGCTTTTGTTTTGATAATTTTTAAAAATATTTATTTCACCTATTTCTGCTCTGATTATTCTTTTATTCCCTTTCCTCAGCTTGGGTTTGGTTTTTTCTTACTTTTCCAAGTCTTCAAAGCACATTATTATGCTCTTTATTTTAAAGATATATGTACTTACTGCTATAAAATTCCCTTTTAGTACACTTTTGTTGGATTCCAGAAATTCTGATATGTTGTATTTTACTTTTCAAGTTTCAGTAAAATATTTTAATATCCCTTGTAATTCCTTCAGTTACTCATTGACCTTTTCAAAAGTATATTGCATAGCTTTTATTCACTTAGGGATTTTTATTATTCTGTTTGCTATTTATGTATTTGCTTATTTTATTTATTATTTATTTGAGATGGGGCCTCAGTCTGTAGCCCCGGCTGGTCCTGAACTTACTATGGAGTCTAGGCTGGTCTTGGACTCACGGCACTCCTCCTGCTTCAGCTTCCCGCGTGCTGCAGTTACAGGCGTGTGCCACCCCACCCGGCTTATGTGGCATTGGAGAATCAAACTTGGGTACTTAGTGCTTGACTTAGAGCTTGTTAGCAAGCACTTGAACCACTGAACTATTTCTCCAGCCACTATTTGCTTATTTATTGAGACAGGATTCCACTCTGTAGCTCAGGCTGGTTCTGGCCTCACTGTGGATGGGGCCCGGGCTGGCCTCGGACTTGGCAATTCTCCTGCCTCAGCCTCTTGAGTGCTGGGATTACAGGCATGCACCACCGTGTCCAGCTTAATGATGTTTATTTTTTATTTTATCCCATTGTTATGATATCAGGATTTTTTAAAAAAAATTATTAAGCCTAGATTGGCAGCTTAATGAATTGCATGTATCCTGGACAATGTTCCTTACGCTGAGTAGGAAAACGTGTATTCTGTAGGTGCTGGGTGAAATGTGTTATAATTTCCTGTCAGCTCAACTCCAGTGGGTCTCTTGGTTTTCTCTGTGATCAGTCCTTGGTGAAAGAGGAGGGTTGACGCCTACAACAGTTACTGTATTGAAGTTCACCTCTTCTTTTAGACCTAGTACTATTAGATTCATACATTTGGCTGTTGTGTTCTTGTGTCCATAGAAGCATGCACACACATGCAGTATAATATAGATGTATTTACAGTCACATTCTTTTACCAAACTGATCCTTTTATCAATATGTGGTTACCTTCTTTGTGTCACTTTATGCTGTTTGATTCGAGCTTGGTTTTCTTGATATAAATATTCCTGGTGAGATTTTTCCTGCAGAATATCTTTCAATAGCTCTTCCCTTTAAGTCTGTGTGTTGCTTTACCTCCGTAGCCAGTTTCTTTTGTCAGGATACAGACAGGTCTTTTTCTTTTTCAAATTTTTTTGGCCAGTTTATATGTTTTGACTGGATAATTGAATGTGTCTATATTCAAGGTTGTTATTATAGGTAGGAATTAAATCCTGCCAGTTTATTTATTGTCTTCTGGCTGTTTTGTATACTTCTGTTCTCCTCTGTGGCTCTTAGTATCTTTGTGATTTGGCAGTTTTCTGTAGTGATAAGGCTTGAATCTTTTCTCATTTTCATCTGTACGTGTCTTGCCAGCAAATAATATTCTTCTGCACTTTTGAGGGTAGCTATCCTCCTTTTGTCCTAAATGCAGAGTGCTTTTAAGTTACATAAACCTGGTAGTAGCGATGGATTTTCTTGTTTTTGCTATTAGAGGAAAGTTTTGCTGGGTATAGTATTGCTGTCTGTTAGTGTTTGTTGATGCTTTTCTTTAGGACTTCAAATATATTATCCTATTTTCTTCTCCCCTGTAAAGCCTGTAAGTCTGCTGAGAAGTCTATTGTTAACCTAATAGGATTTCTGTACATGTGGTTCAACATTTTCTTTCTTGCTGTTTTCAGAATTCTCTTTGTCTTGATTTTTTTGACAGCTTAATATACCTTGAAAGTCTTTTCTTGGGTTGGGGAGGTTGAGTTTACTTGATAGACTTAGATCTTTTTGGACCTCAATGTTCATAGTTTTTTCAGACTTGAGAAATTTTTAGATATAATTTCATTAAATAGATTTTTGGTACCTTTTTTGTTCTTCCTTTCTAATTTCTATTTTGCAAGTATTTGTTTTCTTAATGATGCCCCAGAATACTAGTAGACTTTCTTTATTTTTTGTAGGTTTTTAAATTTGCCTTGTTTATGTCAAAAGAACTGCCATCAAAATCAGAAATTACTTTTTTTAAAGCTTGGTGTAGTCTATTATTGAAAACTCTCAATTATACTTATTTAACTAAAAATGTTCAGTTCCAATATTTTCTGCTTGGTTCTTTTTATAATTTCTATTTCTTCATTAAAATGTTCACTTATATCATACCTAATATTCCATGATTTGATGAATCATGTATATATTTTATACTTAACATTGTCGAGATAGTGAATTTTATGATCTTTACATTTTACTGAAAATTTTAAAAATGGAATAAAACCACTATTAAATGTTTTTTATAGATGCTCCTGTAAAAATTCCGTAGATGTCCCTGATCCTATAAATCCCAAGATCTTAATGCAAAATGGCCATTTCTTCTAAACAAAGATGATCACATTCTGTGTTTTAATGGCTTGCTGGGATTTTAGGAATTTGCATGCATGTTTCCACTTTTATATTGTATACTGGATTCTCAGATAGAAGTGCTTTGATAAAATCTGGAGTTCCAGGCATTTATTTCACATAAAAACCCGTGAGAAGAAGGGACAGAAGGAGGACTGGGAAGAGAAGTTGAACTACAATATAAGAAGGTTCTTCGAAGCCTTGTCCAAGCTAGTGATGAGCTTTGGGTCCAATATTCACAGTCATATTGTCCTGTGCTCAGCACAGATAGCAGTACCTTTCTATACCTGCTTCACTCAGGAAAAAAATTATGACCTCGAGAAAAGCAGCTGTCTGGAACAAGACACATTTTGAGGTAGGTGACGGCATTTGCTGAGCAGTTTGCTTGAGTTCTTCTTTGCAGAGTGGCACATAGGTGTGTTTACTACATAACATAAGCATGTTCTCTATTATACATAAGGATCCAATTCAGCATATGACTGTGATCTTCCTGAATAACAGATATTCCAGATAACATTATTTAATGTTTTTATTATACCATTTTCAATCATCAGTGGGGCTGTAGATTCGGCTAAGATTATAACAAGTCAAGTTAACATTTGGAGATAAAAATAGAACCTAACTATGTGAATAAAAATAAAAGCTGAGTATGTGAATAAAAGTGAGACCCTTGCAAAATAAAGAATCGAATTGCTGTCCCCATTGATACTTGAGTATTTTGATACAGCAAGAATGTCAAACTGCTTCCAAATGACATTTATTAAGCTCCTACTGTATGTTCTAAATAATTTATATCTTGCTATGTCCTTTTAACCTCACAACAACCCTGTGAGTTTCAGCCCGTAATTGTGATTCTTATTTTGCTGATGAGAAACCGGAAGAAGCCATTCTTTAAGGTTACAGAGTTGTTAATTAGAAGGTCAGAGGTGATTATACTCAAGTCGAATAGCCTCACAGACGTTCCCTGTGGGCCAGGCCACCTTTCTGCGTGTGTACAGTAGAGATATTTTCTTTGAGTAGTGTGAGGATGTAGAGAACAACAGAATAGGCATATGAGTGTTTTAGGGATTTGTGATGAAGCAGTATTATGTATGGTCCTTGACCTCGGGGATCCAAAAAGTAAGAGTTCTATGCAGAAAATTAAAAGTCCACAACAGCATAGTTTGCATGTACCTGATTATAAAATAGCTATGAATTTTAGGGAGAGAAGAAATCTCATTCATTAGAGGAGATTAGTGTCAGCTAGGCTTTTACAATGGGTTAAAATAATTAGAATTAGTTCCTAACATTTAAAAATAAAGGGGGCTGGAGGAATGGCACAGCGGTTAAAGTGCTTGGACAAGTACAAGGCCCTGAGTTCAATTCTCCAGCACCACAGAAAGCTGGTCGTGGTGGTGCACGCCTGTAATCCCAGCCCTCTGGAGGCTGAGGCAGACAGATTATCCTGAGTCCAAGGCAAGCCTGAGCTACACCAGTGAGACCCTGCCTCAAAAAAAAAAGAAAGAGAGAGAGAGAGAGAGAAAGAGAGAAAGAAAGAAAGAAATGTAATGCCAAAATCTTGATTATTGTATATTTTTAAAGGGAGGTCCTGGCAGCTCAGTATACACATTCCTACAAGATCCCAGTTTGCTGGGGGAGTTGGAGGGATTTGTCACTCTTGGAGGGTCCCTGCAGGCATCTTGATTTATGAAACTCAGTTGGGACAGAAACATAAGGCTTTGTTATTATTTTAGAATGACAACATTACATTTTGGCTTTCCAGAGAGGAGATCGGTAAGATCAGGCAGCTGCCTTTTCATCAAAGCGGAGTTGAAGTGAGAGGTCAGAGTTTCACCTGAACCATCCTTTGTAATTACTTGAAGCCAAAGGGGAACATGGACCAGGGAGTGACGACTCTGCCCTCCTCTGCTTCTGTTCACTTGCTGTGGCCTGGGTGGCGAGAAGGGCTTTAACTAAAAATGAGAGGTGAGGTTCACTGGTGAAGCAGGAGGCTAAAAAGTCACTACAAGAAATCATCTTTAAGAGTGAGGTTTAGTGCTGACTTCTCCCCCGAGGGGTCTTGTCACTTCCAGCCTTTAATACCAGTCCTGACAAATATTTAGAAAATGTGCAGGCTGGAACCATTTTGCACCAGGAGAGGACAAGATGTCCTGATAGATTTTTTTGCTCCTTCATCTCTGATATCTATGATCCTCTGAATCCTGCTAAGGAAACATAAATCTCGGAGGCTGTTCTCTGGCTGGCGTTTGGTGCTGAGTGACAGAGCTAATGGCACTGGGGTGGAAGGAGACCTTGGAGAAGGTGGCCTGGGCTCTTAAGGAGCCCTGGCCATCTGCTCAGGCCTGTGGAAAAGCTACCTGCTGGTGAGTGTCCTGTTGTAAGGGAGGTCTTCTGGAGGGCAGGTGGGAACAAGGCCTCCCTGCTCTTTGACAGGCAATTAGTCACCTACTGGCATGACTGTTTTTTAAAGCAGGGGAGAAGAAGGTGATGCTAAATACTTAGAAATGACTCAAGTTCTCTCCCAAGTCAATTGGGGCATACTGTTATGCAAGAGTAGTGTAACTGTGGAAAGGTTATGAACTCGGGAGAAAACACTACACGGGGAGTGGTTTTATTTATTTATTTATTGTTATTTTTTCCCCTAAAGGTTACCCAGGTTGACCCATATAAGGAAATTCAATTAAAATAGTTTAGCTCTGGACAAAGGCAGAGGCAGGGACTGTCAGTCCCACAACTCAGCCCCGTCCTGTCCCATGCTCCATGGTTTTAAAGATACTTGCACCAAATTTAAGAACCCTCAAAAGAAATGAAGGGAAAATCTGGGAAAGAATATGAATGTGTATAGTGTTTTATTTAAAGTTTATAGTAAATGGTAGAGACGTTATGATTCTTCTTCATGTAGCAAGGGACCCTGAGCTGCAGAGTGTTACACAAGTAGATTCGAAGTCTTGCTGCTTGCTCATTTTGGAGCTGGGATATGAATCCTGTTGAGCAGATACTAGTGTCCCCTGCCAGAGGAGGAGATTGGGTTGACCCGGAAGGCCTGGGGAGGAAGGCAGGTGCCGAGATGAGTTTTGGAATCTGCTAGCCATTTCTCTGTATGCTGAGTCAAGTAAAGGCATTTCCAGTGGAGAAACAGGAGTAATGGTGAGAGTCAGAGGATTAATGAGATTTCAGATTCAGTGTGGATTGGTTTGTGAGGGATTTGCAATCCAAAGGAACCTGGAACTGTGCCATATAGGTAGGTAGTGAAGATGATCCGTTGCCTGTTCTTGGGCAAGGTGGAAGACAGCAGGTTTAGGCAGACCGACGGCGTGGGGACAGTATGCATGGGGGAGAGTGATGCAGAAGTCAGGGAGCACAGGTAGTGGAGGCTGTAAAATTCCCATGTGGAGCAAAGAGGACCTGAGCTGGTGGGAGCCTGCAGAGGCTTCATGACTGCAGAAGCAAGTCAGCATGTAGGAGTGACTGTGGGAGATGAAGAAGAGGGGAGAGAGGGCGTGGACTCTGAAGCTCAGATAGAGTCTAGGAGACACTGGAGTAATCATGTTGGTGCTGGTGACAACGCACAGGTGGGCTGATGCTGGTGACGCCAGTAATGGGGACAGCTAACACATCCTAAGGTTACAGGTGTGCCAGGCATGATTTCAAGTTCCTTACACATACTGCTTGGCTTACTGTTTTCTCTGTTGTGTTATCATTACCCGCTCCCACCTCCTTTAACACCAGAGAAAAGTGGATGCAGAGAGTTTGGGGACTTTCCCAAGACCTTATAGCTATTCTATGTGAGAAGTGATATCCTAGCCCAGACATCTGGCTCACTGTGTTACATGGCCTCTCAGGGACAATGCAACCAATGCAGTGATGGAAGAGAAGGCGTTGGCCAAATTTTGATAGAGAAAAATCAGAATTTTCAACTTTTGTATCTACTGTTATGAAACAGACTTTCTCTCATAATATTCCATGAAGTCTCGTGAAAATATATATTGGTTCAGGAACAGACAACTTAAAAATTAATCAGGCTTCTATATGCCAGGATTACTCAAGCATTTTAAAAATAGAATAATATGCTCTGAGGATTGTGAGAAGCAGCTGTATAAGGAAGTCTTTCCTAAGCTAATTTGAAAAAACTAATTTTTTCCCATAGAAAATTGTGAATTTTCACTCAAAACACTAGTATTGCGCAGAATATAGTTTCAGAAATGATAGCACAGACTTATAGTGCATTTAGGACAAGAAATCTCACTATAACAAGCAAAACCTTCCCACTTGCAAGCAAGGACATGTCTTAATTACGAGCCTGGGCCAATCAGCCTTTGCAGGAGGCTCATTTAGCCTTCGCTCAGTTTTGGCATCGCTGCACAGGCCCTTCCAGCCCTGCGTCTGCATTTCTCTTGATAGGCCACTTCCCGCTGAGGCCATGTGTAACACACATGGCAGGCGTTCTTTCTCCTTAGTAGGAAGTGGATGCACCTGTTAACAGTCTGGGCTCAATTACTCTCAGAAATTTGGGCTTCAGCTGCTACGGTAAAGTGACAGTCCTAGAGCCTGTTCATTCTATAACAATGTGATTTGTAATGACCTTCCTAAAGAGAGCAGGCATTACATTCTCAGGCAGAAGGAAAACCTCAGCGCCAAGCTATCTGGCTTGTGCACAGGGCAGCTGGAAGGAGAGGAGGTTTGTTGGGTACCACCACATCCAACATCCTTGCCAGCCAAGTGCTAGTCACTGCCTGCATTTCCTACTGAGTTAATCAGAACAGCACAAATGCATCAAACCAGCACCAAGTGCCTTTGAAAGGCAGAGTATGGCTCACTTTCTTCTTTATGCAGCGGTCACAAAGGATGAGAAGGCCCAGACTAGCAGTATGGGGTGATGCAAGAACCCCAGCCTGTGATATTTGACAGAATCACAGAATAACTGCTCGTCTGTTAGTCTCTTGCAGTACCTGGCAAGAAATCTCCTTCACATTGATGACTGAGCAGTACTTTCTAGTCTTGTACATTTCCTTGATGACAGCTTTACCCTCTTTACAAAGTCCAGGGGGAACCCCATAAGGCGGATGCGCTACCTTCAAAGGCTCCCATGGTCATTTTTTTTTTATTTAAGGTACTGTATTGAAAGTCATTAAGAATCTGGGTGCCACTGCACCTCAAAGGGAGTCTTCTCAATACTGATAGAATGTTGTGACACAGAAGGGCACTTCTCAAAGTATCAAATTGGGTGTTTTAGCTAGACCAAAAAGAACACATACTGAGAGCTATGTCTTTAATTCTAAATTTATTCTAGCTGTTTGCCTTTTTTTGGAAGACCAAGTTTTTATCTTTTATGTGTGGAAACTTAGACCAATCTACTCTGGAACTGGATCTTACGCATTACAGTTCAAGGTAATATCTACAAAAATGTCAGCAAATTCTAGCTTTAGCATAAAGTCCCTTTGTCTTTCTGTCTTTTTAAATATAGAAGAAAATCCACATCTTTCTGTTATGAAGGTGAACAAAGAATAGGAGAGCTTCATGTTGGATACAGAATAGTATTAGACCCGAAAGATGGAAAAAGGGAGAAAATTTCTTGGTGGGGATGGGAATAGTATCCTCACCGTCTCTGTGCTTACAAAAAAACTTTTAGGTTTTTTTTTTTTTTGACATCCAAATCATTATCCAGATCCTAAAAGCTTAGTCCATTAAAGAGGAAATTGGAAAATCTATGATAATGACTATTTTGGCCCAGGCTAATGTAAGTCAGAGAGCCTTTGATCTACACAATCAATGTGTTGAGAGGAGATTGTTACTCTTAGGGAAAGACTGACTTTGCAAAGGCAGAACATCAAGGTATTTACAGAGCAATTCTGCCTGAGTATGTGGTAGCTATGGACGAGTGTGAAACTGAATCAGTCACGTTTGAAAAACAACGTGAAAATCACCCCAAACATAATGTATTTAGAACCGTCTAGGAATTTGTTAAGAGCATTCACTCCTTGGTTTCTAATAGTTCATTTAAGATGTATATAGGAAGGTAGAAACATACATCATTACCTCCATAGACCTGAGTACTGATTATCATTCTAGGTGATTGTAATTATGTACGTTATAGATCAAATGCTTGTATCCCTCCAAAATGTATATGTTGAAATCTAATCCTCTTTGTGATTGTATTTAGAGGTGGGGCCTTTGGAATTTAATTCATGAGAATGGAATGCAATTAGTGGAATTTGTGACCTTATAAGAGAATGCCATAGAGCTAGTTCTATTTCTTCCATGTGGATACAGAACAAAAAGTCAGTACCCTGCAACATGGAAGAGGACCGCAGCTCAATCCTGACCATGGTGCAATTTGAGATGAGATTTCTAGTCTCCAGAACTGTGAGAAATAAATTTCTGTGGTTTGTAAGCCAAATCAGTCTATGTTGCTTTGATGTAATAACCCAAATTAAGACTTTGTGTGTTCATAGTTTAACACACATGTTCTACCAGGCACAGTGAGAAGTACCACTTGTACATTATCTAATTAAGCTCTTATCAAACAATGTAAAGATAGTAGAGTAGATAACCTCATGATGCAAATGAGGACACTGTTGTCAGAAACCACCTAGACAAGCTAGAATTTGAACTGACCTCTCAGCCGGTGTGCACGGCCACGACTTTCTGCTGCTTCCTGTTTTTTCTTTTTGTTTCTTTGAATGCTGCGGTGACAATCATGGCAAGATGACTTTCACGGGTTCCCATAATGATTTCTTTCAGAAGTTTGCCATGAGTGTTGATAGCAAATTTTCACCTTAGCAACTTTATACTACTTTCCTGTTACCACCATACCAAAATACCCTAAACGAGTATATTTAAAAAGGAGCTTATCGTATTCTGTTTTTGGAGGCTAGAACTCTGTAAATTGGTTGTTTGTAGAGCCAGACTCGATCTGTAACTGGTATCGAAACCCTTCCTTGCCTCTTTCTAGTGTTTGGTAGTTTTCCAGCAATCCTTAATGTCCCTTGGCTTTAAGTACATCACTCCAAATTTGTCTTCATGGGTACATGGTATACTCTGTGTCTCTGTCTTGATGGAACTGTCTTCTTATAAGCACAGCCCTTATGTAAGTTTGGGACCCACCCCTACAGTATATCTTAGTTAGATCTGAAATACTACTTCTAAATAAGGCCATGGTCTGCTATAGTAGCAACTGGGATATCATATGACTTCTTGGAGCTGGGTGAGGTGAAGGGGGACCAAATTCAGCCCATAACTGGCTTACTCAGTGACCCTGGTTGGTACCCTATGAAGCTTACTGCATGTGATTGTGTTTGCTTAATGCGTTCTATAGACTACTGCTCCAGATGTCAGCAAACATCACCACAAAGTATCTCTGAGACCTCATATAAATCAGTAATTATTTAAATTAGATTCTAATCCTAATCTCAATCCCTTGTGGGAGGTCATGGATGAGGTAGAGGTGTATAATCCTCTTCTTGCAGCCAAAGAGAAATAGTTAGGGGGAGAGTACAGCCTACCACAATGTGATAGGGTTAAATTAAGGAAGTAAGCCTCCATGACTCCTGAGAAGTGCCTGAGAAGATCTAGAAGCAACTTTTGTCCCTTGACTAGCCCCTGTAGCTCTTGAAACCAGGGCAGGAGGCTGCTCAGTGTTGTACCTATGCTAAAGTCATACGGTTGTTCCCACAAATCAACCACTGTTTCCTAGAGATAGGAATGAAGGGACGTGCCCAGGGTAGTGAAGACTGGAATTAAGGTGACTGTGGCTTTTTCTTGGCAAGAAAGTCACTAGAGGAAAGCTGAGCTCTGTGTGAACATAGAATTCCTGTACCAAACAGCCTGTGCTTTTAAACAGTGCATGGTAGGTGAGCAGATAAGTCATTGCATAAGCAGATATGGGTTATTCTGTGGAGAGGAGAGGCCACGTTCATGTGGAGAGGTGTGGTGGTTTAGGTCTGGAAGTCCCCCAAAAGTCTCATGAATCTATGGATACTGTGTACTGTTGGGAGGTGAGGCCTGGCTGGAAGGGGCAGATGCTTGCGGATTGACCTGGAGGGGCGTGTGCTGGTTCTGCCCTTCCCCCCGTGCTTCTCAGTTCTGCCATGCTGTGGTGAGGATCTCTGTCTTTTGGAGCACCAGCTCTGGCTCTGGCTCTAGCTGCGGCCCCACCATGTGATTCCACCATTTTCCAGCTGCCCACCTGTGAATGGACGGTGACTTTCTGAAACCCTGACCTAAATTAAATCTTTCCTGCCAAAGTTGTGGATGTTGGATATTAGTCACAACGATGCCAAAGTAACTAAGACAAGTGACAGGTTAATTCATGCAGCTACATGGTCAAATCAGGACCAGCAATTGAGAGATGTCTTTTCCACTGCTGTTTCTAGTTGCAGTATACAACCATCAGCTTTTGCCCACAGCAAAATCCCAGCTCAGCGGTGAGAGGGGAGCACTGTCCTTTACGCTCCCCTCGCTCATTTTGTTTTTTGGAAGGTTTTCTTCTCTTTTCTCTTGCACTACTACCTGTTGCAACATTAACTAAGCTAGATATGGGTTGCTTTCAGATTATACCAATTCACAAGCTTTTTCAGCAGGTGGTGTGCGCCGGATTTATAGTTCTCTGGCTGGGCTTTACTGTGGGTCCTTCAGTGTCTTAAACAACCTTCCATCTGGTAGAATCAGTCCTATCCCATAGTAAGGAGCTGAGTGAATGTGAAGACACCGCATGGCTGTGGTCGTGTCTGAGTAAATACCAGGAGCAGGATAGGGACTGAGGTCACAGGCTTTACCGTTAGACTCCCTGGATTCTACTCTGGGAACCTTATCTCTGTGATCTGGGCAAGCTACTAACTTTACTAAGTTCTAATGTCTATCCATCAGAAAGGCATGATAGTCTAGACAGTTTTCCCTGAGGATTAAATGAGATAAAACAATAGGTCATTTAATAAGAAATACAGTAAGTGATTGTTATGGTTTAGGTCCAGAATGTCCCTCAAAAGCCCCCTGTATTCTGATGTTGTGGAATAGCTACGGAGCCAGGTGCTATTGGGAAATGGAGCCTGGTTGAAAGGGGTGGGTTACTGGGCCAGGACCTAGAAGGGTATATGGTAGCTCCACCTTTCCTTCCCTACTGGACTTGCTGTCTGCCATGTTTTGAAGAACTTTTCTCTAACTAGACCTCTGCCACATGCTTCTGCCATTGACTGCTGCCTACAAATGGGCTGTGTAAGATTTTGTAGAACTTTGAGCTAAAGTAAATTCTTCTTCCTTTAAGTTGTGGGTGTCAGGTATTCTGTCCTAGCAATGAAATAAGTGACTAAGACAAGAATTCGTATCAAAGAAGTGGAATCATTGGTGTGACTTTACCTGATCATGTGGTTTAGAAGCCATTGGAACTGGTTTGTGGAGGGACTTTGGAAAGGTTTGAAGATGCTTAATAGAGAAGCCATAGAATGCTGTAGGCCAAGCTTGCTAGGAGATTCTGGTCAGAACTCAGAAGACCAGGATGTTGCAGAAGCTTGAATGGTAAAGGCTGGGCTCAAGAAATACCAAATGGAAAGGAGAACTTTGTGGGCACTTGGTCTAAAAAACCATGCATGCTATGGTCTGGCAAAAGTGTGTTGGCATTTTTCCTCTGTCCTGTAACTTTGCCTGAAGCTGTGATTAAGGGTAGTTGACTATTTAATCTGATGGAGGAATTTTCAAAGCACACCAATGTTTAAGCTGTCACATGGGCACTGCTTGCAGCTTTTAGCCAACTCTACGGGGAAAAGCAGGAGAAAGTGGCAGAGGAACAACATATAAAATGTTCCCAGTTTTGCCAAATAAAAATGTATTGCAAAGGTGGGCAAAGCGCTGCGTAGTTGTTAAAGGAGCCAAGTAATTGGAGTCAAGACTATAAAAAGTACCCCTGAAGGTGTCTCAGGAGTCAAACAATTCAAGGGTGGAAAGAAAAAAGACTTGGCTTTAAAAAGAGACTTTCACTGGGTTCTTTGCAGGAAAACCTAGGAAAGAAAATCCCCCAAGGAATTGAGCCATCTAAGAGCTCAGAGACTGCCACAGAGATTGTACAAGGGAGCCAGAATGCTGCTCAAACCAGTGGCAGACCTTGGCAATAGCCACGTGGTTCTGATTTCAAAGGCATGTAGAGTGTAAAAGTTGTAGGGTCATTGAAGCTTCCACTCAGATTTCAAAAGAAGGCCTTAAAGGTCCTTTGCTTCTTGTATGATGCACAGTGAATGTGGATACAAGACTGGTACTCTCATAGCAACGATCCCCTTTCCCACTCCCCTGGGAGGGCAGTGCGTGAAGCTGTAGAGGAGATGTCCAAGGTGCAGTGGAGACCTCAGAAACGTGGAGATGCCAGAAACACGGATCATCTGCTGAGGAAGGCTGCAGACCGTGGACAGAGCCGCCTCAAAAGAAGCCATGAAGTTTACAGCCAGAGGCAGTGTGGCAGACGTGGGCCAACCCGAGGCCTTTGGACCTCACATCTCGCTGCAGTTTACCTCAAGTTCTAAACCAGAACACAGGGTTTGATAAAGCTCTGGGATTTAATCCTTGACCTACTGGATTTAGAACTTATTTTGGTCCAATTGCTTTCTATCCTTCCAATTCTTCCTTTTGGAAGGGGAAAGTTTACCCTGTGCCATTGTATGTTGAAAATGTTTAACTTTTCTTTGATTTTCAACAGGGTTCACAACTAAGAGTTTGCTTTGAGTCTCGGAGGAGACATGTGCTTCGTTAGCAGTGTTAGAACTCCTAAGACTTAGGCAATTTTTAGAGGAGAATTAAATACATTTTGCATAAGAAGGTCGATGTGAATCTTTTGGGGGCTAAGGATAGAATGTCATGGCTTGTATCCTGCATGTTCCCCCAGGAGGCCCATGTTTTTGAATATTGTAGAATTGCTATGAAACCGTGTGCTGTGGGAGGTGAGACCTGGTCTGAGGGGGAGAGTCACTGGGGCAAGGTTTGGAAGGCTATTCACTAGTTCTGCTCTTCCTCCTTGATTTGACTTTCTGTCTGTAATGCTGTGAGCAGCTCTCCCGCCTCTGCTGTATGCTTCCACTGTTGCTAGCTGCCCATGAATGGACTTTATGAGACCCTCTGAAGCTATAAACTAAAATAAATCTTTCCTCTCCTAAGTTGTGGGTGTTGGGTATACTGTCCCAGCAACGAGTACATAACTAAACCAGTGGCTATCATGGTTGTCATCATCAATTGAATGGTGTTATTAATAATTATATCAATAATGTCTTACCGGTATTTCACAACCACAGTAATTCAGGATATAGAAAATGCTTAAAATTGTTAAATGCTTTCTCTCTGCCAGGTATAGTGCTTGCGCTCCTAATGCTGAGTGGGTAGTTATGGCCCCCCATTTTACAGACGAAGTAGTTAAGGTTCATAGAGAATAAGAGCTCATAAGAATTACATAATTACATAATTAAGCATTGGTCTTTACTCCCAGGTAAGCTTGCTACAGAACCTATCTGATAGTATCAGACAGCCTTGCTTCTTGTTCTAACACACAGCTACTGTGCGGCTCAAGTTATTGTTGGGGAGGACCAGAATGCCTGGATGAGTTTTAGATGCTCTCATGTGCATTCTGCTTCACAGGAACGTTGTGAGAGTACCAGTCTTGTATTCACATTCACTGTGAATCGTGCAAGGAGAGAATGACCCAGTTATAAAGGTGGCTGCTGTGTGTGATGGGAGCCTCCTGAAGCCCTTCACTATTAGTCTTGTAAAGAGTGGCACTATTCCTTTGCAGAAGCCCTGTTCAGGGACCCACTGGGGTGGTTATCTGCATGCCAGTTGACCTGGTCCACAGATAATGAGGAAATTCATGTCTAGAGAATTATGATGTTGCTTGTAGTGCTCAGACTGTGAAAGAATGGGGAAGTCGGGATGTTTTTCTATAATGATTAATTTTCAGCCATTTGGAGAAAACTGCACACTGTAAAATCTCAGGATTTTTCAACAACCTCTGATTGCTTTTTTTTTTTTTTTAAACAAAATAGAACATTTTCAGGAAACAGTTTTGACATGGCATGTTTCAGAGTCCCTAAACAGGAAACCAATTATGTGTCTACTTAGTGTAAAAGATATCTCTGAGTGCCTAGAAACATCTCAGTGGAAGCAAAATCCTTATTCCTACCTTTTGCCCCAAAGGAACAATTCCCAAGAATGTCCTTCTTTGGAATGTGGATTATCTAATTAATTTTTCTTGAGTTCCTCCAGTGAAGTAGACACTAAGATAAATGTATATAGTTTAGCCTGTGCATCTTAATTCCGTCTCTGGTTACTTTGATCGTTTTAGCAATTTAATGTGTTAATATGTTATCTCAGTGAACTAGGCTATTCTAGGTAATAGCCTCCCTCCACTTAGGTAGCAGCACACAGAAGTTATTTCCTACTGACACTAACTCTTCCGAGGTAGTGCTCTGCAGGGCCATTCCGCATCCGGGCTCCCTCCTAGAGAACACAGTCTTTAGAGTTGTGTGATTCTGACACCTGGATATGATGGCCTCCAAGTCACTGAGACAGAGAAGGAAGTTGGGAGTGTCATATGCCACTTTTTAGAAGCATTGGCCTTTAATGAACTGTAGTCACTCACAGCCCCATGCCTAGTACTGGTGAAAGTGGTCCCACTTTATTGCAAAGGAGTAGGGAAGTGGAGTAGGGCACATGATATATTCCTGGAACAGTTAATGTCTGTCTCCTACAGTCTAATCGATTCTCCCTCACAAGGACAGTGAAGGCTATCAGATCATGCACAAGCTAAGTGCTGTATCAATAGTATGAAAGGAAATAGTCATAGACTGTCCTTGCCGAGACTTAAATATTTCTTCCATCGATCTGGTTTTGAAGTTTGAGGCCTCCTCGGTCCCTCATATCTCATGCTAGTGGTGCAGAACTACAGCGCAGAAGCCAACAGGCGCTAAGGAACTCTAAAGAAATGACATGATTATTTTTCCTTGATTGATAAATTAGAAATATAAATCAGTTAGATGCATATAGACCCATATAGAAGATAAATTTTCAGAGGCCAAAACACTAGGAAAAAAGTTCTCTACACATTGCTTTAACTCACTTTTTGTCCTTGTCTGCAGTTGAATTTGTGTTGTTGAGTCTCGTGTTACTTAGCCAACTTGGAATGATTATTGTAATTAACCATCATTATTTTCTTGGCATCCAGTAGTTACTGTACCAGCTAATCTTAATTGTCAACTTGATTGGATTAAGAGACTCCTGCGGAGGTGATTGGAACATGACCTTCTGTGCTCCTCAGCGAGCTAACCTACTGATGTTCCAGGAGGTGGGACCCACCTGGAAAAAGTGGCTCATGCAGCCATGCCTCTGAAGGCTTGGCCTCTTGTTTCCATTGTTCCCCTGTTTTCTGCTGCCTGTCCATAATGAGGTATGCAGCTGTATTCCACCACACTCACCTGCCATGGGTGTTTCAGCACTGAGCCAGCTGTCCACGATTAATACTTCTGAAGCTGTGAGATAAGTTAAACCTCTCCTCCTTTGTGTTGTGGATGTCAGGCACTTTGTCCCAGCAATGGCAAAGCTGACTAACACAGTTACTATATACCTGTAAAAGAAACATATTTATGCTTTTTATCTTTTATTATTGGTATGGAAGTTTCTTCACAGGTATGATTAAGCCAGAGTCTTGAAACAATAATTTTTTTTTCTTTTGTGGAAACTTTACATAACACAAAATGAGTTCCTTGAGTAAATTTGTCTTGCATATTAATGAGGTGACTTTATGGTATATGTGTAAGCAATATATATGGAGGACCGTAGGTTTAAAAAAACTGCTTTGGAAATGCAAAATTCAACAAACTACCTACTTTTAAAGACTCACAAATACATATATTTTAAAAAAGTGTTTCTATAACCAATCTGCCTTAATAAAGGGTATGAGATGATCAAAATACTGTTTTTAGTGAATAGTAGTTAATTTTGTTGCCTCAAAGACTTGATGAATTTGGCCCACGAAGTTACGATGTATCTGGTGAACATATCCTGTGTGACCTCTGTCTGTAATCATGGCATTTCTCTTTAAGAAGATGTGGACTTCAGGTCAACACGCTTTATCCTGTAGCAGCACATGTTCTTAGCTGGTGTGTCTTTGCTTCAGAGAGTAAAGAAAGTTATCAATGTCTCATAGCTATCTCAACCATTCTTTGAAATTTGTAGCATAAAACCAAAATTATATTGATTTCTTAGAAGTTACTGAAGCAGCACACTAACTTTCTTTCTATATCTTTCCTATTCTATTAGAGTTCATAACGGAACCCAAAGGGAAATCCCTTCGGTCCTGAAGAAAAACTATGGTTTATTTCTTTTTCTTTGTTCTTGGTGTTGTTGATCATCAAAAAAGAAAAAATATTATGATTACGGGAAAAAAGATTGCAATCTGAAAATCAGGTTCAAAAAGAAAAGTCAAATAAAACAGTTTGGTGTTTTCCGAACTTCCAAGTAATCAGTTATGCTCCTGCCTTTTTCACAGAATTGAATATCTGTGTTATTTCATGATGCCAGATCAAAGTGAAGCTTTCATTTTGGGAAAGATCAAAAATGATTCGTGTATAAGTCTCGTGAAATGGAATAGGGTGTATCTCTAAATGTTTCCTTAATGTGGTGTAAGTTACCTCAAAATGAGCAATTCGTGATCAAATTTGCAGAAAATGATGGATTTGAACTATATAGGCTTGGAATAAATGGTAGAAAGCAATCCAACTTGCATCACTTTACAGAAATTTAAAAATACATATTATTGTTTTCTTCATGTCTGTGCCTAAACAACCAAATATTAATAGAAAAATTCAGACATTTGAAAAGTACTAGTTGATTACATGGTGGCTAAGACCTTCTGGAATCAGAACAACCTGCATTGAAGTGTGGACCCCAGGGACTTCGGTCTGGGCGACCTTGTTCCTTTACCTATCTGAGCTTTTGGTTTTAATCTATAAAATTGAGATATTTGTAGTAGCCATGGTTTTGATTAAGTAAGGTTCTCTCAGTGCTGCATATTCACGTATGTGTTTCATTGTCGTTCAGTAGGATGACATTTGATGCCATGTTAACTATACCTTTTGCTGTCCAATAGCCCAGTACTTTGTATCCAGAAGACAATCAGCAATTATTTGTTCATGCTCTATCATAGAAATGTCTGTTATTTTTGTCATCTCTGGCTTTAGATGTCATTCTCTTGGACCGTGTTATTCCAATTTAGCCCTTTGTTTGTCCATCACAGTTGACTAAGTAATCAGTACAGTGAAAAGAAGTCAGTCAGACTTGTTCCCTGACTGCAGTGCCTAATTTTTCTCTTAAATATGAGGAAAGATTAGCTCACATACTGACCTCAAGTAGCTCCACACATGGCACGGCTCCACACATGGGTGGAGTGATGTGGACACTTAAATGTGCATTGCACAGCACAAGTCAGACTCAAAAGCACTTAGTAAATATTGGCTTATAGGCTTGTTAATGACTAACGCAAAAGGCATACTTGACAGCTGACTTTTACTATGAAATACTGCTTTCTTTAGTTGATGAAATGGTAAAAGGACTTTGAAACTTACTGAGTGAGACACGTGGAAATGAAAGAGTCATCTCCAAGAGAATCCCTAAGACACGAGAGATGGACCAGTTATTTGCCAAGTAAAACACTCGTGTTCCAAGACTTGCAGCATCTTTTAGGCAAACCTTTACTGAACTATAAGGGAAATCTGGAAGTGTGCTGAGGTGTGCTTGATTGTTGTTGATGATAGAGACACCGTTGGGCAGTTGGCGGGCAGAGACCTGTCCTGCCAAGCGTCCTACAACATGTATGGGAATCACACACTGAAGAGCTTTCCCTCCCACAGGCCAGTGAAGGGATGAGAAACAATCTGGGTGTTAATCAGAATCTCTGAGGAAACATTTCCTCTTAGAACACAAGACTTAATAAAATGCAGACTTGAAATACAAAGCATGCACAACACACTTAGGATTTATCAATGAGTAGACGGAGACCCCTAAGCCTCTGGAGTTTATATACTTGGAACAGCCAAACCATAAACATAATAGATAAGTGTATTATGTCATAAGGTAGCAGGTCATAAGTGCAATTAGAAAACAAACAGTAGACTAAAATGAATGAAGATTGCTGAAGAAGGAAGTGTTTTATAGTTTTTCGGTGGGGTGATCAGGATTGAAGGCAATAATTGAGTAAGACGTATATTAATTTTCACTTATTTTTAATATGACAAAGTTCTATAGCCTTAAACTGCACATAGCCAAAGAACTCACATGTGGGGAGCACAGCCAAAACTCTCAGGCTAGTGATGTGAATGTCAGTCGCCAAAATCCCTTCTTTTAAGCAAGGAAAAAGCATGGATGACATTACTGCTATTGATGGATGGGTAGGTAAACAGATGGGGAACAGTTGGGTGGGTGACATAAAAGAGTGGTGAAGTTACCATTAGAAATTAATGAGAATATAAACATTTCTTGTTGCTGGGATTCAGCCTCTGTAAATTTAGATGGCCAGTCTTGGGGTGCTCTTCCGAAGCTTGATCTTTAAGTGGACTGTTACCTGTAACACTTTTATTCTTCTGCAGAAAAACTGAAGTAGATGGAAGCGTGAGGCTGAGCATTTTTCTGAGTATTCAGTACACGAGGCTGGGAGGCAAAGTGGTGATGGGGAAATCTTCACGGATAGTAGCGTCAGCTTCTCTCCCCTTCTCAGAGGGCGCAAAAGTGAAATAAAATGACCAATGTTGCAAGAGGATTTATTTCTCCTCTGAATCACAAGACTCAACTGTCCCCCTAGAAATTGAAGTTGTCTACGATAATAAATGAAAGTGTCATTAACACCCACCGAGGCCCAGAGGATGTTGTTTTGCCAAAAGAAACATCCGTTTAAAAGGCACACTCGAAAGAAAATGACAGGATCTGAAATTAAAGATCAAATAAGTGGACGATCTTAGGAAATCCATCCAGAGAAGAAATATGAACTAAAGCAAGCAGGCAATAATACAGCGGCATATGCACTATGGAAAAAGAGCAGTGCCCTCTGCTAGGAACAGGAAGGGGTGCTGATAGCAGGAAGTCCCACGGGGACGCTGCAGCACTTCAAACAACAAGCCCAGTCAAACAAACAAAACCTTTGCTTTCTTTTACCCGAACATACAGGGTGAGGCAGATTTCAAAAGTTCTTTGAAAAACCCTTTTGCAAAACTAGCTGGAGAATGTTGACAGCAAAGCTTCCCAGTAGGAAAAGTGTGCTCGGGCTCAGGAAGACATCCAAAAGAAATCAGTCTGCCACCGTGGGGATGGTAAGAGCAATGGGCCAGTGGATTAAGGAAGGAGTGCTCGGAAAAGTCAAAAGAGAGGCGACAGGAGGGAGCTGGGGAGAAGTCCAAACCTGAGAACTAAAACCTGGACATGGAAAGGACTTTCAACGCACTGGCTTAGCCGCCTGAATCCTAGCGGTATTGCACGGCCGCGTGTCACTGAGAGGAAGCGGTCTCACTTTTTCTTTTAGCAAGTGGTGACTTTTGAAGGCGTAAATACTTTTGAATTCAAAAGGACGTACGTAGTAGCTCACCCTTATCCCCGGTTTGGCTCCCTGCAGTTTCACTTACCTCCAGGCAACCTTAGTCACACAATACCATGTGGGAAATTCCAGAAATGAACAGTTTATGCCTTAAATTGCACATCATTTTGAGTAGCACTTTGAAATCTCCCATAGTCCCACTCGGTTCCATCCACCTGGGATGTGAACCCTCCCTTCGTGTTGCTCGGCCACTTTGTGTGTCCTCACTGCCCGTGAGTCTCTCGCTGGTCACCAGGGCTTGTCAGTCAGCTGCTGTCTGTCACAGGGCTTGCGATCACATGACCTTCACGTTTCTTTATAACCCCAAGACAAAAGTAGTGAAGCCGGCAATTTGGATATTCCAAAGACCAGCTGGAAAATGCTTCCTTTAAGTGAAAGGATGGGAGTGATTCATATAATAAGGAAAGAAAAATTGCGATTTGAAGTTCCTAAGATCTGCCATTAGAACAAGTCTGTTACTGTGCCAAATTACCATGACAAACTTCATGGCCTGTGTGCCCGTGGAGGAAAGCACCGTGAAACACTCAGGGCTTAGTACTCAGCATCTGCAGTCATCCGCGGCGTTCGTGGAGTTGTCCCTGGAGGGTGAGGGGAGAGAATTCTCTCAATTTGTTTAAAGAATTTTCTTGCGTGTCTATATAAAAATTATCAAAGAATATACCAACTCAGGAGCTGGCCTGGTTTCTCTGGATGTACAGAATGCCAGTTTTGCCATACATGCATTGTGTGCTTACTGCGTGAGAGCGTCACGCTAGACTCTGAGCATATGTTGCTGCCTTCGATATGCTCGTCAGCTGTCGCGGCTGCCTAGCTCTGCCTGTCAGATACCCAGGGCAGGGTCCTGGGCTTCTCTTCAAATTAATTTCCTCACCATGCCTCAGTTCACTTTCTTTTTCCCTTTTCTGATTAGCTCACTCTCAGCCTACCCCCATCCTCCATCCCTGAGACTTTGCTCTGTGCTTTTAAAAATAGGAAGAAAACAACCATAAAAATTTGGAGCGAAAGAAAACAGTTCTCTTCTTGGCACTCCATGCTTTGGCGGGTGGTCCACGGCTGGGCCTTGGCAGGGCTGGCTGACTGCTGCTTGGTGCCAGGCGTTGGTGAGCCAGACTTGTTTGCACTACCAGGCGCTGTCAGAGCGGAACTGAGGCAGAACCCCGCAGAGCAGGAGTGGCGGCTCCAGCTCCCCACGGCTCTGCGGGGAAATCATGTTACACCTTCCCAGTGGTGAGCGGTGAGCGTGAGGAAAGAGGCAAAACTGCCGCTGTCTGCTGCTCGCAGAGGAGGCGCGTGGGGCGCTCTCCGCTCCGCCTTCCGCAGGAAGCTGGCAGGAGGTGCCCGATCCCTAGGGCATGCTTCCTACCTCCTGCACCCAGCAAAAGCCGCCTCCGAACGCCAGCGCCAGTTGTCTCTCGGTCCACAAGTATTATTCCTGTTTGTTTTCTTCCACCCTCTGATTGCTCCTTCCCAGCTTCACTTCTCTGCTAATCCCTTGACTGTTGGTGTTTCCCAACATTACTTTTCCTTAACCCCCTTTCATCCAAGTTTTTTCTTCATCCGTCTGGCCTGCTGACAGGGAGCTGCTCTCCTCACTCAGATGGTGGCCCCACGCCACCGTCTCCAGCCCCTGCCTCTGGCCTGAATTTTCGGTTCATGTTCTTACTTGCTTCCTGTCCATCTTTACGTGCTCGTTGAATTCACAGAGTTCCTGACTTGGATCCTAAGTGGATCCTTCCCATAAACATCTTTCCTTTGTGACCCTTGACCCTGATTGTGGTTAGGGTCCTTCATCAAAGGTCCCAACTTGGAAATATGAAACTGTTTCCTCCTCGCTCTTATTTCACACACCCAACTGGCCTACAAGACCGATGGATTCTCCTTCTGCTGTGTCCCCCACTTTCCCCTGTCCTCACCCACAGCGCTTCTCCCTGTTCCAGCCACCACTGCTCTCAGTTGCCCTTTTCCTATTCTCTGTAATCTAGCCAGGATCTTTCTGAGGCAGAGATTTGTAGACATTTGCAAAAAAATTTTGTGGACTTGATGTTGTGGACCTAAATCTTTGCTCCTGTAGAGCCAACACTGCAATGAATGGGATAGACAATAAAATAAATAAATCAATAAAAGATCCAGCATATCAACTGGCCTATACAGGTAATAGGAAAAAAAGTGAAGCAAAAATAAAGGATTGAAGATGCTGGAGATGGCGAGGAGATGGAGGTGGGGAGATCTCTCTGGAGCTGCCCTGGCTCGGGGTCCTCTAAATTGTCACTTCTAGTAAGTAGTCTTCACGCTTTTCCCCCAGCTAGATCTCTTGCAAGATCATTTTAAAGAAGGAAAAATCTCATTGTTGCAACACATTAGTGACTTTGTTTTGGCCAGGTGCATAGGCTTAGCATTGCCAAATACAGGGGTGTTTTTTCAAGAAATGTCATATGCCTACCTTTTTCTATCATATCTACTGGTTTTAGAATAGTGATAACTAGTTCAACTATGAAAATCTTTACATAAACCAGAGAGAATATATCTGAAGACTCTGCAGTCCACTGTTCAGTGACCTCAGAGTAGGAGGACAGAGATTCTAATGATTCCTATGCAACCTGCATAATTCCAGTTGTAAAGGTGTTTGGATAATTAAATGAAGTCACTGTACTGCTGTGTGAGAAGCCAGGCCTTAATACTCAGGGGCTGTGGTCTCCATATGTTGCTTACCTCACATGCGTACTCCTCCAACACCTGAGATGTTGGCCCAAAGAGAACAATGATTACCCAAGACCCCTTGAGTGTTGGTGGTAGAGTTAGAAAAAGTCTTTCTGCCTCTCCCAGCTGGTTTGGTTAGCAAGTGTTGAAAATGAGATTTTAGTTTCTAGCTTATCAATAGGAAAAAATGTATATAATTTAACAAAATAGTATTCCACTGCAACAAAATTCCTTAAGCCAGGTGAATTACAAATAATAGGAATATGCTTCTCAGAGTTCTGGAGACTGGGAAGGCCGAGATCAGAGCGCTAGTAGATTTGATGTCTAGGAAGGGCTTGCTGTCTGCTTCCTAGATGGCACCTTTCTGTTGTGTCCTCTATGAGGAAAGAGGTGAACACTGTGTCCTCACCTGGAAGAAAGGAAGAGGAAAAGGAACCAGAGCACGTCTGTCAACTCCTTTATGAAGGCGTTAATCTCGTTAATAAGGACAAAAGCTGCATGCTTTAATAATTTCTCAAAAGGTCCCTTATCGTGATAGTATCACATTGGGTCTTAGATTCCAACGTGAGTTTTGGAGGAACACATTGAGACTGTAGTATCCATTGAAAGAAGAATGAATAATCATGAAACGTCCCTCCTACAGTATTTCGTCTGTAAATGGGAAAAACAGGAACAAGACAGAAAAATGTCTGAACATGAGCCAGTCTGGTGAAACTTTTAATCAATCCAACTAATGATTAACTACCACAAGAGAAGGGGGCAGGACTAAGGCAGGGTGGCTACAGAAAGTTAGAATCTGACTCGATTTTAAAAGGTTGTACCGTGAAAAAATGTAAATAAGTTAATTTGTATAAATTTCCAAGAAAGTATGTGAAGTAGTACTAGTAATGGCCCCCATAAAGCAAAATACAGGCAAGCACTGCTTCCTCTAAAACAAGTGAGAGACTCGGTTGCTAAGATCAGAAATTTCTGAGACTTAATTTGGTCCAAACCAGGCAAGAACCTAAAGAAATCAGTGTATAATTTGGGTTTGTGTTACAGAAGAGAGTTGGCAAAGAAACTAAGAGCATCATGCTTTCCACAATTAACTGTGAGCTCAAATCTGCTAGTAACCTTCCCAAATCCAGAGCCTGTAAAGAAAGAATGGTTTCTTTGCTAACCCAGTAAGCCATATTGTTAACAGAAGTTGTATTCGATAAAAGGTCTATGTTTAAGCTATAAAATGCATCAGGAAAAAAGAAACACAGCATATGGAAGTGTTTTTGCACCACTTCAAGTCAACAGAGGCAATATTTTAAAAATAACCAGAAGAAATCTCCAGGATATTTCCTTCTTATTATCTCTCTCCTCGCATTGCTATTTTTTTTTTCTGACACAAACTAGCCATTACCAAAAAGAGAAACTCAGGGTTGATGTCACAGCCGTGCTGATTAGGTATTTAGCTTCCCTTGTGGGAGCAGCAGGGAAGGAGAGCCTTGCAGTGTGTGTTTGCCTTGAGGAAGGCTCATCTCCAGAGAACTCTGTGAAGGTAACCTGAGACTGGGTAGGTAAGCAGAAGGGACCTTGCCTTGTGACTCCTGCTACACAGGGAAGCTGGCAATCTGGTCTGTTTTTCAAGGCAACAAAATCTCAGTTATACCATCAGTATTCACAAAAGCAGTTCTGCTGTCTTTAATAAAAATAGATCTTTGTCTTAGGTACTTTTTCATTGCTAGGACATAGTATCTGATACCCACAGCTTAAGGGAGGAAAGGTTTACTTAGCTCCCAGTTTCAGGAGGCCTCAGTCCCGGCTACAGTGGAAGCACATAGCTGAGGCTTAGCCTGAGAAGAGCTATCCACGGCTGGGTGGACAGCAGAGTGAGTGAGGGCACAGCTGGGGGGTACTTTCCAGGTCAAGCCCTAGTGATTGGCCCCTTCTGCATCAGAGCCTAGTCATCCACCCGTTCCAGGCTAAGTCCCAAGTACCCGCTCCTTCCAGCCGGTCCCACCTCTTAATGGCACATGGGATCCATAGACATTTTACAGCACTCAAACACAAGAAACAGTTGGGGAACATTTCAGATCCACATCGTCAGGTCCTTTAAAAAGGGCTGTCTGAGTTGTAAACAAACTCCTCCAAAAATAGGAACAAACGAATTGGAGCTTGAGAGACTTTGAATTTGGTACATTTCAACCCCCAGGCTATTATGCAGATAGATCTCAGCATATATGGATGACTCTGTAGGCTAACAGAGAAGCCACCCATCTTCCTCTGGGGTGTACGCAAGAAGTTGGTATTTAAGCAGTGTCTGTACCGGGTGGAGATTCCTTCCACAGAATCAGATTAACCCCACTTTGGAGTGGCTGGCCTCATTTATGTCTGTGTATTCTTAAACCTTGCACGTGTTCTCAGGAAGGTAAAACAGCCACAAGCCTGACTTGGCGCTCTGGTCTGCCACAGCCCGGTCTGGGGAGGAAGGAAGTCACCTGATCGTGGGAATGCTCCATGTTTTTAAAGCAAGGCAAAGTATGCAGGATTGTAATTTTGCTTTGAAGTTTTCCGTCTCCCTCTTTGGAGTGGATCAAAGTCTTTTCCTTTTCTTTTCAGGATTCATATACATTGCTCTCCTCTCGGAATGTGTCTCTTTGCCATTGCTAATCCCCTTCCCACCAGGCTCCCAGTCAGAAAGGTGGGTCTCTACACTCTCCCCTCTGCAGGATCAGATGCTTATCTCTCCCTCCTTCCCCTCCTCCTTCCTTTTCTCTCCTCTCTCCTCTCCTTTCTCTCTTCCTCCTGCTCTCTTCCTTTCTGTACTCTCCTGGGATCTCCCAGAAGCCTTTAGCCTCAGCCTACTGAATGTATGTCCTGCCTCCCTGAAAGTATTCCGCACCCTTATTTCTTGTTATTAAAATTAAAATTTTTTCTCTTCTTCTTTTAAAAATGAGTAATCTGCATTAGAAAGACAATTCTTGTGATTAAAACCAGTGGAACTGGCATTCAGGGTTGCTTTGGAAGCTGACATAAAAGTGAAGCAAAGCATTTTAGTAGCTTTAAAATGCCGAGGGGCCGTTTCCAGGACTGTTCCTGCGGTCTCCCCTGAATTTGTTTTCCTGCTGACACTTTATGCTACAGCCGCAATGGTGGGTGCTGGAGCCCACACTGGAATGTACTGCCTGTGTGGTGCTTGGTGACTCCAGGTGCCTTCCACATACCTGTTGGCAGGCAGGGCACAGGGACCAGAGTCCTGCCACCCACCCACATCATGTTGCCAAGTAGTGGTCATCTTCTGATGTTGGTGCCCAACACCTCTGGGTTAACAGACCTGTAGAATAGGTGTCTCAACAGCACACAAACCTTTAAATTAAAATCTTAAAGCCTTAAGGCAACCAGTTTTCAGAAAACAGATGATCTTATAAATGGCAATTTAGAAAATTAATGTGAAAACACCATCTGCTCAACCTAAAATTTAGAAAAATCCGGGGTCTGCAGAGACAGAGATGGTATCTGAAACCAGCTTCATCTGCCTCTGCCAGGCTATCTCCCTCACGGACCCAGTAGCCACATCAGTCCAGACCCTATGAGTCCTTACCAGGTCCTCAACAAGAGGTATTAAAGTGATGCTCCAGCCCGCCCGTCCCAGCTGTCTTGTTTACTCTGCCCTCTGCTCTTTCTTTTGGGGCATGCTTGTTTCCTAATGATCCCCAGTGGTCATTCAGCAAACGTTGCCTGAGCATTGGATCCTCTACTTTAGACAAGGAATATCGTTCATGAGAAGGTCTAAATTTAATTCTCCAACTTCAATATCATTATTATGGATCAGAAACATACCAATAAAATAATAGTTATGGAGATAGTTATGGTTATTAACAGTTATGAAATATGAAATAGAAGACATAAACTTGAAAAAAAAGAAATTTCAAAGAAGCAATTCACAAGATAAGACAGGCAAAGGCTGTGGCTCTTTAAGAAACATGTTTACATGTTAGCAGAAGCCTTCCTCATCTCTTCCCAATGTCCCATTTTCTTAGTTCTCAGCTCCTACTGCTTAGTGTCTGGAAAAGACACGCATGCGTGAGATCCCGTGTGGGTCTTGCTGTCTGTACTGGTACTAAGCTGGGAATGTGACACAGGAAATCTCCATCACACCACCAGGCACGCAAAGCATTATGGCAAATATTTCTGCTTCCGTTTTAAATTATGCCAAGGAAGGAATCTATAACATTATTGCCCCAAGTTCATAGTGACTGCTTTTGTCTTTGCCATTAACATTTTTAATAAAAGCAAAAACAAAGACCGTATCAAAGCAGCAAAAATCCTAGAGAAGAGACAGTCTGTAGAGATGACTGGGGAGGACTATGTGCCGAGTATTGTTAACGCACGTTACTCCATGGACTCTTCTGAGCAATCTGGGATCTGGAGAGTCCTGTGTCCAAAGGCTCAGGAGGCTTAGCTGACTTGCCCCTGGTCTCACAATCTCAGGTGTGTAACCTCCTGTCAGACTCTATGAATCACAGTTTCCCTAGGTACAGAGCCCACAACCGGAACACGCAGACCGTTACAGTCTGTCTAGCACACATACCAAATGGGATATGAAAAGTATTTGTTTCTTCATGAGAATGACCAGAAATGGCCAGAAACAGGATTTTCTCAAAGTTATTAATGTGTTTAAAATACATAAAATACATAATACATAAATACATAAAATAATATGAAATCTGTTTGCTGAGAATTAGGTTGTCATAATATCTGAAGTAAAACCAAATGCTAGGGACAAAAATTACACATGCATTAATTTCAGCGTACAGGTAATGCTAAAAGTCACTGTACATTGAGAAAATGAAGAAACCTTTAGGATACTCCGTGTTTTCTGTTAGGCTTTGAACAGTACTGCATACTTTTTCTTGACCACGGTCTTTACTCTGTCTGCTCAGCCTTGGCTGGTGTTCATAGCACAGCAGCCTGGTCTGCATCTCCTGGCCACAGCTGGAGTTAAACAAATGCCAGGCAACAACAGCAAAAAGACCTGGCAGGCAAATGAGGCCTCATCCCGAAACACATAATGGACCAAGCCGTGGTCCAGACTGGCCCCTCCCTCTGTCCCTGCATCTGCCCTCGTTTCTCTGATTCCCTCAGGTTTTCCTTGTAACATACGAGGCAGGCACTCACACATGGCAAGTGTTAGTAATCCTCAGCTGTCTTACGAATCCTCAGGCCTGTTAAGAGTCTTGCTCCCTGGCTGTAGGGTGCAAGCATCTTACGTTTGTCCTCGCCTCCACCGTGGTAACCTTTGTGAGAATTCCGTGGTCAGCAGAGTCAACAAATGAGGCTAGAAAAGAAAAAACGTGAATTCCAGTAAAAGAAGATCCAAAGGGAAGGAAATTGCCCTGTGCTGGGGGCGCATTAAGTGAAGGACACTGTTCACGGGCTTCTAAATCAGGTCCGGCGCCTTCTATATTAATGGGTATGTAGGAAAGACCTTATTTTTAGAGAACCTGAGGCCTAAGAAATAAATAAGATGTGTGTGGAACAGGGTGGCATCCACGTGGCCCTCCATTCCCATTTACGGAGGCTCATGAATTTTCACCTTGGATGATGTTTCCAAACGAGCTGTCCTCTGTTTTATGCATGCTAAAACATTAACTTGTTAAATGTAGATATTTATAAAATATTACAACAATTTAAGCTTGGATGACTTTTATTTTCAGTCTGTAAAATGCAGCTTCATGAATTGCCGTGGTAAGGCCCTGTTTAGACCTCGGAAGCCTGTCTTTTAGCCCTCTCAGAACGCGGCTGCTTGAGTCCTGGCACGTGGAACTGAACCAAAGAGTTGGCTGTCATTTATTTCTTCCAGATGTTTGAAAGTTTCTCACAGCTTTGTCTAAAATACACAACAGACACAGAGCAATTCTTCAACAAGCCTGATGTTGTTCTAGCTCAGATTTAATTTTGAAACTGTGAATCTCTCCTTGAAATAACAGCAGCATGTCTTTTCTTTGCTCAGACCCTCCTTGTTTAATTTTCAAAGGACAGCAGGCTTTCTGTCCCTTTAGCAATTTTCTATGAACAGTGTGTGTGTGTGTGTGTGTGTGTGTGTGTGTGTGTGTGTGTGTGTGCATGCCTATACAAAAATACATATGCACACATTCATGAAGGGCAGATGTACAAGCCTGTCCTCCTTTAAGGAGTCCCAGTGAGACATTACTGTCACATTTGGTCCTTTGTAGGAACAACTCAGCATCCAATACCCTGCTACCAGCACAGAACCACCCTAATTTTTACCTTTGTGTCTTAATTCCCTTGCCCGTATCTGAACCACAGGCCACAGCAGCACAGTTATGCATCCACCCGGGTACTGTATCACAAATCTGTCAGGTCATATGCACCTCATGCTGGGAATGCAGCTGTAGCAAAGGTGCTGTGCGTCCCTGCCCCTTCAGTATTTATGTCCTTCTTCCCACCCTCCAAAAACCATCCCAGTAAATATTTATGGTTCTGCAACAGGATCAAAGAAAATCCTGCCTCTTGTCAAATTCTTGACACCTTTCCCAGCTTATTCTTAATTCTTTAAGCTCTAAAATCAACCTTTCTGTTCCAAAGAATACCTCCAAATCCTTGCTCTATCCTCTCTCAAAAATCCGTGAGTTTGGATCCCACATTTATTATTAGGTAAGGGTTCCAGGAATTATTTGTCTCTTCATGCCTTGTGCTCGTGGGAGCACGCTGACTCGCCTTCTTAAGTTGGTGGGGAAGCGTGTGAGGGTAAGACTTCACACAACCCTTATGGAGAGCCGGAAGCCACACATTTCCAAAGCACAAACACACAGCTGGTGTCGGGGGCCTGAGATGCAGAGCCATGTGAAAGTGTTAAATAAAATACGGCTGACAGGGCCACTCCATCGGAAACAGGCAGTGAGTGAGATGTTGTAAAATGCCTATAAGCCCAGGGAGTAAGGTGCTCAAAGACAATTACCAACTAAACATTTCATTAATGAAATAATGATTAATTATAATTACTCATTAAAATGCAGGATTATGCTGTTGGTTTTGAGCATTAACAGGAGTAATGACATTACCATTTTTAATGGAATTCCAGGAATGAAAATTATAACAACGCATAGAAAAGATATGGCTTGCAAGCGTGATTAGGAGTTATTGCTAAACCCAAGGGCATGGAATTTTCCCTGCTGGCGAACTTAAGTTAAGTAGGTTTAATGTGGTATAATTTAATTACTAAGCATAGTTTTCTTCTCAGTGGGAAGAGAGACAGGTTTGTGCTGTAAAGAATAAAAGGAAGAATGTAAATAGCTATAGGTAGTGACGGCTGCTAGAAAGGAAAATCAAAGAGTATGTCGCTGTCTTTTGCATAATATTTGAAGGTAGATGCATTGTGGCTCAGTTGTAAATTTTATTTAATTGATGCTTAGAGAACTAACAACAAAGTAGCCCAGGCAGACAGTGAATGTAGTACCAGCAAGTGTGTCAGGAAAGCACATTTCCACAGAAAGGATATCTCCGCTGAATAATTAATGCATAGGCGTTTTCATAAATGTCAGATTCCCATAGGAAGCAGAAACTTGACCCTCAGTAATAAACCATTTAGGATTCATTAAATGTAAGCGTGGTTCTTAAACTGTTTGCCATGGCATGTGAGCTCATCTATAATGCAGCAGCTACGATGTAGCAATGTCCAGTATTTAGCTTTTGGGTGGCGGGGATTACACCCAGTGTGCTTTCAGCCTGACCCAGAGCTAGCCCCTCAAAATGAGCTCTGGCCCCTTTCTGTCAATCCAGAGCTGACCTGAGCACAGAGCTGACCTGAGCACAGAGCTGGCTTGGAAAGCCAACACTTGCCTCTTACTCAGAAATAAGAAGGACCCTTAACTCTTTTTAGACCTCTTCTCACAGGGCTTCTCCTTGTTGGCACTAATGGCCTTTGGAGCCCCAATTCTGTTGTGAAAGAGTTGTCCTGAGAACTGGTGCATATTTAGTATTATTCCTTGCCTCAACCCACTGGATTCCAGTTGCACCCACCACTTGGCCACACCCGGATGGGACATTGCTACCTGTCTCCAGGGCAACATCTCAGTGGCCCGCCTTGGAGGGCACCTACTAAGAGGCTTCACTGAGAGGAAAGGCTGTCCACGGAATTGGGCCCACAGTGCCGTGGGAATCCACAGGCTCTCATCACCTTCACCATCATAGCCCCCTGTAGGACCAAATGCGTCTTGCTCTTCAGTAGTGTGAATGGCCACTTAGATCCAAATGTGGCTGTCACACGGCATTACGCGCGCCAGTGAAGTGAGACCATTCTCCTGGTGACATAGTGCTGCTTTGTTATCCCCTCCATGTGGAATTGTCTGCTGGACGTCACCCCGTGCTGGACGTCATTGTCTGGACTCATAAGGAATCCGACAAATGTCAAGCTTTTCATTTCCTTCCTTTTCTCCTCCCTCCTTCCCTTCCTCTTCTTTCTCCGTCCTCTCTTCTTTCTTTCCTTCTATCCCTCCCTTCTCCCTTTCTCTGAGAGTAGTCCAAAGTGAGGGAACAAGTGAGCTTAGCCACTGACGCACTTTCACAGAATGTTTATGAAGTTTGAAAGAAAAGCACAGAGGTTTTCTTTCCTTTTAACAGAACATGGATTTGATTTCTTGATTTTAGAAGTGAATTTTAATTATGTCTGGGCATGCGGGGTGCCCACACACTGACTGAAAAAAGAAGCTTGAAGCTATTTGGAGAATCGGGTTGTCTACACAAAAGCAGAAACTGATTTGACTAATGACTCTTCATTCTTTGATTTTTAATCGAATCAAAACGAGCAGTTACATCTTGGATCCTCACAGCAGTTACCTCTGCATTCTGTTAAAATGAAGTGGATTCAATATGGTTGGTGTAGACACCAGTGAGAAAGAGAATCCTTGAGTTCACGTGGCTCAGCAGCTAGACACAGCCTGTTTCTCACTGAGAAGCTGCGATCGGCCAGTTATTAAAGACCCAAAGAGTCCTAATTTTGACCTGTAACAACAGCTTTGCTTTTGCCTGACCACAACTCATACTCTGGCTTGAGAATCAGCCATTATGAGTATGGTTACTTTCCAAAATTCATCTGTGAGCAGACACTGTTTAAATTAAGCAGCCAAACACAGTTCAGGAATCAGAACCAGCAAACAAAAAGTCTACTTGGCTCAAAACCTGAGTAAGTCTTATTAATTCAGAGAGTAGGAAGCTTAGATGTGCTAATTACCAAAACTACTAATGAGCTTTAATTATAAGCTTGGAAGGAAGTTTAAGTGTGTTGCATTTGATAGTACTGTTGACCTTTTCAGTGTACTTTGGGGGGAGTGGAAAAGCAAAAAGGAGGTGTAATAAAATTCATCAGAGAGCAATTAATTTAGGTCTTCTGATGAATATGCTATAAATTAGCACATCTGTGCAGATCAGGGCATAAAGTCACTTTAATAGAGTCTTCCTAGTGTCAGCGCTGAAGGCTCTAACCAGCCAAGAAGATGTACTCACTTTGTAAGGCGTTTCTTACTTTGCCACAGTTGTAAACCAAGTGACAAGCCAGGTCCGGCTAGATAGATGCTGGGATATGTAAATCATAAATAAACCAAGGCTAGGCTTTGACTGATTTTGGAGGGACACTGACAGAAGCTGTCCTTGAAGACATTTGACAAGATGCTCAGAAACCTGTCTCACGCCAAGGTCTGGAACTTTCTCCTGTCAGCCTTTCAGCCTGTTTTATGTCTCAGTATCTCTGAGCCTCTATGGCCAGAGGCTCAAGCTACTCTCTTGACGTGACTGGGTTGCCCCATGCTGCTTTTCTTAGGACAAGACAACTCCATATCCAATATTTTCAGTTAACACAAATGAGGATGGCTTTTTAGGATCACTCAGTGCAACATTTGCACCCAGGTGATCCTCCTCTGGCCCCAGGAACAGCCTCACATGTCCATAAGAGACACCCTGAGCAGACCAGCATTTGGTTGCTTGCCACAACTTGCAAACTCTTAATACCTTTGTCTTCTGGGTTTGAAGATTCCTTCATTTAGCTCTAATCTCTCAAAACTGATGTATCCCCTAGTAACCACCAGAGGGATCCCATATAATGTGATAAAATTATAATCATTATGGAGGAATCACAGCTCAGCCAGCAAGTGCTGGCCTGCAATGCCCAGGCCTTGCTCTAGAAGAGGACAATGGGAGACAGAGAAGGAACAGTCTGAGAAGAGGCACAGCAGGGCAGGCTCAGAGAAGAGACGCCAAAGAGGGCGGGAGAAGTCTGAAGCAAAGGATCTAGAGTCAGTCCTTCTCTTCTCTTAGAAACAAGCTAAACAAACAAACAAAACAAAACTTAGCATTAGAAAGGTGTTCCGTGGAATCAGATACTGCTTGTATCTGAGCCAGTGTTCAGAAGGTAAACTCCGAGTATAATAAGATTTCATTTTAAGAACTGGAGCATTTTCCATTTTCCGAGTAGGTTTTTGTAGCTGGGTCTGGTGGTGCAGGCCTATAATTCCAGTACTCTAAGAGGTTAATGCAGGAGGATCACAAGTTCAAGCCCAGCCCAGGCAACTTAGCAACTTAGTGAAAGCCTGTCTCAAGATCAAAAATAGGCTGGGGACGTAGCTCAAGGTGAAGGCCCTGGGCTTGGGCCCCAGTACCATAATAATAAACAAACAAACAAATGAAGTAGACTTACATAACTGTGTAAGTAGAGAGAATTAGGACCCTTTTAGTTTCCCAAATAGCTTAAATTTTACTCTTTCTGTTCTAAAGGCCGGAAGTCTGCAGTAGTAAAGGTGTCGGCATGGTTAGAAGCTACAAAGTGCTTACCTCCTCTAGTGTTCTGGCAAAGAACCCCTCGCCCGTGTCCGCCTTTTTGTCTCTGTGGTTTGCGGCGAACTTGGGCTCTCCTTGGCTTAGCTGCATCCCTCCGATTTTTGCCTCTACCTCCACAAGACCTCTTCTCTCGGGATACCTCTACGTCCCGCAAGTCTCTCTCCTCATAAAGAAGTCAGTCATTGGATTTAGTGTTCATGCTAGGTCAGTATAACTTCATCTTAACCGCTTACATCTCCCTGGACACTATTTCCAAATAAGCTCACTTTCAGAGGTTCCACGCGGAAGTGAACTTTTCGCGGATGCTATTCAATCCTTAAAATTACTCTGGAGACAACTTTTCAAATTTCGACACTAGACACAAAGCAGGCCTGATTTCCTATTCTAACATGGTTCCTTGCCAAAGGATAAAATCCATTATTGCCACCTGGAAGATGATGCTCTAGCAGTCTTCCTCGGCTTCCCCTTTGCTTGGCAAACATGGCAAACTCAGTGCCTCTCCTCTAAGCTGCTGCGAGTCCGCATCAGTGTCTTCCTTTCTGCTTTCTGTCTGTAAATATATATTGTACTCAGAACAGAGAAAGACATTGTTTCTATTCTTCAATCCCTTCGCAGCTGATTTTGTTGCCCTGGACTGTCAGGTTTTATAGATTATCCCTGCATTTATTGGGCCAAATCAATGTAGTTAAAGCTCAGGCAATCCTTGTTTATCCCTGTTCTTAATACATGCCTGGCTGCGCTAACAACCCACGGAAACTCCACCTCAGCTCAGCAGAAAGCTGTATGTTCAGGTCAGACATGCCCCAGTGACAAGACTACAGAACGTCAGGTAGATTGGCAAACGAGTGTCGGCAGAACACGAGGCAGGAGAAGAGCAAGACAGGAAACTGGCAGGGAGATCCAGGTCGGCTTGACCTGCGTCTCACCAGACATCCCAGCATGGTGCCACCCGCAGAGCTTGGTGGTGGGAGGAAGTTGCTCCAGGGTGCTTGTCCTAGAGCCTTCATCTCCGTTAGAAGTAAGCCCTGGAAAGCCGTCCTTCCCACCCTTATTGAGCCAGAGCCTTCTGCCCAAGATCCCCACTGACCAGACTTTTAGCCTAAACCTGAACTCAGGTATACTGGGGCCACTACTAAGCTTTTCTTCAAAGCAGCAGTTCTGGAACCTCTGCTTCCCTGATGTTGTGGTGCTAAAGCCATATAACGTGTGATACTGCTCGTATGAAATACCATAACTGGCGAATTGATAGAGACAGCAAGCAGGTTAGTGGTTGACATGGGTGGGAGGGAAGGAGGGTATAGGTAGCTACTGCAAAATGGGCAGAGCTTCCCTCAGGGATGACAAAAATGTCCTGGAACTGGATGGTGGCAATAGTTGCACAATTATTACATACGAAGTGCCACTGACTTATATTCTTTAGTATGGATAAATGGTGAGTTTTATGTTATATGTACTTCTCCACAATAAAATCTAAATCTAGGGTGCAGTGGTACAGGCCTATAATCTCAGTTGAGCTGGGAGGCGAGACAGGAGAATCACAAGTTTGAGGCCAGCCTCGGCAACTTATTAAGACCTTATCTCATAATTCAAGCTAAAGAAAAAAAAAAAGGGGGACAGGAGATATATGTCAATAGCTTCTCGGGGTTTGATCGCGGTGCCAGAAACCAAATGCAATCATACCATTTCTTCCTTCTGATCTACTCACTAGTACTCTACCTATCCCTTGAAACCAAGCCAAAGTCTTCATTCCTCTTCCACATAATTGTGTTTTTAATGTCCTTTTCTCTTGCTTCTCTTGCTTCTAACGTGGTCACCACAGCACCCCTTCCACCTTATCTCTGCTTCTTCATCCAATAATCTGTGTCCTTTCGCTCTTCTCCAAGGTCCCTTGTCTTGGGTACCTGAGTATATCCTTTTTCCTGTTGTTTTCAGAGATTGTGGTGCACTAGGGTACCCTGCTGCTGTGGTGTATGGACAGCATATGGACTGGAATCATTACCGGCTTTGACTTGGGACTTATCAGCCCTGAGTCCTGACTATAACTCACTGTGCTAAACAAGCTATGCTGCTTCTCCGAGTCTCAGTTTCTTCAGCTGTAAAGTGAAGGAGTAAACCATCTCCAAAGGCTTTTCTAGCTCTCAAATTGTATCCTGCTGCCTCACTCTGTACCTTATTCCTGTTGATAGCACCCAAGTGTGTATTCCTGTTTAGCATCCCTGCTGCACTACAAATTCCCACTGTGCTGAGAGTTATTTAAGGCGCGGAATCGTTCTCACCTGTGTTAAGCTACATCTCCCTCAGTCCTCACTCCATATGTGTGACTTTGGATATGAAAGGCCAAATAGAAGATTTCACTGAGATTCTGATTAAATCCTATCCAATTAAATATAGTACAATGTTCCAAAGTATACTTTTATAATGTTATATTTTCATTACAACATCTAACCTTTTCATATCCTTCCAATTTTTATGATTACAAAAGTCTCTACCAAGCAAGTCCCTTACTGGATGAGGGTTGAAGTCACAGCAAAGCCCCTTTACAGCCCATTGGGAACTTCCACTCCCGGATTTCTTCACCTGCTAGACATGTATGAATGGCTCTTTATCAGTGTTCTGTGTCCAGAACTATTTGAAGTGACACTAAACAATTAATAAAGAAACCTCTGCTAGGGTTTTATTTAGCCTTCCCAGGTACCTTCCAGATGCTATTTATTTATTTATTCTGTGCGGGGAGACCCCATTGGATTTCGAGTCCAAGGCCTTAACCACTCGGCCACCATGACTCCCTTTTTTATTCATTTTATCTTGAGATGGGGAATGATAGTGTGTTTTGATGATTCACATGCAATTTGTTCTTGTTGTGTTTATTGCTGCTGTTTGAGGTGCTTTAGGTTGAAACATTAGAAGGATGCCCCTGCCCCACTGCACAGCTGCATTCTGTCCTCACAAATGGTGGGCCCGTTGGTCTACTGTGATTCCCTTAAATCAAAAATAACCATAGATGATGGAAGAGAGGAAAGTGGACAAAAAGACACATTGGCTGGCTGGGAATCACTGTGGAGCTAAAAGTGCTACATTATAATCTAATTGTAGAGGTAAAAAGTAACATTGGAAGGGCCACGCAAGTGGGAGGTCCAAGAAAAAGGTTTAGTTTCCTCCAGTTTTGCAGCCATAGCCAGAGTTTTGTTGTTCTGCACCTCAGTGACCTTTGCTTGGAAAATAGAAACTATTGTAAAGCGTAAATGAGGGCTGTGTGCTGAGTGTGGTACTTGGGATAAACCTCTTTAGGTATTTCCTTTCTCTCCTCCTTTCTTTAGATTTTGGGAATCATGGGGAATAACTTAGATAAACATGAATGTTATAAAGCCCACAGAGTGAAATGTGTTACATGACAAGGGGGATAACTGGAGGGCCGCTTCACAGGCTTCTCTAAACGTTGGTCCCTGTCTGACTTCCTAGGAAAACAAAAGTTCTTTTGTTTTTATATTTCCATAGGCAAGAATCGTAAAGGAGTTATATATTGTGCTATAAAGGAAAAGCTAGAATCTAGGCCTGGGGAAACTTAGCAAGTTTAGATTCTTCTCTCTGACCTTTGTGTCCCTTTCCTCCAGAGGCAGGGAGGAGATCCCTCCAGTAAGAATCCTCTGACTTGCTGCACGGAATGGGGTGGAAGGATTCACAGAGGCCTTCCTGCTCCTACCACTTTTTCTTAGAACATTTGATGTGCCAAGGTGCCACATTTTGGGGTAACAGATCTTTATTCCTGTCGTTCTCTTCCATGGCATGAGAATTGCATTAAACCATTTTACTATTCCAGTTGCAAATAGAAATTTAAATTTGAGGATAAGCAGCTGCCTTAGGTAAAATTTTGTTTCTACAACAGAATAGCTGACATCTACATCTTAAGGAAAGGAAGGGTTATTTTAGCTCACAGTTTCCGAAGGTCTCAGTCCATTCATGGGCAATAGTGGAGGCCTCTCTGGAGAGAAGCTCTTCATGGCATTATAAGAAGAAGCTGAGAGAGAGAGAGAGAGAGAGAGAGAGAGAGAGAGAGAGAGAGAGAGCTAGTGTGTGACTTTCCATGTCATTTTGCCCCAGTAATCCACTCCTTCCAACCAGGCCCCACCTCTCACCAGCACAGGAAATCTGTGTATTAACCCCCATGGTTGAGTCACCTCCCAAACATGAGGCTTTGGGAGGACATCCCAGATCTGAGCCATGACAGCATCCCCGAATACCTGATCTGCCGCTGGGCTGCACTTCATCACTCTCCTCACAAGCTCTGAAAGAGTTCATGCCAGCAGAGCAGAAGGACCCCACAAAGGGCTATTGATTCCACGTTCCTAACAAGCTCCCATTGTTCTGAGCTACACAGAAGAGGGTTCTTCCCACTACAGATACTTTCACTCCCAGACTGGAATCAAATCAACAGAACAGCCTCCTTAGCTCTGGTCCCTCCAGGTCTACACCAGGCACTATGCTCACCCGATTCCTGTAGAAAGTGAGCAGACATGAGCGAGCCTTCCAAAGTGGGAGACAGAAAGAGTGCTTTTCCCACTTACCTCGGGAGCAGCTGACCTTGGCATTTCCCTGCTTCCTAACACGCAGCTCCAGGGACCACCTGCCTCCCCTGTGTCTGCAAGGCAGAATGAGCCAAGAGGAGCCCAAAGGCACCAAGGTAGCTCTGTCTTCTTCCTTATGGGAAAATCCAAACAATGGAAATATAAAGGAAGACAGCTATTGATCCTAAACTACTGCAATGTAGGCACCTTGTGGCCCACTACATCTCCTCCAACTGGACCAGCCCACAGCAGGGTCTTCTTCGATTTGAGTGCAGGAGTGTGAGGAAAAGACTTGAGACCTTCTCAGGAGTTCTGTGGCTTCTTATCTTTTTCCCCACTATTTTTATTAATATACAAATGTAATACATAGTATTTACAATGAATCTGGGTGTTCCGTCCATCTATGTATCACATCGACTTCACAATCCCTTCCCATCTTCTACCCTTCCACCCCCTCCCTGTCCCTTCCCCCGGCTCCGGCTGTCACTTCATATGCTTCCAGAGAATGTCTGTGTTCTGGGTTTTCCAAGTCAGAGAAACCATACAGTGTTTAACATATTAATCTTCTGCACCTAAGTCATTTCACTGAAGTCACCACTCTACCCCAGCTTCCTATTCCTCTAATGGGTTCGCAGTAGTCAAATCTTGATATTTCCTTCCTGAATCCAACCAATCCCATCATTGGGATATTCACGAAAAGTTTTTTTTTTCCCTATATTTTGTTGTTATTGTTAAGCCTGGCCTTACCCACCAGCTCACACTAGAAAATAATTATAAGCATGTAGTTCAAAAGACTGGTTAATTTGGGAGAGAAGAGAAAAAAATAAAATTCAATTGCCTTAGCTGAATACTGGAAGGTGCATATTTGTACATTCACAAGCTTATCTTTGCATCAATCAGTTTCCTTAGGCTTCTTATCTTTTTTCCAAATGAACCAGACAATCAGAGGGAGATTATCACTCTGGAAGGCATCCTAAGGGCTTTTTCTTCTCAAGGGAACAGAATATTTCATAAATAAAGCCACATCAATTAAAAATGCACATCTTGCATTATGATGGGCTGTGCTTCAAAGGCTTGAAGTCCTAGACCAGAGAGTCACACATGCTCTGTGAAGTCATCACTGCCCAGTCACCCAGGATGTGGGTGACTTGGTTTTCAGACTTCTTGTGCCTTTTATTTTTACATCCTTGTTTAAAATACTTCCTTTGATATGTCCTTTCCTGAAGCTAGTAGGGAGTTTTTATTGCTTGGCTATCTCCCTGAGGCTTTTTTCTTGTTCTAGATTTTTTTGTTGTTCAAGGCAAGCAATATGAAAAAATTGGGGGAACAAAGCGATTTTGCTTTGGTGGGGCACAGGCTTAATGGCTTGCAGAGGTTAAAAAAAAAAAAGCAGGATCTCCTGATAACTTCACTTGAGTGAGGAGTAAAATGTGATTTGTTTTAAACACTCCCGCTTTTGTTCATGTGCGAAGTGTTCTCAAAATGAAGCCCTTTGTGTTTTTCACATTCTTAGACTGTAACGACACCAGGGCTTTGGCCAGATCCCACTGGGGACCAGGAGTGCAGCAGGAGCCTTGTGCGGTTCTGCTGCACTGGGGCTTTTTCCCAGTTGGAGCACAAGAGCACTGGGGTGATGTTAAAGCAGAAGCCTCCACCGGCCCTTTGCTTGCCTGCGTCATTCTGTTCTTCCGCTTTCCTCTTTTTTTTTTTTTTTTACTTGGGATAAACTTATCTCAGACCTGTCCATAAATTGAGGGGCTATTTTAGATTGTCTACACTAATCCAAATAATTAATGTATTGAGATTTCAGCTTAGTGAGTCTGAGGGAAGGGACTTATGTTTGGTCATCTCTTAAGTGTCACAGAAACACAAATGTTGGCCTTCAGGGTCGAAAGTGATGGTCATTTGGCTGATACTCGTCCTGTGCCTGGCATGTGTGAGCCATCCTGTGAGGTGAGCTGGGGATGTCACAGGCAGGTGTGGCATTGGACACTGCATAAATGGGTGTAGTTAAGTATAATAGGGAGGACATGAATCTATATCATTACTATTCAAAGTTGAAAGTGCCAAAGACGCGAAAAAAGGCTACGATTTCTCTTAATTCCTCCCACTCCACCTGATTCTAGATGTTTCTAATTCAGACCACGAGTTTTTCTTCCCCGCGATTATAGCAATGTTTATGTCAGTACTTTCTGACTCTCAACAAGCACCTACTATGTACAAGGCACAGAGAATGTATAATGGCTTTGTATCTGGATAGAAATGTAAAGAGACCTACAAAAAATGGACACAAACTTCAAACACACATATTCATAAATATTCAATAGCAATAAGTGAAGAGAGATGGACCTAGAGTAAGAACGCAAGTTACAAAAAGGCAGCTTTGAACTGAGTACAGATTTCCTCTAAACAGAGTATAGGTTTATAGGTTGCTTAACAAGTGATTTTTTCCAAGCAGGGATGAAGTCCAAGGCCTCTAGATAACCATAACGTTTGAGTTGAAATCTAGATCTCTAATTTTGTGAGCCTTGACAGTTATCTCTTAAATCTCTTTAACAGTAGGTGTGTTCCTCAGCTTTTCATCACTGACACAAAACATCTGATGTCACCAGTTTGGATCCAAGGAAGCCCCCTAAAGTGGAGATAGGGACCTCAACTCAATGCGTTTCTCACCTTCCATCACATAAAAGCTTTTCAGGATGTATCAGTGAGAAGCATAGTCAGATTTATTAAGCAGAAGCAAAGAGGCACTCACACTGAAAGGAGGGTGAGCACGCGGGGACAACGTGCACTGGGGCCTGGGGTTGGGATTATGTGTGTGTTCTTGGACTATCCTTCAACGTGGGTCATATGTATTGTTCTGCCTAAGAATATTCTTGGAGCGTTTAAATCTATTTCGTCATATTAAGGTCAGATTGCTGCCTATTATCTTGTCAAGTAAGTTAATTTATGGATTTATGAGTATCTTTAAGGATTTTGGATGTAATGGCCCTGGAGACGGGGGAACCCAACAAACCAACTGAACAAGTTTAGGGAGTAAAGATAATCATCCGGAAGTGGATAATGTTGGTTTACTTTGATTATACCTTGGAAATGTAATTTTATTGTTCCCTTTTCTTTAATCTTTATTCCTTGTATTCTACCTCACTAAGAGAATGATCTAAAAGAAGGAAAGTTTCTTTTGGTCTATAATTTGAGAGACTTTAGTCCAAGACCAACTGGTCTCAATGCTTTGGGACTGTGGTAACATAGCACACCACAGCAAGAGCTCATGACAGAGGGCACCTGCTTACCTCATGGAGGGAAAGCAAAAACAGAGAAAGGTTGTGGGTCTCAACATCCCCTTTGAGGATGCATCTCCAGTGACTGAGCTTCCTTCCACTAGACCCCAACTTCTTGAAGGTTCTACCATCTCCCAATAGTGCTGTGGGCTGGTGGCCAAGCCTTTCACACATGGGCCTTGGAGACATCTTTAAGATTCAAACTATAGCAGTACTTCAGCCACAGCAAAGCATTCAACGGCCTTGTACAGGCATGGGACCTGCTACCTAGGAACCCCTGGCATGTGCCATGGTGAATATACTAGGTGGAAATGATTTATGACCAGAAGTCTCAGAGAAACATGGCAGAAGGGAAAATAATATAAATTTGGAAGACATGTTTTGGGCAAGAGAAGGGCTTCCCAAGTAGAGGTGAGAGTGTGAACTTGGGTATGAATTAAGGACGCTTGAGGTTGTGATCAAAAAGGATGAGGAGTCTGGCACCTCCAGAATGGGACCTCAGCAAGGGTCTGGGGTGAGCCATGGAACTCAGCCACAGAGAAAAGTGGAGGTAGGTCACCCGCTCGGCCATACTGTGGGGATAGTGACATCTGCCTGCCAATGTTGTTGTGATTGTGCTTAGGAAAAGCTTGTTGCTGCTCCTGGCATGAGTGTGGGCTCTTCCTGTCATCTCATTAAAAACTTTGAACTTTATTGCTTTCAAGTTCCAGTTATCTTTATTTATTTATTTTTATAATTTTATTGTAGTAAAAAAATTCTCATGGCATAAAATTTAACTTTTTTTTGTAAATACATCAATTCCGAAATCTGTACCACATTAGAACCATTGGCTTTGGGGAATTAGTGAGCGTCTATGCTTGAACTTTATCCTGTCCATTCTTGGCATGAGCCGAGGTGTTGTGGCTTGGATCTGAAGTGTCCCCCAAAAGGCTCAGGTACCTTGGATACTGTTTACTAGTGGGAGGGGGGCCTGGCTGGAAGGGGCCGATTCTTGGGGTTTGGCCTGGGTGGGAGTGTACTGGATCTGCCCTTCCTCCCAGATTTATCTCTCGTCTGCCATGCTGTGAGGATCTCTGTCTCTCTAGAGTTCCAGCTCGGCCTCTGGCTCTACCTGCAGCCACACAATGTGATTCCACCATTTCCAGCCACCCACCCATGAAGGAACTGTGACCTTCTGAAACTGTGAGCTAAAATAAACCTTTCACCCCCGGAGTTGTGGATGCTGGGTGTTCTGTCCCAGCAAGGAGAAAGTAACTAAGACACAAGGGGTGCTGCTCCTTTTGAAATTTTTTTCCATTGTTTGGAGATTACATTTTTGCTTATTTATAGAAACTAAATATTTAGGAACCTACAAAAAAATAACAATCATATGTTGTCTCACCACTCAGAATTAACTGAATTTCACATTCTGGCAGATTTGTATTTGCATCTGGGTTTTGTTTTCTTCTAATCATTTTTGATTGGTAGAAATGATAACATGTTTAAGATGAAAACTTGCTTAAAAAGTAGTAAAACATGACAATGAAAAAGACTCGGGCCCTACCCTTATTAGGTGCAAAGCATTCCAGATAGCTTTTATGTGCAGTAGAGTTAAGAGAATGGGAGCATCCTATAGGATTGAGGTCACCTAAGGATTAAATATAGTGCTATATGTAGGGCACATAGGTGGCATAGGTCCTGGCACATAGTGCTTGATGAACGTTGGGTCACAGGACTGGGCTCCAAAAGAACAGTTATAATTCTGCAACTCTAAGGAGAGAAGTTTCCGCCTAGCCATTAATAGGTATCTACTGCTCAAGTTGGAGCCCCATTTCAAGGTCTCCTTTCTCTCCCTAGTTTGCAGAGAAATATTCCACGTTTTTTTTCTGGTGGAGTGGGGAGAGGCAGATGACCAAGATCCTTGGGAACTTCAGCTTGAGAATTTCAAGAGCTGATGCATGGGGACCTAGGATGAGGGAGGGGTTGGGAGGAGAGGTCACAAAATGTTCGTCTCTCCTGCCCCCAACCTGGCATCCAGCCCTGTTCTTCGTTTCCTGCTTTGGTTTGCCCCTCAGCGCCTGGCTATGTAGGGAGAACTCACGAAGTCCTTCTTTTTGCATTCCTAACCTTCCTTCCCTTCCGGGGGCGTGTGCACACTGATCCCGGAGGTAAGTGTTAGCTAATCAGATGGTGACATCTGCCGTCGCTAGTGGACCCAGGATGGGGTAGATATGTCGTATATTGCCTGTTAACATCCCACCTGAAGGCAGGAAGCAAATTAGCAGTTAGAAGGGGGCCCTTTGCACCTGGATTTCAGAATAGTTTTAAATCCATTTTGAAAATGCATCATTCCATTCTCTGAACCAGGTGAGAGCCCAGGCCACTTGGTGAGAATCCCTTTTGCTCAGTTGATTGAAAAATCTGGCACAGCCAAGTTCCTTGAGCTTTGTGAAAATTTGCTCTAGCTTCTTTTTACTGTAAAGCGGGTGTTGAATTGAAGAGTTGGGGTGTGTTTATGATCCTTATGCTGTATTAAAGAGGCATGCTGAGTTCCACAATGAGAACAAGGAAGCTGCATATTCCTCTACCTGCAGAGCAATTAAATTATTGTCTGACATGTTTATAGTTCCAGAACCAGTAAGCAGTACTAGTCTGGATAGCGGACATGGTGTTATAATCCAGTGCTTTGCTGAGAGGTTCATATTTAGCATTTGCAATTGATAATTTAATTTAAATAATACTGAGTGAGCACAGTTAGACTCTCGGCAGTTGTCAGAGTAATAGGAAGGAACACAGTGCGCTGATTGGATCTTTTTGTAAATAACTTTGTGTCCCTGAATGGTTTCTGTTTCCTCGACACCTACTTCCTCCATCCTTGTTGAATAAACTGTGAAAATCATGGGAGCCTATACAGCCACAAGTATTATGTTTCTCTTTAGTTTCTCTTTCCTCTTTCCACAAATAATATCTTAGCAATCTTCAAATTTCCAGGAGATTGTAAAAGCCCTGCAGTGAACCATTAAAAAAAAAATCCAACCAAAGGGATTTTTTCTTGCAAGATGCCTTTATGTATTAGAGATCAATTTTCTGATAAGATTCTCTATTCCAGAGAATATTTGGTAATTTTAGCAGAAGTATTTGCCACAGGACCAGTGATCCCTAGGTAATGTCCAGAATTGTACCAACTAAATGAATAAATTTCACAGTTTCTTCTCCCCAACATCCCTCCTCCAAAATAAAGCTTATTAGATTGTTGCAAGAGTTGCTTTTAGAAGAATTTCAAGCTATCAAGTTTCTTTCTTTCATTCTTACTTTTCTTCCTTCCTTCCTTCCTTTCTTCTTTCCTGTAATTGAGCTCAGGGCTTTTGCACTAAGCTAAATCCAACTGAGGGTTTTTGCACTGAGATAAATCTTCAGTCCATCTGTTGTCTATCTTTTACTTTCTTTCATTCTGTACAGGGAATTGAACCCTGGGTTTTTGCACTGAGCTAACTCCCTCTATTCTCTCTCTCTCTCTCTCTCTCTCTCTCTCTCTCTCTCTCTCTCTCATACTTAAAGTCTTGCTCTGTATTCTAAACCAGCAAGCCATGAAATCACTATGTATAGCACAGGCTGGCCATAAACTGTTGTTCCTCCTGCCTCAGCCTCTCAAGGGCTAAAATTATAGGCTTTCACCACTACACTCAGCTCAGACTTCTTCAAAGAATTATCTGAGCTGGTAGTTCATTTTTGTATTCCCAGCACTTTGGAAGGCTGAGGCAGGGGACTGCATGCCCCAGTCAGTGTGGTCAACTTAACAAGACCCTTAGTACTGGAGGGAGAGAGAGAGAGAATTTGCTAATTTGCTCACGGATTTCTAACTATACTAATATTTTCACTTTTCCTCTCCCCTTCTCCCATGAGCGCCAACTTGTCCGACACACAGATTATTTCTATTTCCAGGTGCCCTGGAGATCTGAGGTCCTGGGAAAAGGAAGGGAAACTAGTTTGGGTTTTGTTTCTCCTTAAGATATATTTCTTTTCTCGATCATGCATGGCATCTGAATCTCACCCATTTAGCCTGCCTGAGCCCTGCCAGGTGGAGGGGCTGGTTCACAGACAGTGCTGTCAAGTGAAGCCCCCATTTCTTCTCTGCCCCCAGCTCCCAGGACCTAAAATTTCCATCCAAAGCACTGATGGTGGAAAAATGGTGCCCCATCTGCCAGTGGGCACCTTCAAAAAAGGTCTTTTTCCTATAGAATGTCATTTTCAGACATATCCAATGTTAAAGGGAGTCGGATAAAAATATTGGAATCAATATCTTAGTGTTTGTTATTCCACTGGGAAACTTCCCAGAGAAGAAAATAGGTTACAAGGTAGAAATGATCTGGAGTTTTTGGACCCAGAGCAGAGGGCCACCTTCCTTTATTCCTTCTTTCTTTCCTTCCTTTTCTTTCTCCTTCATTTCTTTAGTATATCTGGCCTTTACTGATAGGCATTTTTTATCTAAATAATATTTCGGCATTTTCTACACTCATATGGAAACTGTTTGAAACATAAACTTTTTGAAGTTTTTCTCCCTGCATATATTTATGGGTTATAATGTGATGTTCTGCTCTGTGTATTCAATGTGCAGTGATTAAATCAAACTGATTAACATATTTATCACCTCATACATCAATTTTTTTGTACTGGGAACATTTAAAAGTATATGCTCAGCAATTTTAAGTATATAATACATTATTAGTAATTATAGTTATCATACTATGCAATAGATCACCAGAACATATTTCTCCTAAAAGATTTTTATCCTTGGACCCACATTTCGCCTGGCCTCCCCCACCTGCCTCAGCCAGTGGTCAGCACTTCTCTGCTCACAAGCTCTTCTGACAGTCCACCAGAGCAGCTGGATGTTACAGAGGCAATGACCATATTCAATGGGTCCTGGGAAAATAAGGCTTCCCATCTTCCCAGATCTCTACTGACAGGCCTGTCTTTCATCTAAAGAACCACCCTTGCTCTCTGCCAGCTACACTGCTAGATATTTCTTTCATCTGGAATATTTTTCAAACCTCCCAATAACCACAGACTCCCATCAATCCCTATTTTCCAGATGCTGAAACTTAAAAGTAGAGAAGTAAGCCAACTTGTCTGTGACGGCCCTGTTGGACGCAGATAACTGAGACCCAGTGCAGTCTGTCCTGTCTAAAAGCCTGTGAATTTTCTTTTTTGCACTCATACTCCAGATGCCAACTGCATATATCAGCAAAGCGAATGTTCTCTTGATGGGTCACATGTGAGGTGCACCTGTGACTTCGGCCTTTGGTCAACAGTGACCAGCCCGGGATCATTGTGAATAGTAGCATGTCTGATTACAAAAAGAGCCTCCAGCCCCCAAGCAGCGATAATGCTGTAGCACACTGTGATGACCAAGTGTGCATTTGAGTTCTTATGTAAATCATAAATCTTTCTTGTAGCTTTCTAGCTCTTTTGGTCAGAACTTATCAAACCATACAGAACTGTGCGTTAGTTCATTTTCCACTCTACTCTGAGTGGTTAAAATACTGAGAAAGAGGTGACAACACATTTTTGGGTGGACTGCTGGAGTTTGGCCCAGTGCAAGAATGTGTCTTAGGTCTTTCTGAGCTGCACCAAGTGTGTCTTACATGATAGAACCTGGGGATTTAACCTTAGCAACCAAAAGAGCCCTCGATTTGTTTCCCAGTAAAGTGGCCCTGAGCAACAGAGCCACAGTGTTCAAGGGGAAGTCATCGTGACTGAGGATGGCAGGTCTAGGGGACCGTGATGCTAGCGTATGTGATATACTGTTGTCCTGGCAGTAAATGTTCAGATTCTTCACAGGAGTGGTGCTGATAAAACCCTGTGAACATGGATACTTCATCATAGCAGATGTAACCATTTCCATTTGTTTTAATTCCATGACTAGTTCTGTTAATAAAAATGTCTATTTAAGCTATTTAGGGCACCCACTAAAATCCTATAATATTAATTTCATGGAAAAATTCCAACAGAACTATATTAGTTTTTCCCCCATTAAAGTAACATTATGGACTTTTAATGGCACTCTCTGCTATAATGGTTTTTATTGACCTAATTATTAAGTGAATTAAAATCTGTCTTAATGCTTTAAACTTATGTGATAACAGCATCGACATGAGAACAGGGGCTGGCGGCCATGGGATAAGAGAGGAGAGACTCTGAGCTACTTGGCCCGTCCACGTATTTGACCCGTCTAAAAGGAAAGGCACATAATAACTTACTTTCATTTCAAGTATTTGTGTTTCATTTACTTATGAGATCTGCAATAGCCAACTAAGGCTTTGTGGTGAGTTGTATTGTACGTAGGACCTTTCTGTTTTCTCCTCCTATCTGTCTCCTGTGCTTTTCTGTTTTGATGATTTCCAATGTAGTGCTAGAATTTTAGCCATGTCCTTAGATATATAATGGAAACTCTGCAGAAGTTTTTATAATTGATTTTTAGCATAAAAATAATTCGGCAAATAAAATAAATTTAAATGAAGCGGGAGAAGGAGATAAAATATCAAATCTCACCTTCCAGAAGTAATATGGTTAAAAGTTTGAGGAAACTATTGGAAAATTCTGAATTTTGCTTCCTTATAATATTTGACATTTGTTTGGCACAGAGAGCAAATATGTGACACCTGTGCCCATAATCCCCTCACTCCCTTTCAAGGTAGGCACCGCTGAGAGATAAGCGCACTTCCTCACTGAGAACAAAGCAGCTGTGGGCTCTGTGTCAGGACTGTGCTTCAGACAAACTGGTCCACCTCGAGCAGAAACCTGTTTCGCATCCCTGGAGATGACTCCCAGTTGGGAAATATTTTCATGGACACACATGAATCTCATTTTCTGATCAAATTCTGCAAGAGCTTAGTGCTGTTGTTGTTACAAATTCCCGAGGTAAATTCACTTCTATGGAGAAAAGGTTTATTTTGGCTCACAATTTTAGAGAAGCTCCAGGATATGACTGGCCCTGTTGCTTTGAAACTGTGGCAAATCTGACAGGAACACACGGGGGAGCAAAGCCACTCACCTCACGGCCAGGACATGAGACAAAAACTCAAGACTCACATTAAGGAAGTGCCTGAACTGGGGCACAGGGTAGGTGAGCAGTGAGTTAGCGTGAGAAGCTTCAGCTCCTGAATCCCGGTCTACTGGTTTTCCTGTTGGTCTTTTTGCAAATACTGACTGAATACTGCTTATGTGGTAGGCCCAGCACATTCAGCAACGGCTGAGATGTGTCCTCTCTCTTCCTCAAGGAGCTTCTGTTTTGGGGGCTGAGTCAGATAACAAAATTATAAATCAGTAAGATTACGTGGGCTAGCAATGCCTACTCAGAAAAATAATAAATTGGTGTAGTGGGTCGCAAGGAAGATGTCTGACAACTGACATCTTAGTGGAGACTCACCTTACAATAGAGCATCCCAGACAAAATAGAAGCAGGTGGAAAGGGCCTCAGGAGGGAAAGAGGACTTTGCCTGAGGAATAGAATGAAGCCTGGGGTTCTAGAGCCCTGCTCATGAGTCTCAGAGGAAGGAGAGATGTGAGGTGGGCCAGAGCCCACAGGACCAGAGCAACAGGTTTGCATTTCATTCACATTTTACTGTGTGTCCATTAGAGGATATTAAAGAATATTTAAAGGAATGAACTAAGTCCACAAGATCCAGGGAAGAAAAACTTCATTCTGGGTCCTTGGCAGAATCTATCCAATCACAGTATCTATCAGTCGCACAATTAGCAAAAGGGAGCCATGTCTTGTTGCATGTGCACACTCTTACCAGGATGAACTCAGAAGGCAGAGTTACCTCTCACTGGTGCATCTCTGTAGTCACGGAATCTACCCCAGAGCCAGGGCCAAAACTGAGGAGGGACACTCAGTAGAGATTCTGTCAGAGACCAACAGGAGGAGGATCTTGCCCTGTGTGATAAGCGGTATTTGACTGAGTCAGAGGAGATGGATAGATAAGCCTATCTGAGTAAGAGGAAGCATCTCCTCCAAGCTCCTTTCCTAACCAGATGTTAGACTCTATGCTACCTAGTGGAGGCATCTGCTACTAATGTTTTTATTTTTTAAGAGGCTAAAATTTTTATGTATTTATATATTTATTTATTTATTATTTGGAGACAGGATCTCACTCTATAGCACAAGCTAGTCCTTAACTCACTATGGAGCCCAGGCTGGCCTTGGACTCATAGCAATCCTTCTGCATCAGCGTCCCAAATGCTGGGGTTATACGTGTGTACCACTGTACCCAGCTTTATGTGGTGCTGGGGAATCGAACTCAGGGCCTATGCTTGCTAGGCAAGTGCTTTAACTGCTGTGTCATTCCTCCAGCCCTATTACTAATCTTTAATATATAAAGTCACTCTTCCTCTGTGTAAATTTATTTTAATCTCCAGTGTTCTATATCAACATAGCCTTATTGAATTTGAAAATTATAGCAATGAAATGTGTTTTCAACATCATCATTATTATTAACAATAATATCAATTTGCTTGGTACTTAGACTTAGTAGGTCCTGGGTACTGTGCTTTCCACTGCATTCTGGGAACTCTCTGGGTGATTTTATACGTAGAGAAACTAAGCCATGGGAAAATTAACTAGTACTTAATCAAGACCATGCAAGAATTTAGAGTCCAGGAAATTTAACTTCATAATTCATAGTCTTGCTAGAGAGAGAGAGAGAGTGAGAGAGAGAGAGAGAGAGAGAGAGAGAGAATCCTTCCACATCCTGAAAAATGAAACTAATGTGAATGAGCATTGGGGTAAATTAAGCCTGAGTTTGGGGCCTGATTTTCATCAACTGTCACCCAGAGATCATGACTTCAAAGGGCTTGGCAAGATTCCATGAGATACTGTACGTAACGTGTAGAAGCAGTGCCTCTCACGGACCACATTTCTTCCAACCTGTGTCACTCGGGACTAGGCCCCAGTGCCATGATCAATGACTTTTCAGAAGACAAATAGTAGCTGCTGCTAGTCTGTGGTGGGGAGTACAGGATGTTGTGTACATATAGTACAGGTGTGGTGTCTGGGGTTTTGCCAGACAATACAATTCCTGTCCATCTAGGAACCGATGCTGTTTTGAATTTGTGGCATCCATAGCAAATCTGTGTTTGTCATCTCTGCAGCAGGACTGAGCACTGCTGCTGGAAGCGTGGGTGTGTGTGACAGGCCGCTGGGGCACGTGGGTGCATTGGCCGCATACTTCACTCAGCCTGATTTTATTTTGGAAGGAGCCGATTGTGCTGTTAGGGGAAGATTTCCAGGAAAAACCTGTGAAGGGAAGTCTGATATTTATTATTTAGCTGAAGTCAAATTTTGACAACAATATGGTGAAGAAAATTGCAGATGTTCTCAGATCCCATCATTTTCTATGAAACTGTGTGATGTTTATCTGACACAGCATCTGGTAAGATGGGAAGGACAAGGTTGTTTCTCATGGTTAAAAAAACCTGAATCTCTGGCTCAGATCAGGAAAAACATCCTACATATGAGTGACGTCAATGGAGTCACAAGCTGTATCCCTTGGATGGAAACTCCCCGTAGACTTGTGTTAGTGGGAAAAGTGGGTGACACATGCTACAGGCTCCCTCCTTTGTCGCTTTTGCAGCAACCAGACCTGATTAAATGTGGTTGAACCTCAAGGACCTAAAGATAATCCCTCCCTACGTGGAGCTCAAGCACTGAGTCCTCCTCCCTCAAAGTGTAGCTACCCATTCATGAAAAACAGAGCCATGAGGACTGCATCTTTCAAATGAGCCAATGATACAAACCTTTCACTCTGTGGCTTTAAAAAATATAACTCAAATTCTTTCTTGTATGGGGCCTTTCTCTTAATTTAACCAAAGTCACATACATTGCACACATCTTTAAAGTATTCTCAAGTGGTGCTTGGAAGGAAATCTGTGGGGTAAGGGGCATCGAGGCCACGCTCTCGTGCAAGCTAGGCAAGTCTTAGGCCAAGAAATCATCTCTGAGCTCCCGAGAAAGCAGAGTGGGGAAGTGCGAGTGGGAAGGTTGCGGTTTCTTGTTGCTGTCTGTCAGCCAGCACGTTCTCTTCAGCATCAGCCACACAGCCCTGACGAAGCCTGCCTCTCCTTGTCCTGTTCAGTGAAGTGAGGAATCCTGACGAAGGCTCCTTCTGTCACTGGCACTTGGTCAAAGCACTTTTTCCTGCCCTCTTGAGGTTGCAAGTTGAACTACATCTTCTTTCTGGGAGGAGTAAGAATGCTTTGTAAATTGGGCCTTTTTATACTTTTTTCTTTTTAATGACCACCTAGAAGAGAAATTCTTTCCTATAGTCCCAAGACTGACCCTGATATTAAACATAAAAACCAAAGAATCAATTTAAGTTCTTTGTGAGTTTTCATTCTATGCATGTTGAATACCTATTCTCTGTCAGGCACTAAGCTAAGTAAGGGAGAGAAAACGGGTGACCAGGGTACTACCAGAGCTTCTATGCAAATAGAAACATGCAACAGAGTCAGTGGGCAATTGTAACGCAGGAAAGAGAGACAGCAGGTCAGGTGGAACATGTGAGATACTGTGGAAAAGGAATAAGGAGCCTCTACAGAGGAAGCGAACAATGGCAGTGGAGAGGTGACGGCAAGTGGATTCTCACATTTGAGACGGAACTCATACCTAATAAAAGCACTTAGCAGTACAGCGATGAAATTATCACAGTTGTTTTCATTGTCAGAAAAGCTAACATACATTGAACTTTTGCCATATACCAGATTTTTGCTAAGCATTTAAGAACAATAATTTCGCTTCCTGTTCATGGAACCTCAGTAAGAAGCTGGCATGGTCCCATTTTATACATGAGTATACTAGGGCTCTTAGATAATATCTGTTAAAGACTTCTAGCCAAAGAAAGTGGTAATTCTGGGATTTACGCTAGGGCCTGGGAGGTTCCTAAGCTTAGCCCTGGTATAAAATTTTTTCATAGTTTCTGGATCTGAGACAATACCTACCAAATGTGTTGAAAAGTCAGGTTTTCTTGAGTTGTTTTTTCAGACATGACCATGTGGAATTAAAAATCAAAATTCGCCCCCACTGCTTCTGCTCTTTGTGTTTTTCTTCTAGGCAGGTGTTGAGAGGCCTTCAATTACTGGCTCAAACCAGGATGGCTTAATGTATCTATTCTATGGCCAAAAAGCATTCATCGAATTCAAAGAAGCAAAGCTCTAAGGGGCTTATTAAGAATTTAACATTTCCAAAGTGTGTGGGATTGTTAATTCCATTTGCTGCAGAAATCCTGTCACGATGATTAAGACCTGGTCGCTGTAGGAGTGCCGAAATGTGAACTCCGTTTCGTGGTTGTGCGGCTCCCACTGTTTCCTGCTAAGCTGCTGAAAGACCTTCCTTGGCTGTGTGAATGCCCTTCGCCCTCTCCTACTTGACCTTGGCACCTCTACTTCCTAGCCTCTTGTTCTTCTATGAGGGTTTAATCCAGAAGGTACATAGCCCTGGAAGTAGCCTCTGCAGATAGCATTGCTCCCCGAAACACCCAGTCCTAGAGAAATCACGGTGCCCTAGGACTGTGCTGGATTTATTCAGTCAACCATCCTTTTCTGGGGGCAAGGCTTGTGTTTGGCAAGGGGCCTACAGGAATGAGTCACCCATTGCTGCCAGGAGCCCGTGTTCCGCAGACTGTGACATGGGGAAGTGAAGGGATCGTGGAATTGCAACTCAGACTGCCTTGGAGGAAGGAGGAAGTTTTTATTAGTTCTCATAAGCAAAATGCCTAATGGTAGAGTTAGTTCAGGCTTGGCTGGATCCAGGGACATCAGTAAGGACTTTGTGTATTTCTGCTCCTTCCAGGCAGCCTCTCCTCAAGGAAGGAAACACAAGTTCCGGGAGGCTGAGGTTCTCTCCCTGCACCAGGGAACATCACTTTTCTCAAGACACTTAGAACATTTTGCATAGAAGCCTCTGGTGCACCGTGAGCGAGTTAGGTGCCCACCCTAGACCCAGGGATTTCAAGTGCCTAGACCTGGATCACGAGGCTACTCCTGAAGCCAGTTAAAAATGAGATCCAAAACTTGGAAGCAAAAAAGTTCCCCATAAGAGAGAGAGGTTCTATGAAGAGGGGAGAGTGAGAGGAAAGTAAAAGAAAAGCTGGGTATGTAAGTGCAAAACACGAATAGAGCTGAGGCCAAGTAGGGTCGAATGCAGAAGTCATTGCAAATGGTTTGTCTCCTCAGCCCCGTCCTCTGGGGTAAGTAGAAGTTCACCAATGACACAACGGGGGTGACCGAGGACTTCATCCTGCTAGGATAATGCTCCAACAAGAATGGCCTTGGAACATAAAATTCTTCTATGCAAAAAGATGTCCTGAGCACATACCAAGTACCTAGCAGGGACTACGGTTGTGCCAGAACTGTACTGACTACCAAGGAAGAGATTTTTTGGAATATATAGCAAAAGGAAGAGGAAAGCCCTTCACATACATTAAGAAATAATTATTCTTTATAATTGCTTAAAAGATCACTAAATTAGGATTTTAGTCTATTTATGCCTTAAGCTTTTGTTTCCCCAAGTACAAAATGGACAAGAATTTTTTTTTTCCAACCTCATAATAAGTAATTCAAGGGTGCAATAAGGAAGACAAACGGTTTATGTAGGCAGGAGAGAAAAAAAGCAGCAAGCGCCTTGAAGTGGAGACGTGAGTCAGGGGACAGTGTGCTCTGGGTGACACTCATTTTACCTAGGTGTCCTCCCACTCTAAGGGCTGCTGACCCAGGGATTCATTTGTCTTTACACCTAGTGTCCTTAGCCACTTTAGCGGGCTCGGGACAAACGCTGCTGCCTACTTGTGTCTTCTCATCAAGCATGCTGGGTTCAAAAATGATTTTTGGTGTGAAAGCATGGAAAATGGGGGGTGCGGCTTTCCCACTACTGACTCTACTATTTCATAATTTCAACCGATCATACTACTTTGTAACCAATCTGGTCACGACACGGTTGCACTGTGGCCGCCCTTGTAGGTATTTCGAGGAGGAATTTACTGGCCCGTTTATACACTCCTGCAATAGCAGCGGAGAGCAGAGATGCAAGTACTGGTGCGAACGGCGACTGTGACGACGAGGCGTCACTGTGGACGGCGTCACAGTAATGAGAGAGGTGTGTCGTGTTTGTGCAGGTTGGCTTTTATGCAGAAGCCTCTGTTCTCATTAAACAAAAGCCAGATGCCTATAGTTATTTTTAATGGGCTCACATTCCCAGGTAGCTCTTAAAATCCCACCAGTAAGACAAAAGGCCCTTCTTTATGGAAATACAAAGAATGATATAATGTTGTTGATATAGTAGTGAGTTAGGAGTGTCTAGATTCATAATTGTTTCCAAGATCTCCTCTTCGCCTCCACTTACATGTGCCCACTACCCGGAGCCCCCCAAAAAATTGGAGGAAAAAAAATAAGGAAATCAGGGATAAATGTCTCAGTGCCACTGCCTAGACAAAATTAATTACTTAAAAAATTCTAAGTGATTTAAAAGATACCATTTAAATTCTATTAGAATATGAGTTAAGCAAGAGTAAGCTGTAAGCCTTCCTGTGGTATTTGATTGCTAATGAACAGAAAGTATTAATCTTAGCAACCAAGAAGGGAAAAATGCATAGTGTTTTTCATTAAATCAACTAAATGATTAAATGAGTTAGTCAGTGGAAACCATTTTAATTTTCTGAATGTGAAATGTGCAGCTTATAACAAATAAATTCAAAGCACCTTTCTAAGCAAGTTTTGACCATAAAAAATACGGGTTATAAAGATGCTTGGTATTTTCTTCTTTATACATAGTCAATATTTTAAACGCAGTGACATTAATTGTGTGGAATGAAATGCCCTGACTATCTGGGCTTAAAAAATTTGGCAACCGGTGCCATGTCCCTAATGGATCTTCAACACTATTATGAAATGATTGATTGTTGTCGTATGTCGTAGTCATTTTAGCAGCTTTCAGAGCTGTTATATTTTTAATTAAATTGGCTGTGAATTTTGTAAATGGCAAAGGTTGATAAACTAGTACTCAGTGCAATATTGCTATTCTTCTTCGCGTGGCTGTCATAGTTGGTGCACTTATGTGCATAATCTCCTTAACATCCATAGGTCTCTTTGGTCACCGATCTGTGAGATTTTGTACTGTTTCGAAGTGGGGTAAAAACATAAAATCTAACTCAGCAGAGAATATGGTTCTGAGAAGTGGCTTGGTGGGCTGAGAGGAGGTCCAGTCCCTGTACCACTGTAAATTGGCTTGCTATTCTGCCATCTTGCAACTCGCCCCCTAGGGAATGCACATCTGGGTAGTAGATAGTGGGTCACCTTCTACCAGCAGGTTTTGGCAGTCTTCTCTGGGACCCAGGATGAATGCTGGCCATACAGGTGTGAGCGTAGTGAAATACAGAGGCACTGGTTCCATTGGACTTGAGGGAGAGGGCAACCTAGAACATAGGGGACTCAAAAGTCCAGGGGCCAAACAAATCTTTCCTGAACAAGTGGCTCTGGAGGTGTGATCTGCGAGAGGGATGGCAGCTGATCACAAAAGGAGGGAAAGGAAGTATGCTATAGGCAATGGGACAGTGTGTGCATAGACTCTGGGCTTACAGGGAGCCAATTTGAAGACCAGATGTTTGGTTAGGTGTCTGGGATGCAATGCAGGGATGAGAAGAGAAGAGAAACACTTGCGGCCTTGGGCATAATACCTACCTGCATTTCTAGGCAGCCCTGGGAATTGGCTGGCCGGCCCTGTAGGATAGTTATCAGAATGGTTCTAGCAAGCTGGATGTCGGTGTTTGTGGTGCACTGGAGGAGGGCAGCCCGACCTCCAGGGTATCTGACAGGCATTGACCACAAGAGAGAGAAAGTCAAAACCCGGGAGAAATGATGGGAGAGGAGAAAACAAGTTTAATAGAATTACAGAATGTTGAGGGCAGAAAGGGCCTCGTAGATTGTGTCCTTTGTTACTGGCAATTCACAGAGGAGGAAGGTGAACCCCTGAGGGGCTAGTGTTACCTGCACTTTGATTGGCACCTTGTTCACAAATACAGGCTCTTCTTCAAACACTGTTGCTGCCCCAGAATTTCTGATCTTTACTCCTGGGGGAAAAATACTGATTTCCTTATTTTATCTAACTTATTTATCTAACACATGGATGACTTGTAAGAAACAGTAACAGCCAATAAAAACATGACTTGAAGCCACAGAGGCCTAGACTTGAATCTCATTTGAGCTGACTGGACATAGCAAGACGTGTGATCTCTGATCCTCAGTTTCCAGATTTGTCCAAGGGGCTTAATAGCTATTAGATTATAAAAATTATGACATCCTTCATAAAAAGTACTTGAAATGTCTGCTGGCATGTAGTTAGTACCTACTCAATGGTGACTAGTATCATATTAAAACAACTGAAGTCATCACAATATTAGTGATTTGAGACATGGTCTTGCTCTGTGGTCTAGGCTACCCTGGATCTGGAACATACAGGGTATCCCGAGCTAGTATTAAACTCAGAGGAATCCTCCTAATTCAACCTCCCAAGTTCTGTACTTATAGGCATATATCACTAAACCTAGCCAGTGAATAGATTTTTGTTGTCGTTGTTCCTTTTGTAGCAAAAGAAAGCGAGGCTTCACTTTTCATTAAGAAGCAGATGCCTTTGAAATGTACTAAGTTTTTCATTCCTTGATCTTCTGTGCATGGGAGAAATTTCACATGTGGGTAACCTACTCTTTACGTGTAAATAACTTCTCATCGGCCTATGTATCCTGTTAGCAATGGGAACATGAATGCCAACAAACAGTCCTTAAAGGTCATAGATAATGAAAGGTTCACCCCCACTCAAAGAGGAAGAGATGTTGGCTTCAGTGTGCCACAGTTCTGAAAAGAACACAAACCTTAAGGTCACACAGATGCGGGCTACACACTGGCTAGGTCGCTTTTTTACTATCTGTGAGAATGTGAGTTAATTCATCTTTCAGACCCACAGTGTTTTCAACAATAAAATGAGGATCATGTTATTTATTGTATAGTGTGGTAGGAGGCTGGCTGAAAGGGGGCCAAATGTCTGATACATGGTTAACGCCTACCAGTTTCGGCTTCTCATTTTACAGATCTCCCCCTGATAATTGCTACTGGCTTCAACTCTGAGAAGGGGTTGGGGGTGGACTGAGGTCTGTCCAGTTGTCCAGCCTTTCTTTCTAAGGTGGACAAAGTGAGTATTATTTCTGGGCAATGCAAATGTGACCTAAACATCCTCTCATAAAACGTTTGGACCTGGCGCCTTGATCTCTTCAATGAGGCATTCACAGCAGATCTGCACGTACAGCTAGAGTGTCAGGGGACCTCACAAGACAGATGTCTGTGTGGAGAGATTGTATTAGTAAAAATCGTGCATGGAGTAAACAGGCAGTTACTTTTAGTGGTATAATCTCCATAGTTTCCAACAAGAGGCTGTGCAAATTGCAAAGGAGGGAAAAGAGTATCTCAGTTTTCCTACTTTGAGGTTACAGATGAGCCACAGAGCTACGATTTGTATTTGCAGGCGATTTCAATCATTCCACATGCATGCTCACCCTGGCAACATTTCAAAGCATTATTCCACATTACTGTAGTATTTTATCACGCGTTGCATGTCTGACACAGTTCTCTCCCTGGCAAGAGAGTGCTTCAGGCTGAGTTTCAGATTTTGTCAGTAGGAAAAAAGGAATTGTTACAACCCAGAGGTGGCTGGGGAAACGTACCTACAAGTGCTACAAATTTGCAAAGGTAAAGCTCCAAATTAGAAGAAGAAGGCAGGACGAGCAAGCTGGTGTCTCGCCGACTTCTGTGGATTCTTGGCTGGATTCTCCAGGTGAGCCCCGAAACCAGGTGCACCAATCCACGAGAGTGCTTTGTTGGCTAGAGAGGGTCAACTTCTAGTACTCCTAGGGAGAGGTAAATGGAAGCTACATCCCAAGTAATTCACTTCATTAATCTTTTGTCTGTGTCACTAGGGGAAGTGGGTTAACATCTTGGGTGACGTGTAGTCTTCTCCGTCTGCCTTTCTCTTTGGGTGTAGCCCAAACCTCCCTGAAAAGGCTGTGCTTCTGGGATTCCCTCCATTTCATTCATCCAATCCACATGGTACCTGTGTGTGCCACGTACCCTGCCAGGCATGGTGGAATCAACAGAGAAATAGCAGACATGGTCCCAGAGTCCACGGGTGTCACAATCCAAGGTGCCTATGGTGAGAGGAGAGCGTTTAAGGAAGCACATGGGTAGGGCACTAATAGATTTTGGTGGAGTAATATCTGCATCGAACTCCAAATGATATCTACAGGACATTACAGGAAATAATTCAGTGTCTCCAACTCCTGCCAACTCTACCTTCTTCTCTTGGCTGAAAGATAGGTTATCTAGGATGAAAAAATATGAGACAAATTCAACTAACTTTTTGTTTCCCAAATATCAAGCATTAATCATGGTTTTTGCCTGGTCATGTCTAAAAATTACTTCCAGTACTATTTATATTCTTAAAATCAGCTTCCTTCTTCTGTCTGAAGATATTCATTGAAAAAGAAAGATGACATCACGGCTGTAATAGAAAATCAGTGAAACGTGTCATAGAAGGAGGTAACTGTGAAAGTAAATACAGTGAAAAATAAAAGTGTTATTAAATTTCAAGCTGGATTCTGTTGTTGGAGCCTGAGGCTTATTCTTTCTTTACTGGCACAGAAAGAAAGAATCACGAAGTTTAGAGTGCAGGAGGGAGGGCAGCAGGTCAGCAGCCTTCCACGCAGGCAGAGAAAGAGCACGGGAGCTACCCGGCCACGGTGTGAGTCCACGTGCTTCGAAGTCATGACTTTTTCTGTGCCAACGGGAGAATGTGGCCCCAAGAGTGGCTCAGCGGCACTAGAATGGAATCATAAGGAATAAAGTTCCAAAGTCAACACATGAATGCTTAGCTCTTGTTAAGGAATTTGGATTTTGTCCTGGAAGAATGGAAAGCAAAGGAAGCAAGCAAAGGGGTGGCGGGGGACGTTGGAGTCGCCTTGCAGAAAGGCCACGCGCCACAGTCAGTGGTGTGAATGGACAGTAGGAAGTGACTGGAAGGAGGGAGCTTCAGGGAGGCGTCCGGGGGTTCTAGAGGACAGAGGCAAGGACAAACACTGGAAGAAAGGCTATGGGGAGAGGAGAACCTATGAAATGTTTTGGTTGACTGGATCAGAGCTATAGCAGGTATTCCAACATGTTTTCTGAGTGATGGGGCTCATAGACTGTCACCCCAGAAAGAGCCAGATCAGTACCATCATCTGATATCTTCCTATGACCAAGAATCCTAAAGCTTTAATGGAAAAGTACAGTTTAGACAGCATAGTCTGTGAATTCAGTGCTCATGCCACATTGCCACCCTTTCCCACACCCTGTTTGAGGCCCTTGGTTTATTCAGATGACTCTGAGATAAGATCCGAGCACCCAACGTGGTCCCCTTTGTTCCTCCAAGGGCCTGTTTCTTTTATTATTTTTCACTTGGGAATTCACTGTGGGTGACTTTGCATCTTTAGGAGACACTGGCCCTGAATGGGGATGTTTTTATGGATGTCACAAGTGGTATGCTAGTCACACAAAGTGGGGTGGGGGGTTGGGGGGATGCTGCTAAGTATCCCATGGTGCCCAGGACAACTGCTTAGCAACTTGGAATGACTGACCTGAAGGGTCAATGGAGCCTGAAGTCGAGAACCCCTGTCAGTACAGTGTGCATGCCAAAGTGGGCAAGTGATAAATCTATCAGTGCTTCTATTGAGATGCCATTGTTTGCTTTTAATATCTTGTGTGTCATTACATGTGCATGGGTCGGGGACAGGGAGGATGGGAACGGAGCACCCAAGTTCCTTGGGGTATTCTGAGATATGAACAACTCAGTCAGAAGAGGCAGTGGCCCAAGATTTTGCCCCTAGCATCAGACACACAGGGCTGTTCCATCAAGATAGAGGAGGCCCAGAGGTGACTCTTTACAGGCAGATTAAAGTGCTTCCACAGGGCCAGGTCATACAGTATGTGGCGCCACAGCAGGTACATTGAAATTCCAGCAGTCTCCACACTGTCTTGCTACTTTTCAAACCCATCTAGAAAACAAGCATCTCCCTTTTCAGAAGATGGTAGCAATGATTACTTTTTCCTAGGGGGAAAAATGTCAGAAAGATAAACACTTTTTAAATCACTGCATGCCACCCACCAGTTTGATGTCTATTTGTGAAACATTTATCTCCTTGTGTACTCACCCCTCCCAAATTATCATTTAATTAATAAACCTAATAGCCCGAGGTATGCCGATCAATAAGAAAAAGAATGGAAGAAGCTGAATCAGACGTGTTAGGGTATTGAACAGTCTGCGAACAGCTATGAGCTCTTACTCTAAAATGAACATGCTTCAGGCCGCTGAGGCACTGATGGAAGGGCCCATGTGTTCTGCGGCGTTCGAGAAGGGCTGGCCATAGCACTGCAGACATCCAGTTCTGATTCCTGAGCAGAGGGACCTAATAAATGATGTTTATAAACCTAAAGGGGGAAAGGGTTATTTTGGATCATGGTTTCAGGAATTTCAGTCCACGGTAGACTAGCTCCCAGGCAGAGCTGTTCACGACGGAGAGGCATGGCAAAGAAAGGATGCCCAACACCCGGCAGGCAGGAAGGAGAGACTGGGAGACAGATGGAGAGGAAGGTCGGGGGCAGGACGTGCCCTTCAAAGGCACACTCAACGGGGCCTCGCCTCCTGAAGGCACATTTAGCTATGAACTCATGAGCGGATTGATCCCCAGTGGAGTTTAGTGCCCTCACGATCCAATCTCCTTCCAAAAGCTTGGCCTCTGAGCAACTGAGACAGTGGACTGCACCTGAGATGTAAATGATTACGTGGAGGACTTTCTCTTTATTTAGTGGCTGTAGAGTTTGTGCATAAAAATGGATCGACTTGCATGTGATCTGGGATCCCTGTTTTCACTACGGTGGGCAGAAACACTGTTTTCCACAACACTCAAGAAGAAAAGCCCTCCAATCAAGTTTTCATCTATTGAGAGATTTTTGTATACTTCCTTAAAAATCAGGCCAATCCCAGAGGTAAGTCAGGTTATGTGAGAAGGAAACACTTCCAAGACCCATGTTTTTGCACAACTCTTATCTCCTCCACATTTCCTTTCTTAATGTTTCTAGGGCTCCCAAAATGATGTGTTTTAATATACAATATTGCATAGAGATCCCCCTTGGTTTGAGCACCCGAGTCACAGCAATAGGTTTAACATTACTGTCATAACTTTGGAAATAAATGACAACTTGCTAAATCCCCACATTTCATGGGCTGTATCTTTTTTTCTGAGGTCAAGAGTGCTGAGATCACCCTTATTGGAACCACAAAGAGAAAGGAAATGCCCTAGGCTTAATATCCAGGAAAAGTATCAATGTTGCACAATAAAAATATCACTAAAATTCATTTACAAGATGAAATCTGTAACTTTTGCCATCTCTCAGACTGCTGAGGATCATTCTTTTGTGAACTCTTGGGCCAGGGATTATCCTTCCGTTAAATTATAGTGAAATCTGTCTTAAGTGATCACCCAGGGACCAGCCAAAATTTGTAACTTGGTAGAGGTTGAACTTTAACTAAAGGTCAAATGAAATTCTTCTGGAAACCTTAGGGGTTGCTTAAAGGTGAAATAAAAAAACTGAAATGAAAATTGACTTAATCCCTGGTTTATGAACCAAGCAGCACAGCTAAGCAGGCTGAGAGATGCATTCAACTCAGAAATACACTTTGACTTGTCTTTATGAAACGTCTTCTGCCTCCTGTCAGGTGTCACAGCCTTTCTGGTTTATTAATCACATGCCTAGCAATGCTCTCATTTGCCAAGGATAGCCATACATTTTGAACACCTTTGCCTGTGTGCTTGGGACCCATGTCAGGAGTGGTATTCCAGGTCAGACCTTGCTCACAGTGCAAAGAATGGGGCCTTTGAGATCCAAGTGCCATTAGCTGAGAAGCAGAAAATTGGTTTAAATAATGTCAGCATCTGTTCAATGTAGAAAGGACTTTGTCTAAGGGAAGGATCTTTATTTCATTCCACTATACGAAGAATTATTTTTATGTTGTATCATAAGGCCTGGTGTAGAAAATAAATTATATATAATATATAATTTAATATATATAATATATATAATATATATAATATATATATAATATATATAATATATAATATATATATAATTTACTAACCTTCTCTGAAGCACATACTGAAGCACATAGAGGAGAATAGATAGTCATCTTGAGGTATTGCTCCGTGTCTTAGACTGGGCTACTATAACAGAGTATCACAGACTGGGCGGCTTAAAGAACGTACCTTTATTTTTTCTGTTTTTGGAAATAAGAAGTCCAAGAACATGATATCTACACATTTGGCATTTGGGTGAGGGCCCTGCACTTGCTTCAGTGGCAGTTACCTTCTTGCTGTATCTCATATGGCAGGAAGAAAAGGCTCCAGTCCCGTCATCTCCTTATAAGGGCACCAGTTCTATAACAGGGCCCCGCTCTCATGACCTAATCTGACCCTGACTAGCTGCCCAAGGTCCTACCAACAAATGCTATGAGTAGGCATGAAGGTCTTGTGATATGGATTCCAGGGATACATGCACAATTGATCCATAGTTCTGTGGATCTCCTGAGGCCAGAGATAAGAAAGCGGAAGAGACAAAGAGCAAGTTTGTGGGCTTTCCTTTCCTCTTCGAGAGTCAGACATACCAGAAATATGTTCCACTTTTAACATATTTTGTACCTGGGACTGGATCCTTGTAACCCGTTGAGGGTTTTCCCCCTTAATCTGTCACCAGAACAAAGCAATGCTAATGTCAGTCATGATCATTCGCTGGCCTCTTATGTGCCAAACTCCACTGTGAATAAGCATATTACCTACAGAGTTTCTGGGAAAATCCTCACCATGGTATTTCAGCATAAGTAGTGGCATGCTTACTTGAAGAAATAGGAGTGGCTATAACATATTGATTTAAAAAACCAACTTTTCAGGGCTGCTGAAGAATACGCCCAAGGGTATATAGGCAGCGTGCATCTCCATGGGAGGAGAAGTGTTATGATTTAAATCTAAAATGGCCTCCAAAAATCTCATATGTTTGTAAGACAATTCAATCGTAAGAGTGCTGTGGTCATCGGTGGGTCAATCCATTGATCACTTCCTGTGCTGTTAGGAGGTGGGTCCCGGTTGGAGGGTTGGGTCACTGGGGCTGTGAGCTGGAGGGCTGTGTCTCCCTCACTGGCCTCTCCTGTCTCGCCTTCTGCTCCTTGCCTGCCCTGGGACTAGCCGTTCTCTACACCACGCCCTTCAGCAATTGCTGTTTGTGCGTTGAACCTGCTGACCTTGCATAGATTGAGACCCCTGAAACATGAGAAGAAAGCCAATAAAGCCTTCTCTTCTAAGTTGTAGGTTTTGGGTCTTGTGTCCCAGAGCCTAGAACATGACTAAAATAAAAAGTAAACTAACTTTGGCAGGAAGCGGGAGCACTGCTGGCCACCCCACTGTAGTTCTGCAGAGGTCAGTTTTATTCCTCTTGCCGTAGAGATAGAAACTCCCTCTGTGTCCTCCCCTCAAGGGATGGGAGTTCTCATGCCACTTACCTATTCCTCATGTGTTTACTGAGCAGTACTAGATAGAAGCACAGCAGGATGCTGAGTAGGCATGCTGTCTGCTTGCTGAGCTAGTGGTCACTGTTGTCCACCTTGGCTCAGGGTGAAATAGAGCTAGAGGAGAAGGAGATCCTATGGAGAAAGGCACTGACTTGAGGATGTCTTGATATGGAAGCGGATCAGTAGATCTAAGCTTTTGTTTTTGTGTTAAGATCTCCTGCCCATATAGCTTGTCTAACTCAGTTTGTATATAAGAGGTAATAGTAGTGTTTGGAAAAAAGTGATGTTTTCATGAATGGATGCCTTGCACATTTTCTATGCTTGCTTCATGTAACCGAAGATACGTTTGCATTCATGGTAATGGAGCTAAGGTAGCGCAAAGGATAAGTCATCTCAACTCAGTAATCTAATTGAGGGCTCCCTGGAAACCAGGCGGATAACACAAAGGCAGCCCATGGAGAAGGCCCAGATGTAGCTTATGTAGAAGAAGGTTTGATTCTGTCGGCTCCAGCTCCTAGCTGGAATCCAGCTTTTGGTGCCATCCAGAACAATCATTTCTCTTCCCCTAACAGTATTTACTTTTCTGATCACGGTGACTGTTTCCAAAAGCCCAGCAGCAAGAACGGTACACAGGGATGCCATCTTCCTTCTAGAAATCCTTTCTTATGTCCAAGCTAATGAGCCAACAACTAAATGGTAAATGTTTTATGTAGGCTAACAAACTTGGACGTGGCTTTCTTCCCTGGTTGAAGTCATGCCAAGGTAACAGCTTAAGTTTAACTCAGTGTGACTAGTCAATATTTCTCACTCATTTACTTTTCTCATATTAGAATAGCAGCAGGGTCACCATCTAGTATGTACATTAGCCATTTTGATTTTTTTGTTGTTTATTCACCTCCAAGTAATTGTGAGTTTCTTGTAGTCTGTTGATTAGGTAGACAGACAAAGCAAACAGACCAACAAGAAGCTCGGATCTACTGCTCTAGGAGATAATGACTTGGAGAGAATGCAAGATCATTAAAAATCTGTATTTTTCCTTCTCTTTCAGTAGAGATAGGAATTATGTGCATGTTTCTATGTGTCCCAAAGCCTACTTTTCTTTGTAATACGCCTGAAGAACTTGCTACAGGAAAGACTGTAACCCAGAGTCTAGTCAGAGCTCATATGCCGAGTTGGACATGCTGCTTGTTTTTTATAAATAAGTTTTATTGGAAGATAGCCAGCTTCAAATAAGATCTCTCTATGGTGAAATCCACTACAGTGGCAGGATATTTGTGGCCAAACGATATGGCCTGCACAGCATAAAATATATTTCCTGCCTGGCCATCTACAAAAACAAAACAAACAAACAAAAAAAAGTGCTTCTTCCTGCCCTCTCCCCACGAGCATGATAAGTTTAAACAACTCACTGTAATACAAGCTTGGCAAGGCCCAGGACTATCGCTTGTGTATCACCAGGCCCTCATAGCTAATGATCACTCAGCACATGCAAGATGTTAGACTTTCTTCCACTCCGGAGAAGTTTCTTCCACTCTTCTTCCTTGTCCCCTTCCTCCTGCTTCAGGATGGAGCATTGCCACATGTCGTCAGTTCTTTCTTTCCATTGCATTTAGCTTATGAACAAATAATGTCTTTAATTCAGTGTATAGCTATGGACCCTTGCCATAATAAAATGTCAGAAAAATACAGTATTAAATAAGCCAAATTAAGCTCAAGACTTCAAAGAGATTATTCTGGTTGGGTAGATGAAAAATAAGTGAGTTGGAGTGGTGACAAGGATGTAAACTAGAGGAATTTGAAAAGCTGATGAACTTGGATGGAGGAATCGGGAAATGCCTATTGGAGGTGGTAATATTTCAACTAGTAGCTAAACGACAGGACATAACCTGAGGAAAGCTGGGACAGAGAGTTTTTAAAGCAGGGAGGATAATGAACAAACACTTCACCCGAGATGAGCCAGACACGTTCAGGGAACAGAAGGCAGGGCAGGGTGGCAGGGGCACGGTGAGCAGGCCGAGGGCATGTAGGGGTCCCCGTCCCGCGGGGACCCCCGGAACGACCGAGGAGGGATCAGACGACAGAGTAATACACTCTGGGGAGTCGATTCAGTGATCGCGGTCTCCACTTTATTTAGGGAAGTACAGGGGCTTAAATGGACTGAAGTAGTTATCTTGGGCCAATCAGCAAGGCCTTGACCAGCGTGGGGTCGCCCAGGGGGAGGGAAGGAGTAAAGGAGGGAGGATGCGATAAGGAGCAGTTCCAGGGTTTAAGCAAACCAACACCTGGCTTAACTTACAAGCAGTAGCATTTGTTCTGGGAAGGAAGGAACTTGGCCAAGGTCAGCGACGCTGAGGCTCTCGGGCCTTGAAGACCCCAACAGAGGGCATGTGGCTCAGAGGCAGGCAGGACCTGGAGGACTCGTTGCCTTACGCACAACTGGAGTAGGAGGGTTTTAGGCAAGGGAACAATGAGATCTAAATTTTAAAAGTAGCGCTCTGGCTGGGTAGAAGTTGAAGCAATGAGGCTAGTTAGGATGCCATCTTAGTGGTTTATGTTGGAGATAATGTTACAGTGGACATATACAAAATAGGTCTCTTGGTGTTGTGTCCTAGACATACAGCAGGTGGAATTTGTTAATGGAGTTGTGTGCAGAAGCTAAAGAAGCTGAGAAGGATTCTTGCTTGGGGGTTTTAAATGGATGATCCTTCTAGTTCCTGGCAAGACTGAAGTTGGTCAAGGCAGTTAGAAGCTGGGCGGTCCCTTTGGGTTGTAATAAATAAGGATGATCCACTATGGAAAAGGGTGGGCCGCTGAGTACCTACATGATTGGAACTCAGTAGAAAGTTCTGGACTGAAACCTAAATCTGAGAGCTGAAGGAATAGTATTTAAAGTTTTGTCCTCGGATGAGAACACCAAGGTGGGAGGCGAAGTGAAAAAGTGTGGTCAATGTGACGTTCAGAAGCCAGGTGTGGGAAAAGAGGACAGCTTTGTAACATGTCATTCCAAATGCAAAGAGCTGAACTGGAGAAAGCTAAGATACTTAGGGAGTGGGATTGGAGCAAGTGAGTGTGGAGGATATTTGAGCAAGACATGTCCAGAGAGGAATTTAGATGTTGTTAAATGTGTTATAAGAGGATATGTAATTAACACGGATAGGAATTTCAAGGTTTAGGATCTGAGTCTAGAGTAAGGACACCGAATCTGTCCATAAATTCTGTTACTTAGTGGACCAAGTAACCTCTGTGTGCCTCAGTTTCGTCATCTGTAATATGGGAATAATTCTAGGACTTGGTACATAGGGCTGCTACGAAGATGAAAAGAAATGACATTTTCAGTGTGTTTAGGTCAGAGTTGAGCACACTGCAAATGCTCAATAATGACAGCTCTGGTTGTTATCAGACAAATCATTTGAACTTATTGACACTCCTTCCCCAAGAATCATTATTTTTATTAGTAAGTATTTGCAATATGCAATCATTGCATTAAAACTTGGAAAGCTGGTGCACATATATGTCGTATCAACTTCGCACTTACCCCTCTCCCCCTTTCTCACCCTCCCACACTCAAACAAGAAAGACGGGTTTGATTGACACTTTGACACAATGGACTCCAAAGACTCAAAAGCAGAAGCAAGGGGACTCTGGAGATTTCTGTGGTCACCTGAGGGAGGGAAGGGCCTATCTTCACTCCTCTTAGGAGTCCTGCCTCTTTGCTTGATTTTACTTTGCTGGACCGTCACTGTTTCAATCTGTTTTCTGAGCTACTAGAGCGAGTCACGCCTTTACTTTGCACCTGCCTGTGAGATGTTCTAGTTATTGATTTATCTGACATCAGTGTGACCGAATCATGGGCCTGTCTTACAACGTTGCTTTCTGGGATACCTAGCTGGGCTGCGGTGGGGATCCTGAGTAGCCATCACCCAGAGTGATGATTCGGCAGTCTACCACAGTGGGGACATGTGCACACCATAGCTCATTGCACAGGACATTCAAGTTGCCGCATGGTGGGAACAAAAAAGCTGTGCAGCACTGGCCTGCGTGCTGTTAGAAACCAGCTGAGAGGAAGGTTGTTCCCTGGGGGGAGAGCCAACCTATGCTGTGGCGCTGGCTCCTCAGCCAGCAGGCAGGGTTTGCAGGCTCATTTAAATCCTGAGAATACATGCGAAGAACTGGGCAGGCAATTCAAATTCATTCTCCGAGGTCACAGCGCCAAACTCGGGCTGCAGGAGCTCCCAGAATCACTAATGGTGTAATGTACTCCATCGCAGAGAATGAGAACCAAAAAGACTTTAATGGGGCTTCATTATATCCATCTGTCCATCCATCACTTCTTCTCCATCGCTCACCACTTGACTTGAGAAACAAGAACGCCCCCTACCTAATTAGATTTATCCTAATCTCCTTTATGCATCATCAATCCTCTCAGAGGCCATCTGTGAGCTTAGAGTTCAGACCTGTAAGAATTATGCTAATCAGTCTTTTTCTAATTTAAAGTGTCCGTCTGATGACCACAATTTGAAACTTCTGGCTGTGACAAATGGGGAACCATTGTGAGATTTTTGAGCTAATTTTAAACACCCATATCCTCTGAAGAGCCACATAAGGGACGATTTCTAAGAAAACAAGCAGAGAGGAAAGGATCTTTGAACCAGATAACAAGTCAGAGAAAAATAATTAAAACAAAAGCCAGAGTAAGTATGGGGAGAATATTTGTTGGCTTACAATATCAGGAGGAAATGATTTGATTTCTTTGTAAGGTCAGAAAGTAAGGTTGCCTGAGCTGTTCAGCTTGCAGTGGTTGTGGATTCTGGTGGTACAACCACTGTTGTGTAAAATGCACAGAAGAACCACACGTGGAGGTAGGCACCCAACAGGAGCTCACATATGAGATGGATTTACAGATCCTCCGTGACCCCTGCACCCTGCAGCCTAGTCACTAGAGGCTGGTGTGGAACGGGAAGCAGGTGGCTGTGCAGGGAGGTCACTCTGCCAGGAGAAAGGACATGGCAACCACAGCCAGGAATGTTTACTGCAGACTCTAAACACCCTGATGAGTAGAAGCAGTCAGCTCTGGGATTGTGAAGTCCGCTCAGAATGCTCAGAGGATACTGACGGGATGTGAATTACTTGTGTGTGTAAACAGATGAGTGTTAACTAGGTGTTAGCGGAGAACAGCGCTTAGCAGACTTCAGAAAGCTTGTGAATATCTTCAAGCTCTTCTTAACGTAGGGGTTTTGATTGAGGAGGTCTGGAGTGAAGCCTGAATGTCAGCGTTTCTGATACCTTCTGGCCATGTTGAGGCTGCAGGCCCTTACACACCTTTGGTGTCACAGGAGAGGTCACATGTGTGGGAACACACTAACCCATGTTCAGATCTAGGCCACTTACTAACAGCAGGGTCTCAGGCAAGTTATTTCCTTCCCCTGTACATCACTCATTCTGTAGATACTTACTGAATCTCAGCTGTGTGCAGAAATCTGTGTAAACAGCTGGACCAGATAGAGAATGTCCCTGTGCTCGTATGGTGTCTGTTGTGGGGAGACTGGAGATGACAACGGCAGTAATCCATAATTGTGCACGATTTTCTAGCAAGAGTAGTAATGGTGGCTAATGTTTATTGAGAACCTTGTGTGCACAACACACTATTTAAACACTTCTGTATGTATGATCATGTCATTTCATCTTTATAACACTCCGTGAAGAAGGGCTTCTCAGCCCCTGTTTTCAGAAAAAGATACTGAGGCACAGACAGGTGAGGTAACCTGGTAACGGCCCAGCCTCCTCTGTTGGAAAGTGGTAGAGACATGACTTTTAAGCCCAGCAGTCCAGTTCCATAACTAATCCTCTTGACTGAAGATCAGCAAACTTTTTCTGTAAAGGGCCAGATGGTAAACACTTTAAGCTCCTTAGGCCACTCGGTTTCCGCCACACCTACCCACTCTGCTGCTGTCATGTGAACCTTGTGCAAACAAGCGAGTGTGACTGTGTTCCAGTATCATCTGAGGCATCAAACCAGCAGCGAGCAGCATGAGACTGGCAGTAGATGGCCAATGCTTGTCCTTGGTCACTATAAAACTCCAACACTTCTCATAATTTGAAGTAACCAAGCCATTATAAATACGATGTGACCCACTTGCCAAATTTCAATTATATAGCAACTATGTCAATTAAAAATATTTTTAATAATACATTTTATTTAGCCCAAATATTATTTCAGCAAGGAATCTGTCTTCTTCAGTTATTTGTACATCTAGCATGTGATTTGCACCTATCATGCCTCTCAGTTGGAACTAGTCATGTGTCAAACATTTCATAGCCACTTGAGAGGGTGGCTGATATGTGCACAGAGCAGCCTTAGGAGTCTCCTGGAGGTGAGGCCCTGGGGCTGAAATTCTAGATTTGTAACAGGCTGCCAGGTAAGGTTAGGCTGGTCCACATGGAATAGCAGAGCTGTAGTCTGTTCCCCAGGGAAGGAAGGGAACGTCATAGGATGACACCAAAGGGGCAGGCAAGGTAGGGGTCCAGGGCTTCCCGAGAGGAGAGCAGATTTAAGTTGAGAGAGCCAGAGGATGAGACGGAAGTTATGAGAAGAGTTCAAGGGAATAAATGCTCTAAGAAGGATAAAAACATGTCTTTGGTAAGTGGGGTAAAGCAGGCACGTGGTCCACATCACACTCATGTGGTCTTTTGGATTTTTTGTGGCACTGTGTAGGCGGAGAAAATATGCAGCTGTTTGGATCCCCTGGCATCCTGCTGGCCCTAGGCTGAATTAGACATCCTCAGGTGATGCCCACAGCCTGCGTTTTCCCTCCTCACAGCACTTTCTACACTTGCAACTGATGTGAGCTCATTTTTGTGGGTCACCCACTAGGGCTGTGAGCTCTGGGTAGGCAGGGCTCGGGCTTGGATAGCGCTGCTCTGCCCTTAGCCTGCATGTTTTCAAGATGTACCTAATTTTTTTACCCCTTGAGAACTTCATATGTGGGGGCTCTCAGACAAAAAATTAGAGGACAGGAAAGGGGTGTTGTATGAAGTAGGTAAGAAAAGGAGGACGCTGCGTTCTGTCATGGGAGCTTAGCAGTCAGGCAGGTGGAATATCCCTCATTTGGGCCAGCAAAGTGCATACATACAAGCCAGTTCGCCAGCTTTTAGGAGGGGTCCGCGCCCTCCCCTTCCTACGTGAAGCGCTGCTTCTCCCTTTGGTGTCTGCTGGCTCCTGCAAGGGCTGAATTTGGAGTTTGGGCTGCTGAATGCATACGGGGAATGGGAAAAGGGGCAAAAGGACAGAGGATTCTCCTTCCCAGAAGTGTCAGGCTGTACGTGGGTGACTGCCAAGTTCTGGGCATGTCGGTACGAGCACGCTGAGCTTACAATGCAGAGTTCCTTGAATGCTCTGTTTCCAAAACCAGCCAGTCCTCCCATGCCTAAATGTTTCCATTGTTAATAAAGGGTTTAGAGGGGTCTCGTGCTGTCCTGTTATGCCAGTTTCGTCATTTATACGGCATTGCCTACTCTAGATCGGCATTGTATACAGTGGTCAGGAAATCCAGTTTTGTGTCTCAGCCCTGCGTGACCTGGGCCAGTTCCCAGTCTCTCTATGCTCAGCTTCCTCCCATGCTGAGTGAAGACGCCAAGAGCGCGCACAGCAACGTGGTTATTAAGATCAGTGGAGCAAACGCCAGGTGCTTAAAGCAGTGTTGGCACACAACAAACACTCGCTGTTACTCTTACAACCCACTTGGAATCCTTGCATCTGTTCCTCCAAATAATATTTAAAAAAAAAAAAGAAAAAGAAACCATAGTATATTTCTTAGTTATTTTTTCATGGAACACAACACCTGACACCTGCGTCTTAAGTTATTTAGCTCATGGTTTCAGAAAGGCTCAGTCCATTCATGGTTAGCCGGCCATGGTAGAAGCATATGGCAGAGGCCTTACCAGAGAAAAGCTGTCAGGGCATGGCAAGACAGTAAGCAGAGAAAGAGAGAGGGAAGTAGAGATGGGGTGAGGGAGAGGGAGGGAGAGGGAGAGAGAAAGAGAGAGACAAGGTAAAGTTAGCGCATGCCCTTCCAGGTTGCGGCCCAATGACCTGCTCTTTCTGTGTGTCACCTCAGTGACCCACCTTTCTACTAGGCCCCACCTCTTAGCAGCATAGGAAATCAGGGGATCAACCTCCACGATTGAATTATTTTCCAAACATGAGGCTTTTAGGGAACATCTCAGATCCAAACCGTAGCAGTGGGATTTTCATTCAATAGTATGGATGATAAAAATTGAGATTTAAGGAGATGGGACAAGACAGTTCACAGGAAACACTAGAGTGCACCTCCAGATCTTCTTACTACAGATTCATTTAGCATTTACTTTATACTGAGTCATCGCAGAGCACTGATGCTTGAAGTCAATGTAGATAAGGGTGGTGCGGCACAGCTGCCACCAATGGGGAGACAGATGCGCTAACATGGAAATACGAGCTCATGGACTGAGGAGAAGAACCTTCTTGATTAAGGCTGTGAAGTGGCACACATGTGTTATAGTACTGTCATGAAGTTGGCAGGCTCTTTTGTGGATTTTAAAGCTGTGTGTGCTTCTTGAGCCTTACTGGAGCCTCTTGACCATTTTTAGAAAAGTGTGCAGGTGGTTAAGTGTATCCAGTTCTAGGGGAAAGAGTCACAGCTTTGATCCAGTTCTGAAGGGTGCTAATGTGCCTAAAATTGGTAAGAACCTCTATGGTAGAATGGATAGTAATCTGTGAAAATTATCAATAACACGTAGCCCATGTTTCGCGTGTGAACTTGTATATGTTCCACATGTAGATATAACTGGTCTGAGGAGGACAGCAATTCTCCTTAAGACTCCTCTTTATTTGTACGGGGCAAAACTTTATGTATTGTTCTGTGTAGGAATTACAAGTGATTTGTTGAGCCAAGAAGACAGTTGACTATTCCACTGCCCAGAACCCTACATCCTCATCTGCAAAGCATCAGAGTGATAACTTCTATTTACAAGACCCTGCAGAAAGTCAAATGGTGTTATACACACTGTAAATATACTGGACAGTTAGGAATACAAACATTCCTCTTTTGTATACTGACAAGCTTCCTATTGAATTCGTTCAAAAAATGTTCTTGAAGAATTTTCTTGGTTTATTTATTATTGCCATACTTTTCTTCCAGAATCAAGACTTTATTTCTTTCCAAGAATTACCCTAGTTCTACACCTCTGGCTTTTTCCCTTCTCTTTGCATTCTTTGCCTTTATTACAACATCCTGGAAAAGCCCTCCTATTCGTTCTTTTGCAATATAATTTGTGTTATTATGCTCTGTTGCCACTTCCCCTGATGATTTTCATAATTGGCAAGTGATGTCTTAGCCCATTACTCTCTCATGTTAGAAGTGGTTGACATCAAAGTCTCAACACTCCCTTTACGCTAAGAAAGGTAAATTCTATGTATTACCCTCAAGATCTGGGAAGCAGGCATTTCCAACCATCATTTTGCTTTAAATTAATGTCTCCAAATATGGAAATGGACACCACCCAAGTTTGACTTTTAATTTACAAGCATTATCATGTTCACAGAATTTTAGCCATTTCTAGGATTTGTTCTGTTATTTATTTATTATTTATTTATCCATTGGCTCTTGTGGGCAGAAGCAGCATGACAGAAATATGGCTCAGGTCAGGACATGAACTTAGCAGTTGCAGACTCCAGTCTAGACACATGACAGCCGTGTGGCCCTGGACACATCGTTAGCTTTTCTGCTGCCTCGGCACTTGTGAAATGGGGATTTGGGGAAGCATATTGTGCTAGGTTGCTAAGGCAGTTATAATAAAGTGTTGCAATCTGTGTAGAACTTTTTTGTTTCACAGATCTAGAAGTTTAAGATCAAGATGTCCGTGGCATTATTTCTTTCTGGAAGCTATGAAGGAGAATACGTTCCATATTCTCACCTACCTTCTGGAGGTATGCTGGCAACCTCAGGCACTCCTTGGCTTCGCCCATTATCCCAATTCCTGTCTTCGCCTTTCCCTAACATTCTCCTGATGTCTGTACCCAGGTTTGCCCTGTTGTATAAGACACTGGATTAAGGCTCATTCTAACGCTGTCTACTTTAACTTGATTACTGTTGTGAAGACTTTTTTTTCTAAACAAGATTCACCCTGGGGTAATAGGGGTTAGGTTTTCAACATACATTTTTGAAGGACACAATTCAACCCTTAACACATACCTGCCACAGCGGATTGTTGGGATGATTGGATGAAGTAAACCACACACAAAAAAAGCTTAACAGGTGCCCAGCCCATAATAAGCCCTAAATAAATTAGTTATGATTAGGACAGGAACTTATTTTGCTCTAATTCAACCAAGAACAAATATTAGAGTTTTTCTGTGATTTTTTTCTTATATTTTTCTTTCATTTTCCTTCAACTCAAAGGAAAGTGGACAAGGCAAATCAAAGACCATATTTTGAAACAGAAGATTCTACTCTTTCACTAGAAGTCTTTATATTTTAATTTCTTTCTAATTTGAGCTTATGCATTAATAAAAACAGATTTATATAGGTAAAAATATACCGAAACTGACTGTTTCATTCCAATATGTTAATCATTTGACAAGCTATTTTAAATAGCAGAATGATTTTATTGGAAGGACAATTTTAAAATTAAAATAATCATCTGATGCCTATTTTAAAAAGAGAGAAAGAAAAAACTAGCCCACAGTCTGAGAAAACATTTTATTGGAACCAAATAAGCTGGCAGCAAAATCTGCAGCTTCCATGTGTATTGCTATGGTATCTGAAACATAATTATCAAGCTTAAGTTAATTAGACTAATGCTTAGAAAATCTGGCCTGGCAGCTTGTGGTAAGTAATTATATATACTGATTAAAAATGTAATACACAGTGAGCAGAGGCAAAGGGAACTCCATTCGGCACAGGTTTTGCACAGACACAATTAAAACACCAAGTAGAAGAACACACACAATAGGAAGGAACTTTGTAGGAGCCAGCAGGTGTCATGCCATATCTTCTATAGGATGCGCTACAGATGTTCACCCTGCCCAGGTAAGCAAGGCCAGATCACAAAGGAGCCAGGCCATCAGTTCTTATTGACTGATTGGCCACTTAAAGCATGTAGCAAGCCACTGCCTGGAGCCCCAACCTGTTGTTTCTCTTTTCTCTCCAAGTTCTCTCCCCAACAGCTGTGGGCCAATCGGAGGTCACCTTCCCTGGTAATTTTCCAGCCTCTGAACTAATGAAATTGTCATTAACTGTGAGTCGCAAATACAGACAGAATGCCAGCCCCTGAGACGGTGCATAGCTTTGATTTGTCCTTCTGTGTGGTGTGTGTGTGTGTGTGTGTGTGTGTGTGTGTGTGTGTTTCCTCTCTCCAGCTATTCTGAAATAAGGAAGAATATTACTCCTGGGGATCCTAAGGCAAAGATTGGGAGCACTCGAGGGTTAGTTTTCCATTTAGATCCTTTGTAACTATTGCTCTCCCCAAACATCGATTAAATAGATATAGTTAAATTTTTAGATTGATAAGGACTACCAGGAAATACTTTTTGTTCTTTCTGTTCTTTCCTCTGTACTAGAACAAATGGTTTAGGGAATATAACAAAAGGGGGAGGGGTTGTAATGATGTCACAATACGTATGTGCACAGAATTCTCAAGCTTAATGTAACCACTGTATATCTCATATATACCAATAAAATGGGTAAAAAAGAGAAGATAATCAAACCCATACGGAAGGTATGAGGACAGATAGAACTGTGTTATCTTTCTGAATTTTTGTTATGGTTGGTTGACTTGGGAAAGAAGTGTTGAATGAGAACCGTCTGTGTGCCTAGCTCTAGTTTTATAATGTCATTTTTAAAGTGTTGGACTGAACTCTTTGGCACTGGTGTTTGGAAGGTTACAGAAAGATTGACTATCATTAACATACACACTCTTGTCCTCCTTGATGCTATAGGAATAAGGAAGATGGATAAACTAGAAAGGACTTGATGTATATCTCAAATGAGGCCATCTAGGAGCACCACCTCCTACCGCAGGGGAAGGGATCTATCCCATAAAAGAACATGGCTTGTCCAAAGGGCCAGTTGTGAGACACTGGGTAGGCTGCTTAAAGGAGAGTTCCTGCTTGCCTGGGATGGAAGGAGAGAGAGCAAAGTGCTGAGAAACAAGGACAAAATGGAAAGCAAGGGTTTGTTGTGCCAGAAAAGCAGGTCAAGAGCCAATGACACAGGACAGGAGCGTTAGATGTCAGGGATTCGGAGTTTGAACTGAGAGTTCCCTGGGCTCTTACCTAGAATTCAATGTCTGCCTTCTACCTAAGAGAGCCCCAATATAAGCTTCTTTGGTTTGAGGCTCCAATTCAGAAACTTCTCTTATTTATTTTATTGAGGATCATTTTTAATAGAAAAATGTATTTATGCTTTCAGTACAAAATAAAGAAGACTCAAGCAAGTCACTTAATCCTCCTGAATCTTTGTTTCCTTCTGCTTAGAGTGAGGAAAGCAATGCTGTGTCTCTGTCTACTCCAAAGTTGATCAAACTTTGAAAATCACATAGGTTCGGTTCCTGACTTGAACTGTTTACTGCTAAGCAAATGTTAGGATTTATTATATAAGAAGAGGAAATGAAAGAGGGGAGCCCAGGAGTCTCAAGCATTCCCTAGTTTAAGGTCATGTCTCTGAGCCCTAAATTCCTTATCTGAAAATGGAGGTGACAGCACCATGGGCAGGTACTCTCCTATGAGGATTAAATGAGACCATCTTTGTACCAGTACTTAGTACCAGCGCCAGACAAGAAGGAAGCTCTCCTCAGAGCTTCATTAATTACAACTGTAATGTAATAACAACATAATTATGCTATTATTGTTTTTGGGCTCCCATCCTTTGATGTCCACTTTCCCAGAACATAAAGGTCCCCAGCGTTGGACCAAGAGCATCTCTCCACTAGCCAGGGATAGCTTGCCATTTTTCACACAGCGATATTTGTTCCTCGTGAGTTAACTGCCTTTTGGCTGAAGGACTAAGTTCTGAGCCTGATTCCGCTTGTAAGAGGAGATGTCTCTCTGCCCAGGGCTCAAATAACCATTTTCAAAGTGAAAGGACAGTTAATCAGCTGGTTGTTTTGCCTTTGAGATGCCAAAAAATCAGTTTGCCTGATTTAAAAATTTTTAATTTTGGCATGTAGTAGGAACAATCTGATAACTAATTAGGAGCACTTGCAAATTTCAGACTAATAAATTGGCTACTAGATTTCAGCCTAGCGTCAGTGAACTAGAGTCAGTTATTGCCAAAATCAAAAATTAAAAAGGAAAAGGAGCAAAATGGCTTGGAAATTAATTACTTTTTAAGTAACTTATCTGTATTTTCTATACAAATAGTAATGAGTATAACATGTGTTGCCTCAGTAGTAAGCGGCAGGAACGAAACAGAGCTGCGAAGCCCTCAAAACCCAATCGTGGTGTAGGCATCAACAAAAACAAAGAGAGAGAGGGAGAGAGAGAGAGAGAGAGAGATTATGAAAGCATGCAAAGTTTATATTACTAGTGGGGGCATGATTATTAAAATTTAGGCAAGTCTTACTTTGCTTTGGAAGTAAAGCTTAAGAACAAATTTATGGCGAGAATGTTTGGATGCCTACCTCACAGACATAAAGCTCTTAGGGTAGAGCAATTTTAATTAAGAACATCATCCTGTGTGATGTGTTACATCCAAAGTAGATCCGAGAGGGGGGTGGTCAGTGAAGGGATATATCAATTTCAGACATGTGGAACCCAATTAATAACTGCAGCACTTTTACATGGTAAAGGTTTCTGTGCTCTAATCTAATGGAGGGTCTTGGAATGGGAGCTTGATTTCACTCATAAAGGAAATTGTAATCATCCGACATGTCACTCAAGGATGGTCTTTTTTCTTTTCCTTTGTAACTTGCCTTTCTTTGGTTAACATATTTATCGCTTAAAATAAAACATTATGAATTTTATAATATCCTTTATCAAATGATAGGCCCATATGACAGCCCTAAATACTAACCTCTTTTCCTGCCCTTCCTGTACTGACTTATCCAGCATCCTGAATCCATGGCCTTCATCAATGATTTGTCTTGTTTTACTCATTCTCTTTGGTTCTCTCTCTCCCCTCTCTCCCCTTCTCCCTCCTCCTTCCCTTTATTCTTGCTTTCTCTTTTCCCTTCCTCTTTATGGTACTGAGGATTGAACCCAGGGCCTTTGCCCTGAATTGTTGCCCCCTCCACATACCCATTTTTTGGAGAAAGAGTCTTGCTAAGTCACTCAGCTGTCCAGGCTAGACTGCCACTTGCAATCTTCTACCCTCAACCTTCTAAAGTCATGGGATTACAGGCTTATGCCACAGTTTCCCAATCCTGCTTGTTTTCATATAGATTTAAGCCTCCCTCTGGATTTTTGAAATGCACATATTTGGGGTTATTATTTGGCTTTAGAAAAAAGCACCATGGTATAGTACATCTTGTCTTTGGGGAAATATTTTTTTCCTTAATGATATGTAGCTAAGATTTATCTGTATGAGCTCTGTGTCACAATCAAATATTTGTTTTGTTCCCTGTGTGATATGTATTATTCTGGATTGTGAATATACCATGCATATCTATCTTCCCTGAAGGAAGGCTTGTGATTTTCAGGTTCCTGTAACTTTAATCAGGGCCAGTATGGACATACGCATCAATGTCTCCTTGTACACATGCAAGCGTTTCTCTCAATATACACCTAGGAGAAGCAGTGCCGGATCCTGCGGTGGTGTCAACTTTAGGAGGTAATGCAAAACTGTTCCAAAGCAGTTGCTCCAAGATTTCCTCTCACCAGCAATGCGGGAGCAGCCCTGAGTGTCGGCCTCCTCTCCATCAAGTGCCTTAATAGTTGTAGGTGAATCTCAAATTTACCAATCTTAGTCATGATGTTTCTCCATTAAGTTAATCCTGTGTTGTGTGATGTTAAGAGTGGAATCAAGACTCATGGGTAGAAGTTAGGTAAAAGGAAATTTGGATTCGTGCCACAGAAGAATGGCTCTCCAGGTCACCAAGACCGTGAGGGGTCAAACTGTCTTAGGGAGTATGAGACCCTCATATCTGCAATACTCAAGGCACAACTTGGAGACCCCTGCAGGCAACATGGCTGAAAAGACATAGATGTCACATGGCTGCCTGGCTTAGGGACCCTGAAAGGTCTGTGTCCAACTCTGGTTATATGAACAACAACTTTTAGTTCATTATTTCTGGATTTTAGGAACTCGACATTTTAGGAAGATATCAAAAAGCATCTTTATATTTTGTGCTTTAAAAAAAACCAACTACACTCCTTTAAACCTCTGAGCAGGGCTTAGGTGAGAGTAACTAAAATTAAGACTCTTAAACTCTTTTTATGAGCTTTTTATTAATATATTATAACTCCCAACAATACTTTCAGCTTTCATAAGAATATTAGAGATACTAATTTTTAAAAAATCAAGCCATATGCGCTACCTACTTTCTATATCTATATCCACATCATCCTGGCTCGACTACTGCTGTCACTCTTGACTATTTTAATAATACAGGAGTAGGAGATGAGAAGCTGAGATGGATACCAGTATCTCCATTCTAGCCTGATGCTTCCAAAAAAGTCAGAACCCTGCCTATAGTTTTACATTTTTAAATTTAATCTTTAAATTTTAAAAATGTGTGTCTGTATGTGTGTAGGGGGATCCATATGTGTGTTTGCAATTGTCTTACATTTCTGTTGCCTAGTTTGATTTCTAGCTTATGAAAAATTATAGGGTATATAAAATGAACCTATAACAAGGAAAGCTCAGTCTCTTTCAAATATATTAGCTGGGGCGGGGGGGGGGGGGGGCGGCATTTGGAATCCCCTGTGACGAAGATCTGTTATCATGCTTGGTAAGCTTAGCTGCAGTTGAGGTTTTACATCTTCATGAGAAAAGGGCCTTACACAGAATAGACAGAGGCACTTGGGAAGGGTTGGCTCTTAACGTGTTTGTGCAACTCACTTACATGGGCCAGGTTCTTTGAAGGGCGTTGGAAGCGCTCCATGAGAATTAATGGATGTGTAGACTGTAGAGACTGCCACTCCCAATGGGTGGGTAGCAGATTCAGAGGGTGTGGGTTTGTAACTAGAGGCAGAACGAAGTTCTTATATAAAGAAATAATCATGACCAATAAATCGCTGAGGACTCTCCGAATATAAATTTTCTATTAGTCCTCTTTCAACTGCCAACACCTGGTTCCTGGTGCCAAACACCTGGCCGGATGACGCTCACGTAGTGATTGTAGGTAGCTCTGCCGACACACGGTGAACATGTAGGAAGTCGTCTGCTCGGCCAGCTGCAAGTTGCCTTCTCTGCAGTGGTCACCCCTTGGGCAAGCAGCTCACTGATCACCTACTTTTGTGTGCTAAGCCCAAAGTTAAGGTGAAGGAGAGGCCCAGTAAGCAAACACCCAGCCGCAATGTGGCGTCGTCCGTGTTGGGGACAGGGCTGAAGCCAACTTTCTCACCTGGCCTCTCTGCCTTCAGAACAGTGGTTTGGACTTCACCTCCTCGCTTGGTGAGTGGTCTGTAAGCCTAGCACAAAGGAGGTGCTTCCTAAGAGTGAAGGGGTGAATCGATCATTCCGCTCCTCAGTCAGCATTGCGTCTCTTCTGCTAGTAGAGGGAAAGATTTTCCCACTTCTCCCCTTTATCGAGTCCCTTCTCTTTAGGAACTTCCTCACTCTGCTTCTGTCCAGGCCTTATCTCCTCTTTCCTCAGGCTGCTTGCATTGCTGATACCTCAGAGCTTCATCTAACCTCCCCAGCGGAGTCTTCGCAGGCAGCACCATCTGATATCACTCCCTCTGTTCTTCTTTCTCATGGTAGTAATAGAATTGATTACAATTGGCCCTGTGAGTATTCATAAGTTCCATATCTGTGGATTCAATTAACTACATATTGAAGACACTGAGAGAGAAAAATGCACAGACGTTTTGATGGATCTAATTTTATTCCCTAAACAGTACTGCATAACAGCTATTTCCATAACATTTACATTGTATTAAATATTATAAGCAATCTGAAAGTGATTTAAAGTGCACGGCAAGATGCGTATAGGTTATATGCAAACACCATGCCCTATGTTTTTTCCCATACAAGGGACTTGCATTTCTGTGAATTTTGATATCTTATGGTGGTGCATCCAGTCCCACTCAGATACGGAGGGACAACTGTGCTTGCTAACTGCCTCCCCTTTCCTGGAAGGTAAGCCTGCCTGTTGGCCACCTGATTACCCAAACATTGTGAAATGCCATGTGCCAGCACATGGTAGGCATGTTAACGTCTCTGAATAAAGGAATGAGTTTTGCAGAGAAAACAGCTTCAGCGACGCTGCTGTCCAGTCAGCTTTCCCAAAGGTGTTTATCTTGAGAGCCTGGCTGCTGCCACCCGAGACCGTGTGGTGAGAAGGAGTCAGAGGCTGTGTGTTTGCTTCTGCCTTATTGGTGATGTGCCGTGGGCTTGGCCCACTTCTGTGGCTGTGTGTTTGCTTAGCTTTGGGCGGTGAAATCATGGACATTTTCCCTCGGGGTGGGAGGAATTATCTTGCTTGAAATGAGTTCCCAAAGGCTCCATAAGGTGCCTTTGAAAAAATATAAGCCATATGTAGGAGAAGCAAATATGAAATAAAAATTTTTGGAAAATTCAAAGGAAAGTAGGAATTGGCCCTGTGCCTCCTCCTGTTCCCCCTCCTGAGTGCCACCGGTTGACATCGCTCTAGGATTGAAGGGGAATGCTCTTACTCAAACACTAATATCTGAAGCACAGGGGAAAAGGCTTACAGAGCATGACTAGCCAAGGAAATTGCTTTTTGAATAAATGCTTCCTGCTCCCACATTTGCACCATCACAAACCTTGCTTCCAGAAAGAGTTTTATTTCATTTCTCAGAGCGCAGGTTTTAGAAACAGGAGGCCTAAAGAAATTAAATGGTAGAAATCACTAGTTCTGAGGCTCAACCAAGTTCCTACCCACTGAAAAATCAGGAAAGCTGTAGATCCTGGAGTTGGGGTCAGCGCCCAGTTAGTGACCAGTGATTACTGACTGAGAACTCCCCTGAGATGCAGTTTTCCTTCAGAGGAGGTGCTCGGGCTGAGCTGTAAACCTCCTTGGGGGTGATGCCTCTTTCTGATGTTGCTTTTTGTGTCTAGCCTGCCTTACCACTCACATTCTACCTAACGAAGATCTCAAAAGTTTAAGGAGCAGATCCAGGCTTGTGCTAGGCGCCAGCCAATTTCGTGTTTAATTGAAACAAATAATGCTCCAAATTACCCATGTGGTAGGGTTTGACTGATTTAAATTCCTGGGGATTTGGGTGTTCCATCCGGGAAATGGGAGTGATAAACTTGCAGAGCATATACATCAGAAAGGAAAGTACATTTCAGCATCGCATTTGACAAATGCTTCTTGAAAATGTACTGGCATCACATACATTAAGAAATGAAGATTCAAAGGTGCATGTTACTGTGGTCTGATAATTTCTAGCATACATGTGGGAGCCAGATTTATTTAAACAAATTAGATATTGAGGGCTTGTGACTAATTGAAGAATTAAAAACAAAAACTGCTGGATGAGAGCAATCGCTTTCTCAACAAACCCCGGTAACCCTGACATCGCTGTATAGGATTTTCATCTACAATGCCAATCCCGGCTATTAGGTGAGGTCTGTTAGCCTTCGCCGTAGGTGGTTCCCTGCAGAAGGCCAAGCAGAAAAGGTTAGCAGTGGTACGGCCTCAGAATCAGTCAGGTGTACACTTCACCGTCGATGCCAGGGGTGCTCAGATGTGGGGCACCCCAAGTGCCCTCCCAGCCCAACCCTCGAGTCCTGCTCCTCACCTGCCAGGATGTCATGATATAAGAAAGTTCCACACGGGACTGAGCAAGGAAACAGCGTAGTGGGTCTGAGAGCCTCTGCCTGAGGCTAACTTTCCAACTCACTTAGTTCCAGATAGCCTCACTGATACTGTCCCCAACACAAAGAGGTTCTTTTCATGCTGTAATTGAAATCAACTCTGTCTAGGAGCTGGAACCACAATTGTTCTTTGCTGAGTTATATGGCAAATTGTAATGTCCAACCAAAATAATTATTTAATGACCCACCTACACTCACAGCAAACCGTAAATGCCTACCTTGGTGTATACAAGTTTTGTAGGGTGTTAGGATCCTCAGTGAGTTGAATAATACCATGCCCACACTGCAGTATTGGGAGTCTCATTCACTGCTTTGGCAATCAGCTTGACAATGTCATATAATGTATAATTGGATAAGCAGTTGGGTTCTGTTCTATACAATGGTTTGGCCTATTTATTTTCCAGTGCTATGAATTTCTTACTAATAAATACTTTTGGGAGTTACAGGTGCTTAAATATCAACACACTATACTCCTTGAAAAAGGGATACTACTAATTAATATAACAGCTTATTTCAGCATTTTGGCCCATAGGCAATAGGGGAAAAAGATGGCCCTTGCTTTCGTTCAAACAAGTTATGCTTTGGTCAAAGCTTTGGCAGCTAATCACTTGATGAATGCTTTGTTAATGAATAGCGTTTGTCTCTATAAATGGGCCAGTGGCTGGGCTTTGGAACCTTCACCTTTAGGCGGCAACATGTCTGAACACAGAGGACTCACAGCTAGTGTTTAGCCCAAGGCTCCAGCTTATACGATCCCTCCCAAGTATGAGCAGGGCTGCAAAGAAAATTTACACAAAGAAATACTTGAAGAACCCAAGAGTTTTAAGGAAAAAGAAGTAACAGCTAGAGGTTGGTGGCAAGATTATTTTGAGCCTTAAGAGTGATTAATTAGGCCTTTAAGAAAGTCCAGCGTGGGTGTGTGTACATGAGCATCTCCATCTGGCATGTGGGGCAGGACGTGCCGTGTCTGGCAGGACAAGTGTGGTACGAGGAGGCAGACGGGGAGGATTTGTGAGAACGTGAGAAAGCACTGTGACTCATGAGACATGACTCAGGGCCAATCAGAGTGGCACAGGAAGGAAGGCTTCTCCGGAATGGTGGGAGGAATGTGACTGGACAAGGGTGGGGCAGCCAGGGAAGAGACCCCAGAGGCCTGTGCAGGGAGACTTGTCTGAGGAGCAGCCACCTGCAGGGACAGACCTGAGCCCTGCCACTGGCCACCACACTGCTGTGTGGGGCCCTGGGCTCCCACTCCCATTGATGCTGCCCAGTGCCCATCATGACTTGTCTAGCTGCTGTGGTCATTTGTCCTCCTCTAATCTACTTCCAGCCTTGCTGTTTTCTGTGGGAAGTTTCCCTGTTTCTTTTATTTTTTTTTTTATTTCCCTTCTTTGATCTTGAACATCTTCTCATTGCATCAAAACTAAAATCCTGCTTCTTGACCCCACCCATGTGCCACAAGGAATCTCTATCCCGCCACATCTGTCTTCCCAGCCTGCCACTCCACTACCACGCACTCATCTCCGTACACGTGTGCGCTTGCCATTTTCATCTGCTCCCGGTCTCTCTGGCCCTGTTCTTTGATTATCTGACCCCTTCTCCTTATTTATGTCTCAACTTGAATGTCACCTCCTCGGTGAGGCAGTCCCTTAAAACCTGTCCCTAACTTCTAGAGTGCTGAAAGGTCCAAGCTTCTGCTCACATCTACAATCTCTTTTTTCCATGCAGTCAATGCCATGCTTAATGCCATATTTGCGCATTGTTTTATTTAACATATTTTTTCAGATTCATTATTTTAACTTAAATAAATTTCCCTTAAAGAAGTTGTGAGATGGTTTTCCATATGATAAATATGATCTAAACAAAACAATCTTATAAATCTATCGTTCTGGAAGGTTCCTCGCTCTCTATTGAAGTCACATGGGTAACATGTTAAGGAAAAATATCCATTGAGGGTTTCTTCTTGGCCAATGAGAAGAACTAATGAAAGAAAAACTTCCTCCCAGTAGGATTCAAAGCTGGTTGTGGCACTGTGTCTCTAGAACTGGAGACAATCTTTCAACACTGAAATGGTCAGGTTTCTCTAAATGGCAATTAAATTTCAGCTGTCTTAAAACCCTAACACGTAGTTAGTCGTTACACAGAAGCCTGCATCAAGATTATCCAGGAGAGAATCATTGCAGAGGCCAGCCAGGGGCACCAGTGCTACAGGGCCTGGCTCAGACATCACCTGTTGGCTGAGGCTGACCCGCACGCTAGGATAACGCTTTCCCCAAGATTTCACCAACTACCGTTTGAGCCTAGTGTGGACCCCTGATTCTTCAGAGTCCATCTTAGACCCTCAGGACCCTCATCCAGCAAGAGTGAGTGCGCCTCTCCTCCAGATATTCGGAACACATTTTGTTGAAACAAAAGATTTTTGGAACAAGTATTTTGATGGAGCAAAGTATCTAACTCCCAATAAATTATGAATGTATAAGTATTTGTATTTTGTTGGTGGGTAAAATTCTAGAACACAAAGGACTTTTTTAGAGAGAGGGCCTCACTCTGTAGTCCAGGCTGGTCAATCTGCCTCAGCCTCCTGAGTACTAGAATTACAGATGTGTGCCACCGCAACTAGCTTTGGGTTTGTTTGTTTGTTTGTTTGTTTGTTTTGTTTTGTTTTAAATATGGTGCTGGGCAACAAATCCAGGGCCTTGTATATGCTAGGCAAACACTTTAACCATTGAGTTAAGCCCCCAGCCCAGAACACAATTTTTTTTACCTACTTATCAAAATATCTTTCATAAGATCTAAAACGGAGCATGAGATATATCTCGTGCTAAAGGAATGTTTGTTGGCTGAGTTCAGTATTAACACAGAATCAGATCTTTGACAGTTAAGGATTAGTCAGGCTACTCAGGAGGCTGAGGCAGGCGAATTGCAAGTTTGAGGCTAGCTTGAGAAACTTAGGAAACCCTGTCTCAAGAGAGAATTTAAAAGGGGGCAGGAGATACAGCTCAGTGGCGGAGCATTCTCACCTAGCATGCAAGAGGCAGAAGGTTCAAGCATGGAAGGGAGAGAAAGAAAAGCAAAAAAAGAGATTCATTTCTCCGCACGATGAAGTCATTTCCTTTTGAGAGTCTATTTCTATAAGTCCTATGTAAACAGAACCACCAACCCATAGAAAGTGGTTTATTTAAGCTCTCTGATCTGTATATTGTTTTACAAAACTGATAACAATAAAATATATTATTTCATAACAACAGCCACATTTAAACTAAGCCACTTGATTTTTTTCAGAAGAGCATTCAATTGGCTTTTCCTCTCGTGAAGGTAGTTTGGCATTTACTACAGGTTAATTCCAAATTCTGAAAAGCAGTTAAATTATTGTGGATCATTCCTCCTACTGTATTCCATTACAGAGCTGTAAAGCCATCAGGAGCCAAGGCAGCTTGAGCATTGCGTCAGGGAATTGATCATTACCCCATGTACCTGTGATAACACACTCAAGGCACAGGAGGGAACCAGCCACCGAAATTGACACATATCAGTACCTCAATCAGAAATCCAGTTACCATTACCTTCTCTGAAAATCACTTCAAGCAGATAAAGCGGGGTGACTGTGAATAGGTCTTTTTAAAAGTTTATTTTCAAAGTTGTATGGAAATAGAATTCACTTGCCAGAGCCATCACAGACTTTGGTCTGTTGAATGTGGATAAAGACTTCGGTTCCAATGTTTGCAAATTCTGTCTCTATGGCTTGCTCTTTCCTTCAAAGAACAACGCGTCTGTGTAAACAGTCTCCCCTGGTCTGATTGCAGCAGAAGGACAGGAGCATGTAGGATGTCAGCTTTGGTGCTGAGGGTTTTCACAGTGAGCTGGGCCACATTAGCTCAGGTGGCAGCACAGGGGAGAGAGACAGCAAGCTACGACACAGATTCCAGACTTAGTCAGATGGAGGAAGTGCTGGTATTTTATATACTCCTAAGAATAAAAAATCTGGCATGCTGTTGGTAATTGGACATGTTTTGATTTCACAGATGTTAAAATATGACAAAGTATGCATCTTGGAACTGACTTAATATGGAATTAAAACAGTGCTGGCTGTTATACTGGATTCCATACAACAATGTTAAGCCCTGGAGGGCACAAAAGCAGTAGCCTTGAATTTACTCTCTCTGGACACTTTTCTCTGGTTTTCAGGATTTACAGCGAGGCATGTTTGGAAAGAACCCAGCTAGCAAATTTAAACCCTGTGCTGTCTGTGGCACTTTTCTTAGGGAGCTCCTGTGTTGAGTTGCCAACTAAAATACAGGAAGCCTAGTTAAATTTGAATTTCAGTAAACAACAAATAATTCTTAGTGTGTATATGACTACAACAATGTATGAGACATTCCTACAGTAAGGAAAAATAGTTGAGCTCCCTGTATTTTTATTCCCTGGCCACTGTGCTCTCAGGGTCACTTTATTTGTCCTTGAATTTGCTCTTACTCTGGAACTGTAACTTGGACCTAGGACGAGTCTCACTTTTCAAAACAACCCGGAGAGCTAGGGATCATTGTGAGTCGTTTTAGAGATGAGGGAGCTAAATTTTCTCCTCAGACTTGGATGTTCCCTGAGGCTCAATTGCTATGGATCTGAATTCTCCTCGTGACTTTTAAACCTTTCACAGGGTAGTTGGGTCCAAAGAAAATAGAGTTCACTAGGAATTCATGAAAACAGTAAAGGTAGTTTTGCTCCTGAAGACAAACTCTGTGGAGCAGTCAGTGGTCACTGTCACAAAGACAGTATATCTGGTCTAATAATAATAATAGCAGTGGTTAAATCGTAGTTAGTAGCCGGCAGCCAACACTAAATACCACTTGGCCTGTGCCAGACACATCACTCCTTTTCAGTGTTACCACTTCGGCTTTACAGACAGGGGGTTAAGGCGTTTGCTGTCCTGTTGTTAAAGAATGAATACTTGATCTTCATGGAGACCCTTGTCAGATACCCCAAGGATGCCCCTGCCCCTTCACCTTGCATTGTAACACTGTCTCTTTGTGAAGTCAAGGCGATTTCCCAGTCCTTCCCACTAAGTGAGCTCCGCCCAGTGCATTTCCCATTTGGCAAATCCCATCTCACTAAGCGTCTGACTTCTGGTGTCTATCCTTCCCATGCGAGTGGTCCCTGAGGATATTAAGGGCTCTGTCTTATTCAGTGCCAGGCCTGGCCTTTGCCACAGGAGGGACATTAGCAAGTAGCCTCCATCTTTCCCTTCTGGGAGCCTGAAGTCATCTGGAAGGTTCCTGTAGGAGCTGAACTCCTCAGTTACAGTTTACCTCAGGCAAATGATGCCTTTTGGGTAAGCTACTGTCTAAGATCAGAAAGACGACTCTTTGTTAGCCAGACACCATCCTGGTGGAGGTTACCAGGATGCCTTAGGGAAGTGGAACTTCATTCCGAACTGTTTCATTTCTAGTCACGTGGATGGCTCCTGTAGGACATAGCTTTGCCTACCAGAATCTTTTATAGTTTTCTTGGTTTTTGCAAAGACTGCAAACTAATTGAAATGCTTCAGGGACTAGATTGTACCATAGAGCTGGTGGGAAAAGTCTTACATCCCACACTTTCCTTTGACCTAGGGAAATAGAAGAAAAGTAGTTCTACAATAGTGTTCACAAAGGACAGCTATGATACAGTGGAAGGCATTGTAAGTGGTGGCCAGGAAGGGCAAGTGCACTCTAACCAGCCCTCTGTATTTGCAGGTTCTGCATCCCTGGATTCAACTACCTATACATGAAAACTATTCAGAAAACAATTGTGCCTGTGCTGAATATCTGCGTGGTTTTTTTTTTTTTTCCTTGTCCTTGTTCCTTTTCAAGTCCCAGCCTGTCTTTCCTTAGCATTTACATGGTATCAGGTTTTATAAGTCCTCTAGAGGTTTGAGGAAAATACCACACCATTTCATATAAGGGACTTAAACACCTGTGGAGGGTGATATTGTAGATAGAGGTTTTGGAACCAGTCCCAGTGGGTACGGGGTGGTGACTCTATTTTTCTGAGGTGGCCTGGGCTCTCGTTACATGCACAGACACGTTTCTACCACGGAAGTGCTTTTCAGTGGGGGAGTGCACCTTGAAACTCTTTGAGAAGTTTTTGCTGTTGCTATTTTTAAATTCTCAAACTCATTTAATCAGAGTCCCTGGGGTGAGTTTTTTATCCAATGGTCATCCAGGGTTGAGCTCTTTAAAGGAAAGCTACATGCGTCCATGGGGGGTGTTTAGGAAGGAAATGTCCTTTATGTTTTAAACACAACGTTCAACAGTTTTGCAACTATGATTGGTTTTTGTTTTATTTCCTAGTTCCCGTAAACAACTTCCAAGCATCGGCACAATACTGCCATCTGTAAGGCATATGACAATAACAGACGGTCCCCTGATGCTCAGGAAAGCATTAACATTCACAGGCTCTAAATTATTTGGATTCGTGGGCTGTGATCTGTGTTGAGGAGGCCACTTAATGCTTGATTTCTGGGTCTTTTGATGCGGGGCCACAAGTGGGAAGGACATATTTTCTGGGGTTTGCACTGTTTTTCTGTCATCACACTGAATTGTTAAAAGATGGATTTATAACAGACCTAAAGGTAGTAGTATGAAAATTAGTTCTCCAGAAGAATAGTAATCCTGTCTGACTTGCCTGTAGCGACTGCGTCATGTCTGCCTCCACGAGGAAGGAAATGACTTCTTAATGCGGTTTTTTTCCACTAAGGAGAATTAAATCTGTGTGGCAAAATGTAAAACCAGTGTGCTCACAGCCACATTCTGAAAGGAAGATCCATGACCCTCATAAACATATTTGTGGTGCAGTTATATGCTAATGAACCTCATTTGGGCTCCCAGTTACGTAGTGTGAAAATATAGCTCAGCTGGAGAGGCAAGCTATGGTTCCCTCACTGTTCCGCCTTCTGCACGGAGGTTTGCTCTGAAATAAACAGGGTGACTTTTCTACCAGCTGCAAGCTGCCAGGGCAGGTTTCTGGGTTAGATTTAAAGTGTTAGAGGACCCAGATAATAAATTCAAAATTTTAGTTGATAGAATTTTGTCGAATCGGTAATATGATTTTCCCAGGGTCAGATGACTTTTAGATAAATACAGGTGGTGAAGTGGAATTAATCCATTTTTTGTACGTAGATTCTCCAGGGTAGATAAGGTAAAATTTGTTGGCAACAACCCTGGCACCTACCATTACTTCCAGTCGGTGGTTGATCTTTCAGATGTGAATGAACTTTCTTTGATGTCAGTTTTCATGTTGGTAAAGGGAGTTAAGTCATACCTGCCTCATGGAGTACAGTAAAGATTGAATGAAGCAGTGCATATCAGAGAAGCCACCCCACACATCATAAATGTTAGCCATCATGGGTAATGTTAAGAAATCAAATATCTTAATTGACATTACTGAAGGGCATATAGAGACCTCAAATGTTGCACAGAACCATAGGACAATCATTTTAAAACATTTAGAAACTGTTTCAGTTCTCATTCAGTTCTTTTCCTGTCTAACCTTCCCTACAGTCCCTCCAACCCAAGCCCTGGCCCAGCGCCTGCTATCTAACCTTTCCTGCACTCTCTCTAACCCTAGGCTCCTGCTCAGTGCCTGTTATCTAACCCGTCCCACAACTCACTGCCTATCTAATAGCCCCCAGGCTTGAACCTTGGAAATTCCCCAACATTACCTAAGAAATTTCGCGCCTTATAGAAGGGCTCTAACAAATCAGGAACAAAGACTCATTACATTTAAAATGTTAACCAATCTAAATCCATGGTAAACAACCTATGTAACATATGCTAATTCTGCAGTTTTTGCCTATATAAACCTTAACCCAAAAGAGCTCAGCCTTGCTCTCTTCCCCTGCGTGGCTTATGAGAGACCATCCGTGCTGGAGCTTGCAATAAAGACTCTTGTGTGCTTGCATTGGAGACGGCTCCTGGGGTCTTTGTAGAGGACTCGCGACTCAGGCGTAACAAATACAAAATTCTATGCTGTGCATTCTGTGAGGATCTTAGACCTTCAGCATTTTATAATATACTAAACCACACAAAGGGACCACATACCCATATGTAATGAAACTGAACTGCAATCGGAGTTAAGGCGGGGGTGGGGAGGATTTGAACTTTTCTAGAAGAGTTCTGAAAGCCTCATATCTCTGAGAGAATTGAAATTTTACTCTCACATTATGTAAATAGGAGACACATAAGTTTTCATATGAATGAATATGGGTATTTGTGGAGGGTTTCAAAATAATTTAATTGACGATGACCAATGTTTTTTTGTTTTTGTGGAGCTAGGGGTTGAGCTCTGGGTCATGGAACACCCTCGGTCTACTTTTTAAAGTTTTCATTTTGAGACAGCATCTTCCTAAGTTGCTGATTTGCCCAGGTTGGGGCTGAACTTGCAATGCTCTCTACCTCAGCCTCCCAGAGGGCCGGCATCACACCCTGCGCCACTGGGCCTGGCCCGGTGTTAAATTATAAGTTGTTTTCTCATTTAATATATTACTCCATTTAACTGCTCCTTTTAATGGAAATACTAAGGTTTGCTCAGTATTCATGGCCACTGTATTATGATCATAAATTTGCTTGGGCTACTTTGGTTCACAGAAGAAAACTGCTCAGAGCTCATAAGAGAGGCTGAACCAAAGACAATAGTAGGCAACCCATAGGCTAGTGTGGAAGAATAGGCATCGCCAATCGTACATCTTCAGCGGTAGGGATACACAGTACGTGAATGACACCTTCAAGACAAAGAAATTAAAGAGTGGGGAGGAGTGGGATGCCTCCCCACCTCAATCTGTCACCATATTTCCAACCTCAGCAGACCATAAGACAGAAAAGACTACAGTGTAGTCTCACCCAGTTATTTTATAAGAGAAAATGGAATATAAATTATCTGTGAAACCTCATTTTCAAATCTTGGCAACTTAAACATAAACACTGCATACCTACCAGCCTCTGATATACCTTCCCCTGACCCCAGTATTTGTTCAAGGAAACACAAGAACTCATTAATGAGCCTCTTCCAATTTTTTCCCCAAGCTGGAGAAACATGACAAAGAGGGAGAGGACTCCCCAGCCTCTTGGAGATCAGAAGAGGAAATGGTGGCAGAAGCAGCAGCGCTGCGGGCCTACTTTCAGTGACAACGGTAAGGTCTGTGCTACCTTATCACCAAAACCCTCCCGTGGGCTTCAGGATGTGGGGCACGCACCTGGGAACTGAGGGTAGGAGGCAGTTCAACCATTATCTTTGGAGTGGCTGCAAAATACTTACACGCTGGAGTGCATAAAACCCTGGCCTTGAGGATTATATTCCGAACACCCTGTCCCCACCAGTTCTACTGCCTCCTGCTTTTCCACACTGGCGCCCCAGCTCACCCCAGGCCACCTTTCCATTTCTCCTCCAGGACTGTTCCTCTGCATTCCAGTCTCCTCAGAGCAGAATGTTAGTACACATATCTGATTCTTTAGAAGGTCAGACTCCTAAGGGTGTGATAAGCCCTCAGTCTCATGGCCACAGGCTTTGTCCCTCTACCAGGCTGTCTAGAGCCAGTGTTCTCTCCTCACTGTTTAGCCACATCCAGGCACAGCCCTTTCAGTTTGTTAAAATACCCTGTGTGTTTCTCTTTTCCTTGAGATGCTAGAAAGCTTAGGACACAGGGATTGGGACTTGATATAATTATCTTTGTTGCATTACTAATGTTTAATTGTTGAAAGGTGGCTGTTTCAGAGGCATAGCTACAGCCAATCTCCTATTGAAAATACATCTATAAACCAAGCTCTAGTACAATATCAAGGGGCATTAAAATTTGTTCATAAATAAGGTCACTGTGCAATATTGGGATAGACTTAGATTGGGAAATTATTGTTAATGTGTACTTCAAATCTAAGTGGGTGTTCTATATTTTAATATACCTCATTAGAGGTTATGGACCTCAGATGAAGATCTTCTTGTTTAAATAGTTTCTTTTTCCCTTTTTAAATTGGACAATTCTAAATTAAAATTAGACACTTCATCTAGCTTGGACATAAATATGTTTATATTTAAGTTACTGAAGCAAATCAGATGCAAATTTGAAACAAAATTAGTGATCAAATACTTGTAGCAGCTGAATCATACAAAATCGTGTCAACAACTTAACGGCCATGATTTTTAGCTAGAAAAGGTTCGCACCGTAGTTGTCTTATCCAGAGTTTCACTTTCCCTAGCTTTCGTTACCCTCTACCAATGGCAGTCCAAAAATATTAAACGGAAAAAATTCTAGAAATAAATAACTCATAAGGTTTAAATTGGGTGTCCTCCAGCTCTGTCTCCCCAAGGACAGGAATCATTCTCTGTCTACACAGTGTTCAGTTGGCCTGTTATTCACTTGGGAGGTATTTCGGATATGAGACGGACAGGTGTCCCGGTGCTCACGACCAAGTTACCCTTACTTATAATAATAATGCCCCAAAGCACAAGAGTAGCCACGTGACGCTGGCTACTCACTTGTGCCACAGGGATGCCATGAGGTGTTTTCTTTAAGTCCCTTCTTTACTGTCACAAGGAGGAGTGGTAACTACAGTAGAATATTTTGAGAGGGTCCATATCCATGTAACTTTGATTACAGAATGTTGTTAGATTGGGTCTATTTCATTATTATTTTTGTTAATTTCTTACTGTGCATAATTTTTAAGTGAAAGTTTATCACAGATCTGCTGATTAGAAAACAACCAAGCACTTCTAGGATTCATTGCTATCCAAGGTTTAAAATATCTGCAAGGGGTCCTGGAGCATATGCCCTGCAAGTGAAGTGAACTACTGTGCCTGTAGTCACTTTGCAATGTAAATCTTTATGAGGTAACTCAAAATACGCATGCATTTCTTGGCCTTTTTCTCCCCAAGTCGATTTCTAAGGTACTTTAATTACTGCAGGCCCTGGAGCAGCCTGCGCCCACTACTGGTGCCAGTGTGGTGCTGTGCTCAGTCAGGCCTGCGCCCTGGAAAGCTCACTTCATGTTCTGCCTCATCAGTGTCAGTGCTGCACTCAGTTGCCGGCAGCAATACAGCGTGACATAGCAGACGCTGTCTGTCATTTCTTATTTTTAACCTTTTCCATTGTTCACCTTTTCTCTCACCTTTCTTTTTCAAGAAAAGCCTGATGAAGTGAGCACAGGCCTTGGGCATGACTGCAAATCTCTTTCTGTTCTGTTCCTTCCTCTTCCGCAAGCCAGCGTGCCGTTTTGAAGTGCCCTATTCACACGGGGTCTCGGATCTTCAGGTTTGACTTCCTAGGCTGAATTTGTTCTCTGGGTTTGCTATCCAATGGGTATTTCCAGACAGAGGTAAGAAAGCTCTAGGCTTTTCCTGAGGCTTGCTGAATTGTAAAGGTCTACCTTAGAAGGCACTTGCTAGATGCCTCAGAAAGATTTAAGTCTACAGCTCACGATTCCTGTCTGCTTTCCTTTGTCAGTTTTTGCTTGTGTCGTGCCCTGAGGCCGGGCATCTCCTGTCTTCCAGGTAATCCCACTTGCCTTGTCAGGCTTGCCAGAATGACATTTACCCTAAGAAGTCATTCAAACTAATGTCATCATGTCAGGGTTTTAAAATTAATTAATATTTGTATCTCTCTTTAAAGAGCAGTTTTTACAGGCCAAATGAATCACTCCCCAAGGAGTCATGTGTGGGAATTGAGACTAGGAGGGGTCTTAAAGTTGTAAACAGTTATAATCTAGGACACCAGAGAGCTAACTGTAGGGTTCTTAAATTTCACCAAGAGCATCACCATTACCTACACTGTAACAAGTTTAAATATACTTCTACCTGGAGACAACAGGGATGGAAGAAATGTCTCTAGAAAACTTGGTCCTTGGGTTAATCTACCTGGTTCTTTGACCCCTCTCCCTTTCAAAATGTATCTATACACTAAACTGTATAGTGTTAAATGGTTCATGAAACCTCTAAAATTTTCTAATAAATAGAGCAATCGTTCAATACTTGGATATACCTAGGCTTAAAAAATATATATGTTGTTTGTCAGAAATTCAGATGAAATTGGACTCTCTCAGCTTTCCTGATGAGAATTCTAGTGGGTCAGTCTTAGGCAGAGCCAGCTCAGAGACTCCAGTGGAGTTCACTGTGTGAGACAGCACAGTCCTCAGCCGGCCCACGGCACACAGGGTGGGCCTTGGCCCTGGGAGGAATGGCAACACCCAGTACCTAGGGAGGATTTACAAGCATACAGTCTATTGTTATTGCCCTGTCTTGCAAGTAATGAGAAAACTAAGATTCAGTGATGTTAAGTGTTATTCCAAGGTGTAATTGGTTGATAATGACGTTCAGATTTGAACCCATGCAGTCTATCTCAAAGGCCGCTTCCCCAGCCTTTGTATTGCCCACTCTACTAAAAGGGCTCAGTCCTCCATCCAGTTCCTTCATCCTGCGCCAGATCCCCTCAAACATGCAAGTGTTCTTTTTAAGGATCTCCACTTGATCTACTGTTCTTTTTGGTGTCCCTGTGAGTAACCCCTCTTCCTTTCCTGTTAGCTTTCTTTACCAATCTGCTTTTTCTGGTGGTGGTGGTGGTGGTGGGGGGGGGGGGGTATTTTGTTTTATCATTGGGAGTTGAGGGTGGCTTAAAAATATATATATATTTGAGTCTCACCCTGCTCTTGAACTATGTAGCCCAGGTTGGCCTGCTGTCACAGCAATCCTCCTGTCTCAGCCTCCTGAGTGCTATGATTGCAGATATGCATTATCATGCCCAGCTTAGGTGCAGGGTAATTGAACTCAGGTCCTTGTGCATGCTAGGCAAGGGCTTTAACCTCTGGGCTATTCTCCCAGTCCCTCCTTGCCAGTCTTATTAACGCCACTCTCTCAAGCGCCTGCCTCCAAGTTAGCCTTCAGACAGATGGCAGGAACCAAAAGAGGCTCCAGCTCTCACCGGCTATGCAGGATCCTTGAGGCCACGCTGCACCTGCCAGGATGCCCTCCCTGCTGTTTCTCTACTACCCTGCTACACACTCACATGTGGCTTTGGGCAGGTGCAGAGGTCCCCACAATTCCTGGATTCTCATTTTGCCATACTTTTTTCCTATGCTTGTGACCACTTGGGGCATTGTTTTCTCATTATCTGATTTGGTGGGTATTTAAATTTCAGTACATTTATCTTATATCATGTAGCTTCAATAAAAAGAATGCTATTCATAATCAGAAGCATGCCTGAAAATAAAGAAAAATAGTGCTGATAAAACTACAGCCTTACATAATTGGTACCTGTAGCTACCAGGACTGAGTTTTACTGTGTAACAAAGTAAGCCAGCTATTGTTAGAGAGGCCTTTAGTTGTAGCGCCAACCTGAGACAGAGACTCTCCCATTGACCTGTTCAGAAAGATTGAAAGAGCATAATTCTTCTCAGAGATCGAGGACAGATCACCTAACGTTACCTTAAACAGGCACCTGAGTCCCACCTTTGGAAAACAACAGAGGAGGTCATAACCAACTGCACACTTGTCTAGCCACTAAGCCAGGACTTCTTTTCATTAGGAATATGGAGAAGAGACGATATAAGGAGAAAATCAGACAATTAGCTTTCTTAGGGTTCAGGGGTGACTCTTTTGTACCTGGTAGGAGAACACCAGGCAGGAAGCCAAGCCACATCCCGCATCCCACCACCTCCCAAGTGCACACTTGGTCTCTGGACCGAGAAGACTGGTTCAAATAGCTCCTCCTCTCGGTGACCAGCTCCCTTGGCTTTGCCTGTGACACTTTGCTTGATGAGAGTCAATCTTACAAACCAAGGAGTCTCAGAGAAGAGTGTGAACACCTCTAGGATAAAGGGACGAGACAGACAAAGGGCTGCTCTTTGCTGGATGCTTGGTATGGACACGCGTAACAACTCCTTGGTAAGAAGAACCCCCTGTTCTGTATCTTCTTTACATATAAACCTGTGTTCACTTCAGCATGAGGAGGAGAGCTGTGAGGTGGACCACAGGCAAATATTCCAAATCTACAAACCCCTCAGCCTCTTGGAGCCATCAGGCACCATTGCCAGCTTAGATATACCGACATCTTCCCTGCATCTTCCCGTATAACCTGGAGTGGGGTGCGATTCTGGCTACTCTGAATTCTGAATTTATCTGGTAGAAAATGACCTTGGAGTTACAGGTTCTTGAGCAACAGTGAAAAGCAGTCATTGCCTCTGCCCTGGCCACACATGTAGCAGTCCACTTGTTGCTGAATGAAGCTGCGGTTGCCTCACCATCCATCCAGCAGGTCCCTGATGAGGAGGGCAGTCCTGTGGTTCCAGGAATTCATGTCTCCTCGCTGCCTAGTTAATTTATGCATTGGCTCCCCAAACACTGAGCTGATTTCCGGGACAGGGGTTTTGCAATGGCTCTCCAGTCTCTCTAAATCACATTATGTGACAGTGGATCTGCATTTCTTATCCAGCTTTGCCTCCTTCCAGTAGCTTGGCAATTCTTCATGCAGGTATTTAATGCTTGGATTTGCTATTTGCTGCTTCTACACCCCAGTGGTAGATTTCCTCTTTAATTTTAAAGAAACAAGATGGATACCAATCAAGGACCATTTTGACATCTTGTTCCCATTGGAATTGAGGGGGTAAAACATGCAAACATTCCCCTCCCTCTGATGGGAAGTCAAAGCTGAGAGCTTTCTACACCCTGTTGTATCAGCAGAGTTCACCTGAAATTCATCAACCTCTCCTACATGTGTGTTATTTTATAGATAATTGGTCGCCTCTCATTTACTCGTAACAGAGCAGTGCAGTTCCAAAGCAACTGAGTCAGCCCAAAACAGGACTGTTAGTAGTTACAGATGTACTGTCACAGAAAATTTTGACACTGGAAGTTTGTGAAAAACTACTATAATTTTGGCCACTGGACCACACATATAATCATGGACAGTTAAGGTAGATGAGAAAGAACAGGTTAGAGATATGTTCTATTCTATAAATCATACCTGTTGAAGTTTGCTCCACCAGGTAGAGAAAGAATCTAGGCTTCTGGGGATCTATTCCCACTACATGCAGTTCTCATGTTTCCCTAGGGAAGGGGTGGATTTTACCTTCCATTCCTCAATTGACTCATTCTGACCCCATACGATAGTCCCCACTGGGGTCTCATCAAGACCAGTGGAAGTATTTTCTGGGTAATTTCAGCAACCCAAAACTGATATTCTGGCTTTCCTCATCATGCAAATGTGAGAGAAGACACCTCCTTTAAAGAGAGAGATGCCTTAGTATACTCAAAACCTCTTTGCCAGGAAAAGGACCCATTGTCTTAAGGGAAGCAAGGAAAGATATTTTAGTATGCTTTTGTCCTTCCCTTCCAGTCCATGTTCCCATTGGATTGTGCTGCCTCTCCTCTCATTTTGTTTGGATTATATTTATAGAACCTCATTTAAGTGGCAAAGAATTAAAGACTGTCACTTGGCCTACATAAATATAAACCAAGTCTCTGTGGCCTAAACTGGGAATGACAAACCATGGAAGTATGCAGACTTTACAACAACTCGAAACAGTAAACATCTCCCATGCTTTAAAAACCTTTCTTTAGAAACATTCTGTCAAGGCAGTAAATCCCAAGGTTCAAAATAATGTTTTAGTTTAGTTTGATTACTTAAAAAATGTTTTATCAAGATCAGACTTTCTTTAACATGGACCTAATAATTCTCAAAAAAAAAAAAAAAACCAATTTTGTATAGGTCACTGATGGCCACAAAATCTGGAGAACTCTTCTTCTGAGACTTAGTTCCACTAGTAATAGAAGTGACCAGTATCTGAAAGTTAATATTAACCCTTACTTGAAAACTTGCACAGCCCATCAGCAAGTTCTATTCAGAAAAATAAAAGTACTTCAAATAGATGAAAATAACTTTTTAGAAACTTCAGACTTAACTTGCATCTTGAAATATAGTAATAAAATAAAGCCTACAATCATTGTCAAAATGTCCTTGCTACAAAATCTGATATGCAGACTCAACAGTGCACTCCCAATCAAAATACCAATAGCATTTTTCATAGAACTAGAAAAAAAGATCAAAAATTTATATTGAACCATAATAAATCCAGAACAGCCAAAACAATCCAAAGCAATAATACAAAATCAGGAGACATAACAATACCAGATATTAAATTATATTACAAAGCAATAGTGATTTTTTAAAAACCCCACATAATATTGGCCCCAAAACAGACAGGTAGATCCATGGAACAGAACCTACGATGCAGCGACAACCCAGAGTGCCTTCAGCCATCGGATCTTTGACAAAGGGTCCAAAACATAATACTGAAGTAAAGGAAGCCCCTTTAACAAACGGCACTGGGAAAACTTCCTAGCCACAGGCAGATGAATGAAGGTAGACCACGTCTTTCACCAACCACCAAAATCAAATCAAACTGGATCAAAGACCTAGGCATTATAATTGAAACACTGAATTTGTTGGAAGAAAAAATAGGCAAAACTCATGAAAACATAAGTGTGAGAAGGATTTTTCTCAATAAAACACCCAGAGTACATGAGATAACATGAAGAATCAACAAATGAGATTATATGAAACTAAGAAGTTTCTACACAGCAAAGGAAATAATCAACAATGAAGAGGGAACCAACAGGATGGAAAAAAATTCCCCCCCAGCTACTCCTCAGACAGAGGACTATTACCAAGAATATACAAAGAACTGAAAAAAAAATTAGACTCTCCCAAATAAAAATAAAATTAAAATATCCAATCAAAAAATGGGTATCTGAAGTGAATAAACAGTTCTCAGAAGAAGTCTGAAGCCAATAAATACCTAGAAAAATGTTCAGCATCCTAGCTACCAGAGAAATGCAAATCAAATCAACACTGAGGTCCAGTAAGAGTGGCTGTTGTTAAGAACTCGGAAGAAAATGCTGGCAAGGTTGTGAGGGAGAAGGAATTGTCCAACATTGGTGGCGGGACTATAAACTGATAAAACCATTAGGAAAGGTAGTATGGAGATTCCTCAAAAAAAAAAAAAATGAAAATGGATATCTCATTTGACTCAGCTCTACCTCTTCTGTATATTTTCCCAAAAGAGTTAAAATCATCACATGAGAGTGATTCATACCCATGTTTATAGCAGCTCGATGTATATTAGCCAAATCTTGGAAGAAGCCAACATGTCCAACAATAGATGAATGTATAAAGAAGATGTGGTCTGTATGCACAATGGTGTACTGCTCTTCCATGAAGAAAGACAAATTTGAGTCATTTATAGGAAAATGAGACCATTTTGCTTAGCAAAATATACACAAAAGACACAAAAGGTTAAATATTGTATGGTTTCTGTAATGTGAGACACACAAACCACTAGAAGTAAAAGAGAAATGGAAGAAAGTAAGAAAACAGACTTTTGGAGAGGAAAAAGGAAGTGTATAGGAGAGCTTACAAGGGTGGGAGGGGAAAGGAATGCAAGATATAAATAAAAAACTAAAGCCTATTATTTTTGTCCGTATCTCCATTCTTCAAGCGGGGTGAGGACTTGTGCAATCTGTAAACTCTTGCACGAAAAAACTTTCTACCTGAAACTATTCACTGTCAAAGCCTCTGCTCTTTCCCTGCTTGTTTCTTTCTACTCTGTATCATCCTGTCTTTTTACTATAATATTTTGTTTTTTGTCTCGGCCAGGAAAGAAGATGAGAGACTCTTCTATATAACGTGGGAAGTTAGTAGGAAGAGGCTGTGAAACTTCGCACTAATAATCTTGAGCCCTGTCTCTTAATAGCTGATGTTTGTTCATGTCACTTGATCCGATGCCTGAACCATGCCTCATCTACCTTTAGGGCTCCATGACTTTGGCACTGTTGGGCATCCCTTGAGTTATCACGTAGACCTTCAATTTATGGGATCAATCCAGGGTACGCTAACAGAAGCAGCTCTGGGTAATACCACCTCTGGCTTTAATGTTTCTCTGCTGTTATACAAGATTGTTCAGGATGTTCTGCTACCTCCACTTCATGGAAGATGGGCAATTGAGACTGAATGTCCTATTTATTAAGGCCCCCAAATGAGGAAAACAGATGGCATGGCTAAGGAGAGAACATCTTGAGAAATGAAATGTCACCATCTATGCCTGTGGTATCTAAAATGAGACCCCAGCCTGAATATATGTGCTCCCTCTGCTCCCTCAAATCTCAGCATTTCCATATTTTCTCTTTCAACATGTTCTCTAAAGAGGGCAGGAATTCAATAGATACAAAGGAAGATTTCTTAGGAATTCATTCTGAGGTTAACTTGTACTTCCTTGTACCCAACTGCTTTAGGGAACAGATGCTCACTGCCTTCTTGGTACCTGCTCACGGCTCCACGGCACTGACCTGGCTGATGTGGCTCAGTGTTACCATTCTCCAACCCTGTCACAGAGCGAGACTTCCTTCCTACTGGAACCTCATGTTAATATTCTACAGCCAAGAGGAAGAAGCAAGGTGCTGGGTGAAGCTTTCTTTGGCACAAAAGCTTGCCTTGTGCTATACACAAAAATTTCCAGAATGTGCTCTAAAGAGAAAGGACTAATAAACAATTCTGGTCTTATGAAAATTATACTCCAGCTTCTCTCCACCCACCACAAACCCCCCAAGGGGCAACCACTTGTTCTAAGCACCAGGCAAATGAAAATGTCCTGAAAGTGACCAATTAAAAATAAAAAGACTGTAGTCCTTAATAATGATACCCCATTTCTCTAACAGCTTGGTTTTCGCCGGCTGTGGGAAAGTCTTAAGCAGCTACAAGGAGCCCCCCATCAACAACAATCACTAAATTTATTCTGTAGCTTTTGGCAACTCATTCTTTTGCACCTCACTTTTCTTATCTAGGAGCTAAATTGATGGAGAAAATATTTTCCCGATATCCTGGGGTTACTATAACAAAACAATAGATAGAACACCATTAGGTCAATACTGTATATTCATTGTTTTCCCTAAGATTTGTTATTTGGAAGGTGATAAATTATACAGATGTTAAGGTCGTGAAAAATTAATTTCAAGCCACTTAAAAATGAAATCTGAGGGAGTTTTGTTTTCAGGCTACCAAAACAAAAAAGGTGACTTGTGTTTCTATTACTAATGTGTCAGATAAATTGATTCAAACCCCTCAGTGTGTTGAGCTAAAAAGTTATACAGAATTTTAAAAATAGATAAAACAAGGTAGTAAAATATTACAGGAGCATGAGGCGAGGGAAGACGGGAACACAGAGAAGTGAGCCCAGCACTTGTTTTTTTTTGTTTGTTTGTTTTGTTTTTGTTTTTGTTTTCCCCCGCTGAGAACGAATGTGAGTCTTGGAGAGGCAGATGGGATTGGAGCCTCTAATGATTGACTCCTCGCTGAACTTCCACACCTGGGTCGGAATTCAAAGATCTGGGAGAGTTATTGCCTCGAAATAAGAGTGAACCAGATACAAACCAACTCTTCGTCCAGTCAAACCTTACCTTCAATCATGTGGGCAGTTAAGAAAGTCTCAGTCCTAAAAACTGAATTAAGATGATCCCAATGTTTAGTCCATTAAGCACTTGGAAGAAGAACAGGAAAATCCTTTCTAGAAGAAAATAATACCAGCTAAAGATTTTGAATTATTTCTATAAGTTGGTTCCAAATAGAATGCTCAATATCCACCTGCTTGTGCATGGATGAGTGCATGCACACACAGAGGGAGTATACAGGAAAACAAATGGCCATGTCCTGAACGTGCTCCATCGAGAAAGTGCATATGCTGTAGCCCTATATCCCACAGATGGTATTAGGAAGCAAAGTTTTGGGGAGGCGATTAGGTTATTCGGACATTAAGCAGAGTGGAGCTTCCACACTGGGGTGAGTGGCCATATAAGAAGAAAGGACATCGGATTTCTCTTTCTGTGTTCACTTAGAGAAAGAGTTGTATGAGGATACATTATGGTGGTGGCTGGCCCCCCTCAAGAGAAGAGGCGTTAGAATGAATCAGCCTTGATATACCTCAGTGTTAACTTCCCAGCCTCCAGAACTGTAAGAAATACATTTCAATTATTTGAACCTTTGTCTATGATATTTTGGAAAGGCAGCCTGAGCTGACTAAAAGTCTATACAAACAAGATTAGAATCCCAGGTTTCCTAGAAATTGGAATTATCAGGCACAGATGTTAAAATAACCATGTTTACTTTGTTTATGGATAAAAAAGACAAGACTTATAAACATTTCAGCAGAAATCTGGAATTTGCAAAAACAGGGCACAAGCAATAACAACAGGGAATAGAAATTGCAGAGCTAAAAAAAATGTATTAACCCAACAATGAATTCAATAGCAAATTTTTAAGAGGATTAGTCAACCCACAAGCTAAGTCATATGGAAATGCCAGGAGGAACCTTGGAGTGGTGAAAGGGGATGGGCTGAGAAAGAGAGCAGCAGTTGGAGGTTGCAATAGGAAAGTCCAATCAATATTTATCTGCAATTCCACAGGGAGAGAAAATGCAGTTTAGGTGGAAGTTATTTTTAAAGAAATTCCTGAGAATTTTTCAACCCTGGGAAAAGCTGCCAATCAAAAAAAAAAAAAAAAAAATCAAAGCTCACTAAAAACAGAGCAGAGACTGTGGAATCTACACTTAGATAAGTCATAGTAAAACTGCAGAAAATTACATTTATTGGGTTTAAAAGTGCTTTCTTTTTGTCCTCTCTCTCTCTCTCTCTCTCTCTCTCTCTCTCTCTCTCTCTATTTATTCCTGTCTTTCTTTCATGGGGATACTGGGGATTGAGGCTAGGGCTTTCACACTGAGCTACACCCCCAGCCCATTTTTATTTTTGATTTGAGACAAGCTCTCATTAACTTGCCCAAGCTGGGTTTAAACTTGCAGCCTTCCTGCCTCAGACTCCCAGAGTACTGGGATTACAGGCCTGTGCCACCAGGTCCAGCAAAAGTTCTCACTTTCGAAGAAATAATAATAATTAGGCCCATATTAACAACAATCAAAGCGAGAAGACCGTAGAATGTTATCTCTAAAGAACCAAGGAAAAACTGCCAAGCTAGACATCAAACACCATATCACATGTCAGATCCAGTTAACATACTCTTCGTGAAGAGTATCAGTGACATCTGGAATTTTCTCTAAAGAGCTGGGTGTGGAAGCTGTTGGTTCAGTTGCAAGCTGGTAAAAACTCTTGAGAGGTGAGGCCTAGAGGGTGGCTACATCCCCAGGAAGTCTCCTGGAGGCTCATCAGAGGAGCCTGGCCTCATCCTCAGTGCCATGAGGACACTGACTCTCCTCCACCACGTGCTCCTCACATGCCGCGCTGCCTGGCGGCAGGGCCACTGGGCCCCAGGCTGCAACTACCATCACTCACACTAAAGGAATGCCAAGAAGAAATGAAATAGGAATTGGGAATTATTTAGGACTTAATAAAAACAGACTAAAACTTGTGGCTATTTACACGTGTCATTTTCTGGCTAAACCAGTTTTAATGGGAATTAATTTTATTTGTTGAAGAAAATGAAAGCTAAAATTTAATATATTAGACATCTTTCCAGAAACACTAAAACAAAAAAACCACATAATTATACGAAAGGAGATAAAGATGAATAAAAACCGTAAGTGTAACTGAAATGATCAATGAAGCCAAATATAAGTATTTGGAAGTGAGGAATCAAAGAAAGCAGATATTAAAATAAAAAGCAAACCTTTATGTAGATACTGTATGTACTAAAAATCATAAGAATATGAGAAATAACGTCAGGACTATGTATTCAAAAACTTGAACTAAGCAAGCAAATTTCTTAAAAAATATGACTTATCTAGAGTAACAACGGTAAAAAAAGAAAACTCAATAATTTGAAAATGATTAAAGAGCTTGAACCTGTATTATAATCCTTCCAACAAATAACCTATTAATCCCAGCCAGTTTTACTAGTAATTGCAAACTTGACTCTGACATGCTTATGGAAATATAGCCAGAGATTCTTAAGAGCAGTAGCACTGAAATGCTTACTGCTCAAGATATCAAGATTTATTTACTATGAGACTACAAGAGTTAAGAGAGCATGGTACTGGTATAAAGATAAGTGGACTGATGGAACAAAATATAGAACCCAGAAAATGACCCAGACATACATGAACATTTGATTTGTGACACAATTGACACCACCAAACTTCAGGGGACAAAAATATTCTTTTCAATAAATGGCTCTGGGAGAATTGTATATTCGTGTGGAAAACTAATAAAACTAAACTGTATGTCAAATGATAGGCAAAAGCTGCTTCCAGGTGGATTATAATTCAAATGGTTAAATATAAGACAGTAAATCTTCAGGAGAATATATTCATGATCTTCCTATAGAAAAAGATGGTAGCCGAGATGCCAGAAGCACTACTATAAAAAAAGCTAGATTACATTCAAATTAAGAATTTCTTCTCTTAAAACAACAACAAAAAACTAACAGCAACATTGAGAACAAAAGTGAGCTGCAAAGGAGGGAAGGTACCTGCCACCTATATGTCCAACAGAGGACTAGAATCTAAAATATAATTATTTTAAAATGCTCAGAATTCTATAAGAAAAGAAAAATAGGGTTTGCATTTTAACTTAGTGCAGAAGCCCCAGATTCAAACCTAAGTATTAAAAAATCAGTAATAAAAGGTAGTAAAAACAACAAAATTACAAAAGGATTTGAATTGTTACCTCACAAAAAAAATGAGTAGCAAAATAAATGGCCAATAATCTTTAGTCAGCAGAGAAGTAAAACTTAAACCACATTGAAATTCTAGATGTGTCCACCATTATAGTCAAAATTTAAAAAGACTGACTGTATCAAATGTTTGTAGGAATGTGGAACAACAAAAACACACCAACAAATGCACACAGGCTGATTGCATTCACATAAATCTCAAAACACACAAAATTAAATTATAGTGCTTAGAAATTCATCCATGTAGATGGCAAAATTATAAGGGAACGTAAAGAAGCAATCACCATAAAGCCAGGCCGATGGCTTCCTTTCATGGGAGGAAGCAGGAAGGGTAATGCTGCCTGGAGTGGGAGGGAGAAGGGGCTGGGAATGTTCTGTTCTTTGTCGAAGGTGGTGGCAAGTGTTTATATTAATTCTCTAAGCCAAAAGTACGTCTTGTGCACATGCATGTGCATGTGTATGTATGTGTGTTTGTGTGTATGTGTATGTAGTTCACCATAAAAAGGATCAGAAAAATAAATCACATAAATTAAAAATTTTAATTGAGCCAACCTACAAAAAATAAGGAAGGAAGTGATCTAATTGCTGGCTGGGCATTCAATTATTTCGTAATAGGCTTAAATGAAAAAAGTAATTGCTGCATGTAATCTTTACAGATACACTGCTAGTACATCTGAGAATCTATCCCCTCGCCTGGCCATCTTCCCCAACCATTGGCCAATCAGATCTTTATTTTTCACAAAGTGAATATAAGAAGACAAGGAAGACAATTTATTATTAATAATCATTCTTAATATTATTCCACTTAAGGCGAGCACTATGGCTAACTTACACCAAGCACTTGACAAGATTTACCTCAACTAAACTTTAAAGCAACTCTATAGCATTGCCCTGCTTTCAGAAGTGGAAACTGACTTGCCCAAGTCTTACGCTACGCATGAAGGCTAGAGTTCAACTCCAGAGTCCTCTTCAACCTTTGCCTTCAAATCCGCTCTCGGGACACGTCTTCCCTAACTGGAGGCAAGAATCACGTGAAGAAGCTGAGAGACCCTGTGTTACTTACTCTTGTCTCTCTGCTAAATTCAGGAAGGAACCCAGCACTTTGTCAAGTCCTTGTGTGGGTTACTTTATCCAGACATTGTAACCACTCTGCCACAGAGAAATTGTGCTTGTAATTGCCCCGAAGAACAGTAGTTATGAACTGAAGAACTGCCCTGAAGCTAAAGTTTCATAAGATAACCAGGAGAGGCTCACAAACAATCAACTTTGAATTGCCATGCGTTTGGCATTGTGTTCTCTGAGCTTTCAGTTAGAATTTCTTCTAAAGATAAGTTGTTTCTTTTTTGTTTTTTTAATTTAGAATCTTCAGCTAGTACTTGGAGTTGAAAACATTTAGACAATTGTTTAGAGATTCAGACAACAGAATGAGTGTAGTACAAGTTGGAATTTACAACTGCCAATCCCACCCAGATACCATAACTCAAGAGTGCAGCCCCAGTATGGCCAGAGTTCTTCTTACTGCCATCAGCTGAGGTGATGTGATCTTGAGGTTGCTAGCAGTCACCCTGGGAGTCGCCCCTGGAAAAGCCTGAGGCAGCAGAATCCTGCAGAGGAAGGGAGACAAGATGGAATCCGAGGGGAGGTGCCCTCTATTTGAACTACTACTGCTACTCAATCTTTCCTGTTTAAAAGTGCAGGAAGTCACTGTTCTATCCAGAGCTGAATTGGAAACACTATTCTTTTTCATTCATCAAAAGAGCCTTGATTCTAACCACACTATACACTGTTGGCCACCCTAGGAATGAGATTGACCCCGAGGCTCTCTATAACTCAATGGCTAACCATTTGTTGAGATCTCAGTTTGAGCCAAACACCATCTTAGGCACATTAGGTGAAGGTCGATCTGTTCTGGAGATGCTGAGGAGCTGATGGTGAATCTGGGGTGTAATACAGGTTCATGACAAACAGGTGTGAAACTCAGTCCTATGTAAGCACAATATCACTATGCAATGACCAAATTAATTCCACCATAGAGCGGTTGACTATGTAAGTTGTGTCTATCCCTACCCTGAGCCCACACATACAAGAGGCACCTCATGGTCTAGGATTAGCTAATCAATTTTAATGGGTTTTTAAGAGATTTTTAAAAGTGCACGAGTCAGTGCATAAGATGATAGATCATGTAATCATTAAAGTATTAAAAGAACCCAACTGAGGATTGTCTTACTGCCAGTAGATACCTTTAGGTCAAGAAGGTCTTTGAAAACTGGCAGATAGTTTTCCGTCCTTTGGATGTAATTAGATGGTCTTAGCAATTTGCCTCTTCTAAAGCTCCACATTTTGTTCCAATAAGGAAGTCCCGCAAATTTTATTTTTAGAAATGCTGGCTACCTGACATGCAAATACATGGTGTGGTGTCGCCTTGAAAATGTGAAAGTCCCAGAACATTGCTCGGAGAGGAACCAGCCTCCGCTCTGTGGAGCTCTGGGATTCTGGAACAATAGTCTTCCTCCACGCTGCGATTCTTGTGTGGCTCTTGCAGACCCCCGGGTTAGGCTTTGAAGGAAGCAATGTGTCTGCTGTAGTAATTCAGCCTTCTCCTTTGATCTGCCTGGCAAAGTTTTGCTTTCTGTTCTCTTCCCAGGTGTCTGGTATCTATCAGACTCTCTTGTCTCATCTATGTTAGGGTGGAGGTCTTGTGGATGGTTAGTTTTAATTTCCTTAATCTTTTAAAAGAAAAAGACTAAACAAAAAATAAAAATAGCACAAATAGTTAGACAGAGAGAGTTCTCAGCAAAACCTAAGACTTTCCCTCATCTTTGGAAGATTCCATGACACCACAATTAAAATAGTCACTTTTGCTTCCTAGAGAATAGCACATGGAGGCTGCTGCCTACAACTCTTGTAATACCTTTTTTTAGGTTTCTTATTTGTTTGTTCGGTTTGATTTTTTGAAACAGGGCTTCACTCCACAGTCCAGGCTAGTCCTGAACTCACTGTGTAGCACAGGCGAGTCTAGAAATCAAGGCAATCCTCCTGTGTCAGCCTCTCAAGGTCTGGGGCTACAGGTGTGCACCACCACACCCAGTTACTGTGTGGTGCAGAGGCAGAGACAGAGGCAGAAGAGAGACTAAAATTACAGTCCTGTAAGTGGAAATCCCTGTCACATACCTCTACCAACCACTTTGTAGAGCCATTCAGGGCCTGATCACATGAGGCCTTACAGCCATTGGAAGGAGGCTGGCCTAACATCCTGTGTCTTCGGCATGACAGTGCTATGCATCTCCTTTTCCTTACGACTAGGTCATATCAGACTCAGTCCCACCTCAGGGCCTTTCTAGTATCTCTCGTCCACTTCGCCCTGGAATGTTCCCCTGCTTTCCCCCCGCCTTTCAGAGTTTAGCTCCTGCCATCTGCTCAGGAAGACTTTCCTAAGTGGCAGATCTGAAGCAGTACCTCTGCTTCCTTCTGTCCGTTATCCCTTGTCGCATATGCCCGAGAAGCTGGCCCTCCTGCACCCCTGGCTGAACTTAGAGAATACAGTGACTTTCTAATGCTTTCTCAGGACACGTTTATATGGCCCTTACATTCTAAGAGGAAAAAAATAACCCTTAAGTCCGAGAGAGAGGAATCAGCTACTTCTCCTAGTAATAATATTGTCAGGTTTCACTGAGAAGACTCAGGCTCGAGCATCTCTAGATTGGAAAGAAGTTTATTCCTTATAATTATAAGTCAACCTACTGTGTTTTATAACACTCTCTGTGGTCCAGAGAAGAGATGAAACTTGCCCAGATACACACAGCAATAAAGTCTAGAAACTGTGTGACTTACAGCTGGCTCTGTTATATCCTCAATCTCTTTCTGAGACAGCTCTGTAGAGATTCCCCTGTCCTGACTTCTGGTTGGGTTGTCTAGAGGAGTCTGTATGTGTGTGTCCCATGGCAATTTGCATTTCATCCTAAGGACTAGTCTCAGGAAAAGCATGGTGATGAGAAATGCCCTCTCTTCCTGGTAGTCTTCAGCTGGGTTTTTACCCCTTGGCTTTCGGTCCCCCTAATGAGCACTTGATCACAATTCAGGCTGGACTATTTGTGAATATCTGAAGTAGATAATGAAGTAGTCAGTAGTCATGTTCCTTCTCAACGTGCGCTATGGGAAGAGTTCACCTTTGGGGTTTTTGAAGGCATGCTGTACTCCAAGTAATAGGCTTTTATCCATTAACCTAAGGATTTTTTAGATTTTAATCTGGGCTTACAGACAACGTAAAAAAAGCATAATGATTCTAATGTCAGTACCTTTGAAATGGTGACGAAGAAAAAGTATATATAATAACCTCATTAGGCTTTTAAAAGTGCTGAACCCTGACAAATCCACAATGTGACAATCCTTGACTATGTGTCTGTAATCCTTCAGTAAATATGCCTTCTATTCAACCACGGCATTGTACACACTCCAGATGCAAGTGCCATTAATTAAATAACACACTCAGCAAACTCTCAGAGTCGTTAATTATCAAAGGTAGCCTGCTCTGTGCTTGGCTCTAAATTCTATTACAGCAGAGGAGCACAAGTTAGAGCTAAGGAATGCGCGGGAGGAAGGTCACCCACAAAAGCACGATAGGAAGAAACTGTCAGAGAAAGCAAATGACACACCTGCATACCTTTCAGCGGCTCCTTTGCCCATTTGCGGGGTCTGAAGGAAGGAAAGTGTTTCTACTGCAGAGACTTTCAGAAAATTACTTTCTCTCTTGAAAGATGCAAGTAAATAGGAAGTAATCCTTATTTCATTTTGACTGAGTTGCAGAGAAGAGTAATATTGGTTGAAGATTTGGAAACAAATAAAGCCAGTTCTTCTTAAATCCTGTCGGAAGGCGAAGGGCTCCTGGGGAGAAGCCATGCTGGTCACAGGCACAGGCATAGGAAAGTGAGTGAAGACACAGCAAAGAGAAGCCAGAGCTTTGTTGACTTGAAGGGTCATGAAAATACCCAGGGGGCAACATGGGTTTTCTAGCCCTGGGGGTGCATTGGATTCTGCCTCTTTTATCACCTTCAAACTCAAAGGAAGTGGGTGCCACTCCCTAGAGTGGGTCTGCCCAGGGAGCTAGGGGTAAGTCACTCGCAAAGCTCAGCTTCTGGATTCATCTTCTTCACGTGTTTGGACTGATTGGAGGTTATTTTAGCCTTTCTCTAAAGGAAAATAGGCAAAGCTGAGTCTCTGGTCACTTTATAAATGGTTCTGTGTGTGAGTCCCAGGCTCAACTAAGGACAGATGCCTGAGGACAGGTGTCTGTGCGGGCCTATAAAAGGGTGTCTAGAGCTGCCTTCTGAGCCTTGGGGCTAGGCGACACAGTGGGTTGGGAAACAGATCCAGTTTAATGAGAAGTTAATTAACACTTCCTCATCGCAGGAAGCTGTTATTAATCAGCATGTGCTACATGCTGCAGAGAAATAGTTTGGAGTTAGAAACCTTCCTGCGACGCCACCATACTCTCTGGAGTCTGTGCTCCCGCTGCTAGGTTTCTGGTTGCTGCACCAGGGGGTAACCCCTTCCTCTCTCTAGATGGAAGTATAATTGAATTGCCTCAGAAATACTGACCAGCGTGGCTTCCTGATCCTTGCTATTTCTCCCTCGGTTGCTCCTCGCCCCGTTTACTAGATGACATTCCTACCAGCAGCTATTGTGGTCTGGTTTCTAGGACCAGTTTATTAAGGAAAAGCTGGAAAGCAGATGTCAGAGTGCCTGCCCTTGGAAAATTGCTCACCTTGTTTGTGGTGTGAGCAGAATGACTTTCTGTGGCTGCCCTGCCTCTCTAGGCTACTAGGAACTCAGAAGAATTACTTTTAAAAGAAAAGAGTTGTTAACATTTCATGTTAGTCTCTCAGGACTGTGTTCTTGGTGAGTTGGCTTCTTCATTGGAAGACCATTCCTGTGTCAGCCCTGGTGTGGATGCAAAGTAGGCCACAGCATTAATCTTCATAAGCAAGAAGAGCCAGCACTGAAAGACAACATAGTCCTATTCTGGTGACTCTCATAAGAGGGAGCAAGATAGATGACCTTACTGAAAGTTGCATATCTGCAACCAAACCCTACTGAATCCCGTCCCCAGCATCTGGGTCACCTCTGGACACTGGGAGCACTACATAGGGAGCATATGCTGCAATGGAACCAAGGGGAAGGCAGGCTTGAGCTCGTCTCCATCAAGGTCAACTATTATTCAAGAAGTCTGTAAGGCTGTGGGCAGACCCTAGGAGGGCCCCTTTAGTACCTCAGATCTTATCCTGTATCCTTTAAATCATGTAACAAAACCCAAACCAACTTCAAAGACTTCCCTATAGGTTCCAGGAGAGCTGAATAAGATGGATCTGTCTTTAGCCTAAACTTATTTCAAGTTACTCCCCCAGACATTTGAATTTCCTTCCAAACACTACAGCACTCTCTGTACTCTCCAGGACACTGGATCGTCTCTTCTGCCCTGCAGAACAGATTGCTGACAGTGGGCCACGTACAACTTACTGCCTGTCATTTCTCAAGCACTGTTTTGGTACAGGAGGACAGATAATCTGTCACTACATCTACTAAGACCAAAGAAACAATTGAAAATTCAAAAGTATGTATGTTTGCATCAATGAACACCTATGTACATTTATATTCAAAAAGAAAGTCTGGATATCTGGGGCTCCTGCTGTCCCAGCTTGCTTACCGCACGCCTGGTTTTCCGCTATCTTGCCACAGTCTGTGAAAAATGCACATCGGGACCGACCGTTTACCTCTTTGCATTTCCTGAAGCCAATCTGCGTTTTAGTGAATCCTTTGATTGACATGGCAGGTAACACTGAACAACTCCACTGTCAATTCTAAAGGTGATATCAAGGCTAAATAACGATGTGAAGAAGGCACGTCCTGTATGACTCGGAAGAAGTCGGGAAGATGGGCACGAGGCGCAGGTCCTCCCTGTGCAGTGGTCAAGCGCAATTTTACACTGTGCCTCAAGTCTTCGCTTGCCTTGACGCTGGAAGGAGTCACAACAATGAGGAGAGAGGTGAACATGCAGTTGGTGTGATACCTCAGACATAGCTGTGACTGCCCTGTGTGCATCACGGCGGCTTGTCTGAGGTGGGCGTACCTTGCCTAGAGACACACCTGAACTCTAGGCTCTCACCTTCCTTCCCCAGCCCTGTAGGTTCACTCCATGTGCTATGCAGTGCAAAGCAGACTTCACTTACCACGCGCCCCTGCCCGACGGGGACATGAAACTGCTGTAGACAGAGCGTCAGGGTGCCAGGCGGTCATGTGGCTTTCACAGCTGTATGAGGGGTGAGTGACAGCACTGTGAGCAGATAGACAGAGAGCCTCCCAGGCGGGCCGAGAGGCACCCACAGAGCTTTGGAGCCTACAGGGCACGTGCTAGGAAGGGCAAGGAAGTGTAGGGAGTAGCACGAGGCTGCAGCATCCAGAAGACCAAAAATAAAACCAAGGGAAGCTTCTAATAGGACATAAATCTGTCCAGGACAGGCGAGGCAAAGGAAAAGAAAGGACACATCCATTTTCAGGCTGGCACAGGTGCCTGTGACTCAAAGTCAATAATTGTTCAAGGACATGGGCAGTGATGAATGGTCAGAGGATGACCTGTATCTCCCGACAAGATGGGTGGTGCTGCGTACACGGGGATGATCCCTGTTTCATACAGGAATGGAACAGATGCCCATCTCTGCGGCTGCAAGCTGACTGGTGCACACACCCCGCTCCCCACCCCTCACCACAGCATCAATGGCCTACAAGAGCATTCTTAAGTCCAGACAGGCACTTCCTGGTGTTGATTAGGAGCAAAAGTGATTTGGCTTCTCTGTTCTATATCCCAAAAGGCACCAGATACAATTCCAAAGGGGGGCCCTGCCGCTTGCTCTCTGACTTTGTGGTCAACTTGTAAAAAAATCTGTATTTCTAGACTCACTGAAAACTCTCTCTGTGTACTTGAAGGCTAAAGTGTGAGTCCTCATTAACGTGGATCTGAACGAGCCTGCATTGGGAATAACCTTCCACTAAACCCTTCAGACCAGCAGGGATTCGTCTGGGCCTCCACGCTTCAGTCAGTGCTGCAATCCAGGTGCTAGGGGGAAAGATTAAAGTAGGTTGTTTGATGCACAAATCTGCCAAAATGAAACCCATCCGTGTGTGTAGCCAGTATATACACCAATAAAAAATGTGGAGGAGAAAAGCTACCAATGGCAAATAGTAGGTGAACAACAATCTTCTCTAAAATCTCTTGAAAACACTCAGGGGAAGTCTGTTTGTGTTTCTCAACAGTATTTCTGAGATCATCTTCATACTGATAAATGAATATATTGGTACAACCATGGTAGCTATCCCAAATTTCCAGTACCCTTTCATTCAATCACCTACAAATTTTATAAAATATAAACTATAAAATCATCATCCTTCTCACCTTCCTATTTTCTTTCCTGAATTTACTCTTCTCCAGTAGCCCCTCCTGGTTCCATACCAGACCACACTGATTTTCCAGATACCCCGTAACTGATGCCTAGAAGATAAAGCCCCAATAAAAGAAGTGGGGTCAGAGCTATGGAATACTTCATGGTCTCCTAGGATTGGGTCTGAGCCAATATATCACGAAACTATCAAGAAATTTTCTTCTTTTCTTGCAAAAAAGAATAAAGGACCGTAGTTGACTGGTTCTCTAAATTTATAGGCTACAGTCTTCAGATTCATATGGAGCATTTGTTTCAAAATACAGGTTCTAGGTTCCATCTCCAGACCTACCAAGTTGAAATACGGGGGGCAGATGAGGAATCAGTGTTTTTTAACAAGTTCCCCACAAAGGCTGTATTTAAGAATGTGTTCTTATCATACAAATAAAGCCTAGATTAGTTTCGTTTACATATAAGATTTATAGTATCAATGCGGATGTTTAAGACACCAAACAGCTGACCCCAGTAGCATGGGCTATAGGCAGAAGACACAGAAAACATGGGGACCCAGCAAGTAAGTACAGGCATCAGTGGAACTGGAATATATCTATTTCACGTCATCTGCCACACCAGTATCACCTCTCATAAAATGGTAACAGCAATCTAACAGATTAGCAGTAAACAAACTTATATTTCGTTTATTGCCATGACTCAAAAAAAAAATGCTATCAGTTCTAAGTAAATGTCTGCTTTTATGTTCTGTCATTTCCAGGCATGAAAGTAACTCAAACAAATCCCAAGGCATAAGGAAATGGGCCTCGCTCCCTCGGACTCTGCGGCGTTGGAAATGAAGCTAAGCACACTTTATTACATCCTACAATTCTGCAACCTTTTGTGAGGCATTTTATTGCACTTGTGGAAGCCATTGGGGTTATGTTTCAATCACGATGACTGACAGGCTAACTTCAAAACAATGGCATCGATGCCCTTCCACGCTTTCTCGGCTATGTATTTAGAATAGAACCTTTCCCAAGTTTTCTCTTTGCCTGGATGAAAATAAAATAGTTAGAATATTTATCCCGTGTCCTGACTAACTTAAAAATGGATATTTGGGGGCCTTTAAAATGCATGACTGTGGAAGTAGAACCCTTAGAGCTAGTATGCTTCCCGTAATCCAGAAGTTTGCTACAGACAGATAAGATTGAAAGTTTCCATTTTGGTAGAAAAGATAACAAAAAAGGAAAGGCAAAGCCTTTCCCCAGTTCTGTTCTCTTCCTGCCTTCCATGCAGAGCAGCAAGGCTAAAGGAGCTTACGATCACAAAATTAGCTTCAGGAAACCAATGCGCATGCAATTCAGTGGCCAGATCCCATGACCAGGGCTGTTTGAAAGGCAGTGGTATAAGGAATGGGAAGAGAGACGCCTCCAGTGTTTAGGGTGCAAGCCCCTCACTCCTAATTGTAAGTTTCTTCAAAGCCAGATGATGGAAATCAGCTCATTCTTCTCTGGTATATTCATTAAAAAAAAAAAAAAGAGTTAGAACTTACATAGGAAAATAAATTCCATCTATCGCATGGCTACCAATAACTGAAAAGGACGTTTTTCTTTTTCCCAAAACGCCATGCTGAGACTCTCCGCAGGTGCGTGAGCCCTCCCCAACCCCACCAGCAGAATTGCATTACTTGCATTAGTTTCTTTGGACGGCTGGAACAAATCATCAGAGACTGGGTAGCCTACGGCGGCACCTTATTTCATCTCACATCGTTCTGGGAGCCGGAAGTCCAAAATCCAGCAAGGCTGCGCTCCCCAGAGGCACCAGGGGCAAAGCTGTTTCGTGCCACTCTCCTAGCCCCTGCTTCTGGTTGGCAGTATCCTGGGGACCCGGCTCTGTGCCCACCTCTGCCTCTGTCGGTATCTGCCTCCTCTGCTCTCTGAGCATCTCATAAGAAGGTATGGCATGGGATGCAAGGCCCCTTGGATAAGCCAGGATGATCTCCTCAAGGTCTCAGTCTCCCTGACTTAATCGCATTAGCAAAGCCCTTACTTCCAAATAAAGTCAAAGTGACAGATTCCAGGAATTTGTCACGGACATCATCTTTCAGGGGCCATCATTCAGTCTGCTACTCAGATCATTTGGAATTGGATTGTTCTGATCGGGTATGAGCAAGCAGACTGAGTACCCTCAGTGGCATTTGTCTGAGATCCAGTTCTCTGTCTTTGCAAAGCCTTTCAATGCTAAGCAGACATGGCTGTAAGTAACTATTATACTCCTCTTACGGGCAAAGAAATCGAAGCCTAGAGAATCTGTGACTTGCTTGAGGTCCCACGCTAACCCGAGACAGCCTGGCTCTTTCCTCTAAGCCAGGCTGTTTCTCAGAAATCAGAAGGAAATGGCATAGGAAATGCCCTGCAGGAAAATACTTGACTTGCCCTCCCAGACCAGGACCAAGAAACATGCCTACCTTTTCAGATCAGAGCTAAATAGGGCTACACAATTTAGGCCACTACGGCACAATCTTTGTCAACCTAATAGCGTGTGCTGTGTATCCATAGTGTGCCCACCCTGGTGAAGTTCTTGGAGAATGATTGTGGTTTCCTAGGCTCTGCCTCACCCTGGGTATGCCCCCACTGTCCACCCACTTCCTGGCAGTCCAATCGCATTGGGAACACTTCCCAGACCGTCTGTATAGGAACCTGGAAGGGGTGAACATCTTTTTGTCTCATGTCTGCTTCCTAAGGAAGCATCTGAAATTCCTCCTAGACTCCAGAGAAACCTTGTGCTGCTGTGACAAAGTACACTGTTGTAAACGGTCTTCCGCCCAGGCTGCTCAGGTCTCATAGTTCCATCTTTCTGTTTTTCCTTTTTATCTTCCTTAATTCTCTCTGCCTGAAGCTAGACTTGCAAAAACAAGTTCATTGGCTTGAAAGGCCGATTACAGAAGTAGTACTCACCGCTCAGCCTCCATCCGCATTACTGCCAGGGGCTGTCACCCCTGGTGCTCAGACCTTCCCCCTCGAGCGTCAGATTCCCCGAATGGAGCCACAGAATGGTTCCTTTCCACGTGGGGCAGGGCCCATGCTTTGAAATACCACTGGCCTGATTTTTTTTTAAATAAGCAGAATTTGTTCTCAATGCAAAAATGGAGACTGTTTTTCAGGCTCTACATTTAACATATCTTAGCCTAGAAGTAATGAACTGCTAGCTAAATCCAATGCGACCACTCAAGCATCTCCAGTAGGTTTTTAGAGTTATTTAACACCACAGAAGTCTTCTTGTCTGGGCTAATTAAATGATTAGTTTAGATCGATAGTAGATGAACAAAAGGAAAGTGGGGCAGCTATAGCTCACCATCAACTTAATAAAATGGTGGCTCCTTCAACCAAGAGGTGAAACGTTAGTTTGAAATAGGAATCAGCTGCTGAACAGGATAATGTGTCTATCTCAAAGAAAGTGTTCACCTGTGCTATGTCTGGAATGCGGTTAATTCAAAAGGACTGTACACATGGGCTGTGTTTGTTGGCCTTGATTGGTTAAAGAACTCACCAGTAGACACAGTCACCATACTCAACAACCAACATCCTTATCTGCCTCCCACAGCCGCAGATGTCAAGCAGTGCCAGTGTCTCCTGGTTTGGAGCAAAGGGGACTCAAAGAGCCCACTGGGGTGGAGCTTCATTCCGGGTTGAGTAACATTCGAAACCCCTGTGGGAGCTTTGGGAGTTTGTGTGAGCTTCCAGGTCTCACATTTGCAGGAGAACAGTGGTGTGGAGCTGGCACCACGGCTCCTTGGCTCTGCACCAATGACTTCTGGTGGCAGGTACTGCCCAGCTTTGCAAACATGGAAAATGAGTCTCAGACACTGTACTTTCCCCAAATTTCAACGTTTTTGCCCAATCTACATAATACCTATGTTATTTACTTAGTATTTTTTCTTTTACAAAATTGTCATTTTTACTTACATTTATTCAATGAAAAAGGAAACATAATTACCATAGAAATGGAAAACTAGTATATCCTTCCATAAATAGAAGCTAAACATAAGAACAGGGAAAAAGTTATTAAATTATAACTAGATCCTGTTGTCTGTTGCAAGTTCTGCTCAAGGCCCATCTTCTCACTTTATCATTCAGGGACATTATTAAGTGTTAGGGAGGTGTTAAAATACCCTCATACTAGGCAGGGCCCTAGTACTGAGGCCTGAAAGAAAAGTAGAAAAGGGAATAAATTATGCACTTGTGAATTTACCTTGTGATTTCTGGCTGCTTCATTCATGGCTTCCTGAAGTCCTTTGGCTCCCACAGTGGTTGGCCTCTCACTGTGGCTGACTTAGTCCAAACTGTGTTACCTGGCTATGTCCCTGTGTACCCTGGAGCCACCGTGAGATACACCCAGTGCTTTCTATGCAATGGGCACATTTTGAAAAAGAAAAAGCTATTAGGGTTTCTGTGTCTCCGGCAAACAGGCAAAAATCAAGGAGAAAATAACGATTACACCGTCAAAGCAGAAGAAGGAACGTCCAACAATAATAGCAATCATTGAAGAGCTTTGCCTTTGAACAAAAATGCCTTTCATAGTATCTTCCTCCCCTCCTGTCATTTGTTGCAAGAATGGATATCCAGGAAGAAACAAATGGGCACATTTGTGTTTTACCAGCTTCTGCCAAAGGAAAAAGAAAAGGATTGGTTCGGCCTCAAGGGGAAAAACCTACACCCCCATATGCACTGCTGCATCCATACCCATCTAAGGAAAGAAAAAACAGGGGACGCGGAGGGAAGAAAAGAGAATAGAAAGAGGAGAGATTCGGAGGTTTGGTAATACAATTCTCTAATTCTGAAGATGCTAGAACACTCAGAGTCTGAAATGGCTGGGGCAGTTGCTGTCGGTCCCCCTCCTTTATTCTTTTAATCTCAGCTTCTTTGTTCTGGCTGGGTACAGCCCCTTTGTAGTTATCTATATAGTGTACATAGCAATAAGTTTTTAAAGCTTACTTCTCAGGCATTATTTCCCAGGAAATCATGGCAGACCCAACAAAATCATCTTTCCATAAAGTACATGAAGGCATCAGACTCCTGAACTGACGGTGTCTGTGCGAGCGACGAGGTGGTCGATAGGGGGTTCTCCATAGAACGCACTGTGCCGACTTCTCTTTGTCTCTAACAACCAGTGAGATGAGTCCTATTAGGCTTCTTGTTTCATAGACTAGGAGATTGAGGGTGGAGAGGTTCGGCAACTTGCCCAAGATCTTAGAACTAATAAGAGATGGAGAGACAGGCTTACTCCCAAGCCTGTCTTAGACCAAAGGTCATGATCTTAACTACCAAGCTCTGTTGAATGCTTGAGAGAAATGAACTAAATATTATTGTTTCTTTATAATTACTTATAATTAATTTTATGTGATTAAGGCCAACTGAGAAACTCACAGAGGCCAAAACTTTCCCCCAAGGCTTCACTGATCCAATGTTAGCTTGTAAAGATATAGGTGCCTCGTAGCTTTCCAATATTAAAATCTTATTTCTTGTCTCTCTGCGTATCACAGATCAATTTCCAATATGAACAAAGAAATCATAGTAGCTTTACGGAGGCCTGATTAAGTACCAGACAGTTTGCTAAATACCTTGTTAGCATTCTCCCTCTTCTCGTGTACCACCGGTGTTACTTATGAGAAACTGCAAAGTCGAAGTCACTCAGGTTGTCAGGGCAGGCAATAACAGTGACTTGGCCTCCCAGGTGCAGATTGTAAAGCCAATGTTCGGTCCAGTATAGAAACAAGATGGAGAAACATCTGGAGTTGGACATTGTACATTGTATTTTTCTTTCTAAAACCACAGTGTATGAAAGGAACTCTTGCCAGTGTCCTGAGGACTTCATTTCTACCAGGCCTTTTGCCCTAGGCAAAGCACCCAGGAAAAAAGCAAGCTAGAGGTAGGCTCTGTTGAGAATTCCCATGTTTCCTGTGCACTATTTATTTAAGAAGGAGACACCACCTCCTCTTAGGGGCTCGGGGAGAGATGCTCCCTCCAGCAGAATCCACTTGTATATCAGAGTTGCCTATGTAAGTTACTCAGAAAGCCTGAGAAGTAGGAAGTTTCAACAGGCTTCTAGAAATTCCTTTAAAGACCTCTTAAGTACTATCTTACACAGATCGTACTTCCCAGCCTAGCTTCAGCATGCATTCTCAAATTACATCCTGGTGCTTCAGGGTGCAGAACAAGAAGCTGCTGTACCTGACTCTGTTCTAATCTGGGTGTGCACAGATTCAGATGACCTTGTGAGGCCTGAAGACATACATGCAGCCTAAGGCCTTCCCGTCAGAACTGTATTCTGCAAGTCTGAGATGAAGTCTGGGAAACTGCATTACAACAGCCAGTTTCAGGAGACTCTGTAGGTGTCCAGAGAACACAGGTCAAGAAATTAAACCTCTCCTGGGGCTGTGACCCAACCTTAGACACTTCCCTCTCCACAAAATCTTTGACCATCCTCAAGTAACTTTACATCTCACTTACGAGATCTGGTTGTCTTAGAGCCTTTTCCATTTTTTTTTTTTTAAAGAATCTGTTTTCCTTTAGTCTATGATGGAGTGGGAGCAGGTAGTAGAAAATAGACAAAATACTGATAATATGAATTGAAGTTTTGTATGTAGCTATACCTGAGGCCAGTTGAACTCTAGACTTTTTATTATGCTAATTAGCACATGCTTTTTTGGGATAATTCTAATAAGCAAATCGGAGGAGAGAAGGGAATAATCATTCTGTGCTTTCACTAGGAAAGGCAACAGATAAGAGTACATTTAATAAAATGGTGCATTCCCTAGCCCCACTTAATTGCCAAGCTACAGTTCAGCCAGGGCCATAGCCTGCCCTCACTGGGCATTTTCCTTGCTATCATTAGAATAATTTCAATCCAGTTCCATAGTTTAATTGGCCAGTGTCCCATCCTCTGGAGAGGCACAAGTAAATAGCTGATGATTGCCATTTCTGGGATGATCACATCTCAAGTAAAGATATTAACAGAAATAGTGTCATGTCACCATCTTTGTGTTTCCAATATCAGCTGCTGATTGACAGATAAAGTGCTGCCAAAGTGAATTCTGAAGTGTCTCTGTGGTTTGCGTTTTCATGCCAGAGGCTACGGGAAGAAAGAAAGCGTGTCGGTGGGAGCAGCTGCCTTGTATCCCTGTGGCTCTCACTGTGGATAAGACCTGGAAACCCAGCAGAGGTCTCTCTACAAGTGCCACACAATGAAGGATTCTTTTTGCATCTTACCATCTCTGAAAAGCTTTTCGAAAATGTCTTGGATCCCTTCTTCTGTGCTTTAGTACTACACCCCAATAGCCGAATTCCTCTTGTGAACTCTTGACTTTGACTCTTTCGGTTAAACATGTTCCTTTGGAGGCAGAAACAAGAATGGGAAGCTTGTGTATGGGCCCAGAACATTTCCTGTCTTGTCTAGGGCTGCTCAGCTCCTGTACACAGGCCTAGGTTGAAGCCTTTTCCCCAGAACACATGGGAATGCCCATCTCAGAGAGCATGAGGACACAGCCCTACAGCATCCCAGGTCAAGTCCTATATTCAGTACAATACACCCAGTTTCTCTGCTGATTTTCATAACCCAGTCTTAGGTTAGGCCTCTGCCCATTTTACTGAGGAGAGAAACCAAGCTCCTAGGGCTAAGTGATTCCTCCAGTGTAGCAGAGCCAGCAAGGGAACACGGAAGTGAGCCCTGCTCTGTAGTACTGGACAGCCCCAGGGCTGACCAGAGCCTGGGAGAGCAAAAGGGGCAAGCATTTGGGAATGGAGGTTGGAAAACTGGCTGCTCACCCTCTTCTCTTGTAAATAAAATCATAACAGAAAGTAGGCACACTTATCCTTCACATTTTTCCCACCCATAGCTGCCTTCCCAAAGTTCCATATGTCTTACAGCCCAAACCTCTGTAGGCGCTTAAGAAAAAAGTTGCCAAACTTTGGTTTCGAGCATTAAATTTTGGAGTTAGTCTGACTTAAAAGTAACTTCTGCTTGCCAGCTGTGTGTCCTCTGTCTTCCTCATCTGAGATATGAGGGTTCGAAGATCACCAGTGTCGGTGAGGCAGTGGCAGAAAGAAATTGCCGCATTACAGCACCTGGCATCGTGTTGGAGCTTGTAAAGTACTCAAGAAAAGGTGGGTAGCTTTCTTCTTGTCCCATGGGGATTATAAAACATCTAAAGTAGTGGCAACTTGGACTGGTTTCCTCTAGAGGACAGGTGCACAGAGCTGATGCTGTGGCTGGGGAGACAGAGAAAGAGAGTGGAGGGGAAATCAGCCGTGGTGCCACACATGTGGGCATTAGGATGACCAGCCCCACATGAGAAGCTCAACCTTCTCCGTGCCAGACTCTCCTACGTGTCCAGTCTCTAAAGTTGCTCTGGGAAAGAAAGCTAAGACACAGGGTCACTCTAAGTCATTCTGTTTTGAAGGCATTGTTCTTTCTCCTCATTTGAACCCATTATGTAACTAGCTAAAGAGACAAAAAAAAAATCACCAAGTGGCTCACTCAAAGTCTATAAACATTGGTGTGCTATAGATTTACATGCACAGCTTCTTCTAACGCCAATGGGAATAGAGAAAATAGATTATTTCCTTTATTGCCAAGGTCAAACATAAGTTTGTTTATCCTGCGTATTTCAGTGTTATCAATGGTGATTAAACTCAGGCACAGAGCCGAGTAGGACAGGCTGAGTATATTTTTGTGCCTGTTTCCCTTTCTTCTTCCTAAAATGTGAATATAGTCTTACAAGAAACCATGGGGCTCCAGCTGGCCTCCTTGGGGCACAAAAACATAGGAGCCCTTTGTGAGTACACTAATAAGTTGTCATAACAGTATTTCTCTGTTAACTCATGCCCAGGGTTTTAGCCCACAAAAGATGATCTCGCATTAGCATGGTGCCAGCGCAATGCAACACTAAGGCATCCCAGAGTCACAAGAAGAAGCTCACTGTGTGGCTGTATTCTCTGCACAACACCATCGCCCCTCAGTTTCCCAGTTCATGTTGTTCTAGCCAGGAGGAGAAATGGTGGAGTCAGTGATATATTGAATCCTTAACACAACTTCATTAACTAGACCTAGATGCTAACTCACACTGTACCAACTTCTAGCACAAATTAGCATCTGTAATGCAGCTTGTAATTAAGCCTGCATCCAAATGATCTCCATGATGAGTAAGTCCCCAGAAGCCCCTGGGCTGCTCTTTGGTTTTCCTGAGAAGGGTCTGTGATAGCAGCCTGGTCCCCACAACTTTTTGTCTATCAGTCAAGTGAACATTTGAGTTGATAAGTTTGTAGACAACTTCATCCAAAGCCAATCAGGGATAGTCAAGAAGGGTTACCTGCTTTTTTGCCCTCAGAAGGCCTGTAGGGATCTAAGCTCAAAGTCATGGTAGAGGTGGAACTAAAATGCAACGTCTTTATGGTCACCTGTCCCCAAGTCTTACTTACCGAATACTAAGAACCTTTGGTAAAATGGGTGTGGGCCCTGAAACCTCACCTCTAGAAACATCCATCCTTAATGTGAACTCTACGTGGGTGGCTGCATTTGCAGAGCTGCTATTTCCTTTTTTTCTGTGTAGAGTAAGGCTAGGGATCTGCCTACAGATGCACAAAGGGTAAAAAAATGAATCTAAGCCCCAAGTCCAGATTTAGATCACTTCAGATCACATTTATATTAAGTATTCATTCCATGTCATCCACTGTGCCAACATTAGGAAACCCCCCACTCCAAATCCATCATCCACCTGGGTTATGTCTTCAGACTCAAAAACTGCATATCTCTGCTCCAATCCCTCTGTTCCTGCTCCTGTGCCCCAGCACAGGCCAAATTCCAAATGTGTCTTGCCCGGCTCCGGCCATGGGCTCCCAGCCCTTGCCTCAACCCTCATGTTTGTTCTTAGGTGCCCCCCACACTTTAGTCAGAGTCCCGCTGAAAGGTGTCAGTTGAAGCCCCCACTTCTCACTTCAAACATTTCACTGTTTTCCTTTTGTCTGTGGAAGAAAGCCCAAATGCCGGTCTGTAGAATACCAGCTTTCTGGAATCTGTCCCCTGCCACCTCTTTGATCCTCACCATGTTCCCCCTTCACTAGATGTCTTGTTCCTTCTATAATCTCAAATATAATAAATTCTTTCCTGTATGAGCTCTTTTATTTCTTTTTTTTTTTCAGTACCAGAAATTGAACTGAACCCAGGGCTTTTCCACTGAGCATCATCCTTGGCCTTTTTAAAATTTTTATTTTAAGACATAATCTAACTCATGAAATTGCTGAGGCTGGGCTTGAACTTGTGATCCTCTTGCCTTAACCTCCCAAGATTTGTCCCAGCACCTTTACATGGGCTGTCCTTCTCTGCTTGAGATGTTCTTTTTCTGATTATCACTTTAAGGAATTTTCTGTAAAAGTTGTAGTCTCTGCAGAAACAGTTCCTCCCTCAGGAAGCCACTCTCGGAGGCTCCCTCTTTTTTATTTCATCCGTCCCTTCTGAATAGTCACTGGGAACATCACTGACACCTCCAAGCCTGTTTGCCTATCGTGTCTCCTTTGCTGGAATGCAAGTTTCATGATGGCAAGAAACTGACTCTGTATCCCAGCAATTAGTAGAGGGGCACACAGTAAACTTTCCAAGTAAGGATCTATTGGTCAAATAAACAAACAAGCGAAGGATTTATAATCTAACACAAGCATAGCATTCCCATCCACAATCTTTTATATTCAGTGGGATGCAAACTCTGAGCACGGGACTTCCCCTAAAGGGCATCGTGGACTGCATGACTAAATGAAAACAAACAAACAAAACAGTCCTTAGAGTATTAGATATTTCTATGTCTTTTCTCCAGGACTGAAAATCCATCCACACTGGTGCTTTAAAACTACGTAGTGTATCAACAGAGTGGAGGAGCTCCTGGTTATGTAAGACCTCTAGTCCACCATTCTCCACTGATGAGGAAACCTCAGTGACCCAATGTGCAGAGAGTGACGGGGGCAGGGGCAGAGCCAGGGATAAAAGAGCATGCTGTTTACGATAAAGATGGTTCTAAGCCTATTTGGGGGCTTAGGCCATGTGTGAATGTTCAGTGTCTCTGGTGGTCCCATTCATGGACTCTTCACTGAATCCAATCCTTTCACACAAATGTCACCTGCAGAAAAGACTCCTCTTCACTTTCCTACTCCAGCTACAAAGCTTGTCTGTGTAAGTGCAAAGGTCTGGAAAGCTTATCATTGCAAGCTCTGGGCTCTGACAATGAAACATCTTTCACCCGAAACACAAAGCCATATCCAGAGTTCTGCCTTTCTAGATGCTCCTGCTCCTCAAAAAATGCCCCTTACCGCTGAAAAGCTCCCTCTCTTCCTAGATTCTGACAAGCTCCCTGTGGGCAGCAGTTCTTTTTAAGACCTTCCAAGGGGCTTGTGGGTCTATTCACAGTTCTTGACAGAGATGTAGAACAAAGCAACTAGAAAAACAGGAAATGTGGGCAAAGTAGTTTATAGCCCCAATAGTGAGAAAGTGGCTCTGACAGGTACTTGAAACCTGACACAATAGTTGTGAGCACTCTGGTCTTTAGAAGAGTTTCCACACGATGCAGTTATTGCATTGAGAACGTGTCTTCAATATGCTGTGGTCTTTTTATAACTAGTTTTTTAAAGCCTGCTTTCCCACATATTGCAAGCAAATATATTTGACCATCTTTTGAGTGTCAGGAGAGATCCACGGGCAATGAGATATTGATTTCTCTGTGTGGGGATGTTTCCTACAACTAGGCCAAGAAACTGACCTCTGCCTACTTGGAGATTTGAATAGAGCCTTTTGGACAACCCTGAAGCAGGAAGGTAAGAATAATTTTTCAAAATTATTTGGCCATCGTGAAATAAAAATTGTTTTAAATCTCCTGTGTCTCCCCTTGTACTGAACTGATTTTCTATAGGAAGTTGGTCTCCTGTGTGAGATGAGATGGTCTAGGGAAACAAATGAATATTCATTGAAAATCTCTGCACTCATGGTTAAGAAATTTCCATGAGACTGTTGCACTAGAGTGCTCAGCATAATTGAACACTGAGTCTGCAAATAAGACTAATAAGCTTAGTTGTTCAAATGATATCCATATCACAGTTCTAATGGTCTACCAGAAATGCCTCTGATGGTGATGCTTTTGTTTGTTTGTTTGTTTGTTTTTCATGATCAGCCAACCTTGTAGTGGGCCAACCATTGCAGTGGCCACCCACCTCTCTCTTGGCCATTTGCCAACTCATCTCTGCTTTTGGCCAAATTTCTCTATCTGTGAAAAGTGGAAATTGGATTGGATGATCTTTGAGGTTCTTGAGAGATCTCACTCTGGGTTTTGAAGCATGACAACATCTTTCAGAGAGTCAATTTATATAGAAAGTCTGGGGCCTTCCACGTTTAACCAGCTCGTAAGATGTGTAGAAGATAGTTTGATTGCTTTAATCCTAACAAATGTGTTTCTTCAGGTACCAGAATTTAGAAAGCAGACTCTCTTGCTATGTGAACTGGGAGAACCGTCTAAAATGTTTAGAGAAATAAATGTATTTCCTGTTGTTAGCTGGACAGGTAGCATTCTATTCCAATGAGAGTTAAATGTGGAGCTCATAAGATCAAAGCCACAAGTTTGACTCTTATAGTAGTTAGTAGAATTCTCTGTACAAGTTTATATAAAATCTTTTGACTGCAGTTTGATAAACAAACATGGACCTGTTTGAGTCCCAGGAAATCAGTGGGTCGCAGAGTCAGCAGGCTAATATAATTCCCTCACTAACACATATGGATGTGTATACGTGCGCATGGGTGATGGTAGCTCTTCAATATAGTACATCTAGGAAGAGATTTTGTGTACGTAGGCGTGCATAAACTTCATTATCACATCTATATAAAATGTGATGCCCAATGGACCCAAGTGGACTGCTCACCATGGCACCAAAAGCCAGTCTCCATTCACCAAAGCTATTAAACCAACTTCTCAGTCCGGACCCCTTCCTGGAGGTCACGGACCCTTGGGAAGGCCAGGCTGAGCTTTGCAGGAAGAACAAGTCCACAGAAAGGCCAGCTTGTAATGACTTCAAGGCCACTGTGGCAACTGACATTCCGCTTGGCAAAAAGCTAAGGAATAAAGGCCTTGAGTTTCAGGAGTCCACGGCCAAATCCTGGCCTTTCTACATGACCTGTCCAAGCCTTGATTACTACTCTATGAGGATAATCAGTAGAAGTAGTTATGTAGATGACTTAAGATAAAGCATAACCTAAAAGTTTAATTTTATTCTAGGTAGACAACTTGCATTATATTAATTTCTGTGATTGCTTTAGCAAATTACTACAAAGTTTGTGGCTCTAAACTGCACACATTTATTATCTTTCAGTTCTGGCCCAAAGTGTGGGATCAGTTGCGTTGAGCTGAAGTCAAGTTGACATAGGCCATAATTCTACCTGAAAGTTCTAGGGAGAACCCACTTCCTTTTTTTTCCCAAGCCCCTTGAAGCTACTTGTCCCCTTAGATCACTGCATCATTTTTCTTCTTCAAAATCATCAGCCTCACCTCTATCCTGTCACGCCATCAACTGCTTCTTCCACCTTTGCACCTCCTGCCTCCCTGTTATGAAACTGTGATGGGGGGGGGGGGGGGGGGTTACCCGAATAAACCAGACTCTTCACCCCTCTTCAAGATTTTCAATTTAATCACAGTCTGTAAAGTCTCACTCTCTCTTTTTTTTTCTGCATGAGGCAACCATAGTACCAGGGTCCAGAGATTAGAATGTGCACATCTCTTAGGGCTGTTGCTGAACCTGTCATATGCAAGTAAGTATACTTGTTATCACTGTGCTGTTCTTGTCTTTTCTCTTCCACTTAGGTAAAATATATATACAATAAAGTATATATGTATATATTATATACTTTATATATACATACATATATATATATATATATAGTAAAGTATATATTTTAGTATATATGTATACTAAATGTACAATGTATGGGTGTTTACAGGTATGTACCTCTCTCAAGTCATGAGGAGAACATTTGTGGGGAGCCTCTACTGATGGAATCACTCATCTTTTGTTTATCCTTCTGTGTTATTTCTGCCTGTTATTACAGCTTTTATAAGCAGAACTGTGATGGTTAACATTTGGTGTCAACTTGGCTGGGTTCAGGAATAACTTGAGAACTGGAAAATATCACTCTGACTGTTTCTGTAGAGTGTTTCCAGAGGAGGTTGGTGCAGGGATCTGTGGGCTGAGGGGGGAAGGTCCATTCTCAGTGGGAATAGGGACTGTCTAATAAGCTGGGGGCCTCAGGAGAAGTGACAGGCAGAAGAAAAGTGAATACTTTTTCCTCTCTCTGCCAGACCTGGACCACTCTTTTGTCCTCGGATGTCAAAGTTCCAGACTTTCCAGCTTATCCACTGGTCTTTGAGACAGCACAGTGGTCCTTCTGGCTCCCAGACTTTTGGCCTCGGAGTGAAAAGGACGCCAACAGCTTCCCTGATTCTAAGGTCTGGGCTGCAGCTGGGCCACACTGCTGACATCCAAAGATCTTCAGGTTGTAGACAAAATGTCATGGGACTTCTCAGTCAACTCTCCTAGTAATTTCCTCATATTTCTCTTTCTGTTTCATCCCCTTCTGGTTCTGCCTCTTTGGGGAATCCTGACTATTAAGGTTTGGATCTAGAAAGTCCCCCAAAATCATAGATTTGGAAGGAGCCTCCAGCATGGGCGTTAATCCATTGATTTCCTGTGTTGGAGTAGAGTCTGGTAGGAAAGGGCAGATCTGGGGGCTTTGATGCAGAAAGGTATGTGGAGGATCCTCCCTTCCTCTTGCTCTCTTGTCTTCTGGTCTTGCCACAAGGTGAGCTACTTTTCTGGCCTTTCCACCATTGCCAGCCACATGTGAGTGGGCTAAGAGCTAAATAACCCCTTCCTCACTTAGGTTTTGGGCGTGGCCCAGTGACAAAAAGCAAGTAAACACTGACTAACATAGGAGTCACACTGTATGAACTTTTTGTGTCTGTATTTTTCTACTTACTAACAGCTGTGATTCAATCAGGTCTGAGGCGCAGCCTTTTTTTTTTCAATGTTTGGCATTGATGCTTCTTCTTAACCTATCCTATCAATACACCCAGTCTCTGATCATAAACATGCAACTATTTCAAGGATCGTTTTAAACACAACCTTTCAAAGGGCAGAAAAATGCCTACCCAGCAGAAATGTTACTATGGCTTCTCCCGCACCACCTGTAGCTAAACTCCAGGTTCTCTGATGACACAGACTGCTCATGAGTTGGCCCCAATCCTGTCTATCCATCACCTGATGCTGGTGGACAAGAAAGTTTCACTTTATTTGTCATTGTATTAATATCACCCCAGGGATATGCCTAACCACAGCCACCTGAGCTCTACGGTACTGGTCTGTCTCCAAGATACAGACTTTTCTCTGAAAAAATGATACATTGCTGTTGTTTAATAATGGAAATCTACATATGTAAAACATACCTGTTTCCTGTGCCTATCCTGACACCCCTAGCGGAGGCAGCCCAGAGAATGTCTACATGGTCCCTTTTCATTACTGAGCAGAAAAAAACAAACACGCTGAAAGTCTGGTTTTGGGAAGGCTGGGATTTTAAACTTTGATGTTAATGGGTTTTTTTCTTTTCAAAACGAAATAAGAAGATGAAATCAAGAATCTTATTTCATTTTTTGAGGTTCGGCTGCTGGGGATTTTTCAGCATTCCTTTTTTCTATCTCCCCCATGTCTGGAAGGGTCTACAGGAGGCCTAGGTGCAGAGCTACCACTGTTGGTGCTGGCAGGGGAATTTTTGAATCATTCAAACTCTAGCCCAACCATAGGCCCCTCCCCACAGCTCCAGCATCCGAGTGTTAGAAGACCAGAAGCCCCAATTTTTTTTCTCCTCCTCGCTGCTGCTTTACTTTGACAGAACCTGAGCCCTTCCCTTAGGTAAAATATTTTGCTATATATTATGTGATTAATTTACTTAATTGCTCCTTCATTGGTGCCTGGATATCACTTGCCCTGTCACCAATAAACTTCTAGGCAAATCTGTCTAGCATGGGATAGTTAGCATTCAAATTAGACAGAAGAGGCAAGCAGTAAGTTGTTTCCCAGATTAACAATTAAAAGACAAATCCTTGAGAATGAACCTGAGTTACGTTTGCCCTCTGCTATGCAAAACTAGTTTGAATGTGTCCCCATAAAAAGTCTATATGCTAAAATTTGGTCCCCGGAGCAACAGCATTGAGAAGTAGGATCTTTGAGAGGTGGCTGTGTCATGAATGCTCTGCCCTCATGAATGGATTAATCTATTCATGGATTAGTGCATTAATAGGTTATCAGGACGGTGACTTTGTTATAAAAGCATGCTTTCTGCTGCAAAGCTTCCTCTGCCTTGCCCTCTCCCACATTATCACAGCGAAAGAGCCCTCACCAGAAGCAGCTACTAGCACCATGTGTTGGAACTTCCCAGCCTCCAGAGCTATAAGCCGGATAAACTTCTATCCTTCACAAATTGTCCAGTCTCATGAATTTTGTTCTAGCAATAAAAAATGAATCAGGGCATATTTGATGTACCCACTGCACGCTTTTCTAGAAATGCTGTCTTGACTTTTCTTGGCAAACATTTCCCTTTGTTTAGACAAGATCGGCACATTCGGGGGGCGTGGCCATAGATTATCCTTCTCCATTTGGGTGTTTTGGATAGAGGTGATGCTTCCTCCAGTCATAGGGCTCCCATGTGGCCATTTTCTCAGCTGGCTTAATCAGTGAACTGTGCCAAGGTGAAAGGTCAGGGACAGTCCTGTGACCAGTTCCCAGGATAACTCAGGATTCAGGAGAAAGAACAGCTCTTTGCATTAGGCAAGTTGGCTTTAAGGATAGCCTAGGCCCAAAGTTGCCTGGGTTAGGTCACTGCACTGAGAGGTCCTTTAATCTTAGAGTTAAGCCAATGTAGAGGAAAGAAAAGCATGGGGAAAGGAAAGAAAGAGAATGAGAGAGAGAGAGAGATTCCTGATACTCAGCATATTGCTGGGTCCTAGAGAAGTCAAGCTGCAAGTCAAAACAACTCTAAGCCTTTGAGTTGCATGAACTAATAAATTTACTTCTAAATGTAAGAAACTGTTAGTTGAAGTTCTGTCACGTGTGCTTGAAAGATGCATTTGGGAGATGCTTCTCCTGAGGTTTCTGTGCTCTGAGATTTTTATTTCTCTAAATGCATCAAGCTCAAACATGCAGGTGGGAGCACCCAATAATGATCCATCCACAAACACTGACAGCTTCCTTTCTAAGGTGAAAAGAAAATGTCTCCTAAAAATGGCATGACTAATCATAGCCTGAATCATCATTGTACCAAGACTAGAAGATGCTACCTATAAAGTTCAAAGGCAACAACGTGCTAGTAATATCAATTGGATCAAGATTTTAAACCTTCCCCTCACTGGAACAGCACTCGCTCTAGGCACGAGAGAAGCTGATGCTAGCAGAAGCCTGTACCGTGTTGGGAAAAGCAAGGGCAACTGCAAAAGGAGTGTAATCTCCACTTGTTACTCAGCAAAATCTAATCCTTTGAGTATTTTCATTGCAGTGCTGGAGCCAGTAGAGTAAGCTCAGGTGGCACAAATTTCTATTTTACACACCAGCTGAAAGTAACTGATTATTGTCTTGAGGAGGATAAGATCCCCTAAAGAGCCACAGCCTGTGCCCAAACCTGTGTGTCTTTAGAGGCAGAAAAAGAATTAAAAGAATAATAATTTTTAAAAAGGTCAGAGAGATGTCCTATGAGATAAACTGTCTCTTCTGTTGCTCATGTTTTCTTTTTCTCCTTTCTTCTTTCCTTCCTTCCTTAACTTCTCCTCCAAAGTAAAAGGTCCTTTTTCTTTCTTTCCTTCCTTCCTTTCTTCCATCCTTCCTTCCTTCCTTCCTTCCTTCTTTCCTTCCTTCCTTCCTTCCTTTCTTCCTTCCTTCCTTCCTCACTGCTTTCTTTCCCTTCTCTCTCTCTCTCTCTTTCTTTTCTTCTTTTCTTGTACAGAGACTGAACCTTTTTCCTCTGCACTGAGCTCTATTTCCAATGCTCCCCACTCCCCTTAATTTTGAGACAGAGTCTCTCCAAGCCCCTAAGTTGCCTAGGCTGGGCTTATACTTGTGATCCTCCTGCCTGTGCTTCCCAGAGTGCTAGGAGTAAAGGTGAACACCACCACAAAGGACTATGTTGTTACCTTTGACAATAGACTCAGGGTCCCACAAGCCAAAGAATGCAGGCAGCCTCCAGAGGCTGAGAGTCCAGAACACAAAATTGTCTCCCACAATCTCTATGCTAAGTTTCTAGGGTTATCATGATTTATTTTCCCCATTTTATTGATATGCATAAGTGCAAAATTTAAGGTTTACAATGAAGTTGAGCATTTTGTGCACATACGTATCTTGTCAAGGTGACAAGGGCTTTCCCGCTCTCCTTTTGTCCCTCCCTCCCCAACCTACCGCCCCCTTTCACTTTGTTCTTCATTTTAAGTTCCATAAGAGTTGTGTTGTCTCTGTTCTAAAGACTAGAAGTCTCAAGTCTCTCTTTTGTCTTGTGGACCATAGTCTTTCATTAATGTTTTCACGTGGGTGGTTTCCTCTGTGTCAGATATCCGTGGTTTCTTTCTGTCTGAATTTCTTAGAATCAGAGCACCAGTCAAACTGGACCAGGGCTCACCCTAGTGGCTTCCTTTTAATTCTACCACCCTTTTAAAGACTTTAGCTTCAAGCATGGCTGCATTTTCAGGAATGGAGGGCTACACAGTAATTTGGGGAACACAATTAGCCCATAACCACACTGAAAAAGGACACTGTACTGCTCACATTTTGTATTTAGCCCTGTGAGACCCATGTCAATATATGCATGTTGTTTTTAGAGCCACTACGCTTGTGGTAAAGTCTGGTGCAGTCACAGGAAGCCAACATAAGCCTTTTAAGCTAAGCTTGTTGACCTTATTAATTCAATTTTCACCTCAAGGGAAGGCATCATCATTATGTATCTGAGAAAACAGAGAATTGGCCTCTAGAGAAGCAGAGAACATTTCCTGGGACTGAAGTAGAATCCCAGTGACCTGGGTCCCAGCCTAAGACAGTCAGTCTTTCTCCTCTAACGACTTAGAAGGTTTCCGCATTTTCTGGCATCTCCCTGAGTCACCTTACAAGAAGGAAACTGAGGCACAAAGCTATGAGGTTGGAAAGCAACAAAGGGGATCTCAACCCCAAAGGCGTCTCAGTGCCTCGCTTGCCGCCCGAGCTCTTACGGAAGCTTCCCATTATGTGGATACAAGAGGAACGTTTGTCTGAACACAGCTTCTCTTGAAACCCCACTTAAAGCAGCTTCAGGAAACAAAAATAGCCTTGAAAATTCTGACCTGAGCCCCAAACTTCAGCCAGGAGTCTGGACAAATAAAGAGTCAAGAAATAATTTTCTTTCTATTAATTAATCTAGAAAAGTCAGAAAGGGCAGAGGGACCTCTGAGTACAGCTGGTGACTCTGCCACAGAGCGCCCAGCGGACCTTGCAGGGCACAGCATGGAGCCCCCAGGAGTCGTGCTCCCTTCTCCTTGCTGTGGGAGGACTGGCCAAGTGACTGATGGTGCTGGCAATTCTTTATGCGTAACTGTAAATACGAATAGCTAGTAACACAGTTTCATGAGTGTGACTTCTGACAATATCATCCTTATCCAATCCTGGTCAAGACAGAGCCAACTGTCGTCACCTCCCTTCTGTGACTGGTGGAGATGGCTGTGTTTTGAGTCTCATCCCTGTGTGTCAGTAATATGGCCTCTCTCTATGATCTGGGGACCTTTCATGGGGTGGTATTGGGCTAGCAGTAGACTCTTTCTTGTTCTGTGTTGGTTGCTCAAATAGCAAGATTGAATATCCCAGAAAGGTCAACAGTCTTTTCCTTGCTCAGAAAAATTCTCATAAGAATTGTTTTCTCTAAAATGTAAATGATATTATTTTGGGGCTTTCAACACCAATGTAAAACATGGTTAAAAAAAAAGAACCTGTCATGTTTGGTTTGCTATATATCAACAGCCTTATTTAAAGTGACCAAACTACCAAATCAGAATAGCTATGATGCTGCTCAAAACCAGGTTTTGTTAATGCTAAACGAGACCAGGCTTTCTGCAAATTGACAGAATTTCACACTGGTTTAAGATTTTATGTGAGGATTTTTGCTTCAGTGATTTGAAGAATACAGAAGCCACCAAATTGAGGTGATTATTTGTGGTAAAGTCATATTCAAATATAGAGCACATTCTTTATCAACTTCTTATGACATTACTGAATTTGTATCATCCATGTGCTTTTTTTTTAAAGAAAGCCTTTGGTGCATTTTTCCCCTTCTCTGGAACTTTCTCCATTTCCTTATAGTAGGCTCACGTTGGGAGCTCATGGAGAGGAAGCGCAATTAGGAAAGGAAGAATGCCAAAGGTAATTAAACATTCTATTTAAAATGTTGCAATCGCAGCACCTTATTGTAAGGAGTCCTGTTACCACATCCACATCCCCTGGGCTCAGTTTTGTCAATATGCTCATATCACTCACGTGAAGCTACAGACGACAGCCTGCTGTAATTTATTAGATGGTTTGACGCTGTCAAGGGATTCTTTACCTGGTGCAAATCTCTCTGATTAAACAGATACACACAGTTTTGAAAGTTTTCTAAATCAATCTCAAGACATTCACTTGTGAAAATTTCCTTTTAGATTAATTACACTTTTCATTAGGTCAGGGACTATAAAGGCACATATATGGCATCACTTGTCATGGTTTTTGTTGGTCAAATAATAGAATAATCAATCATCTCCATTCTTAGAGAATGACATAATCAAAGGTATTATGGAGGCAATTGGATTCATTCTCGGAAAGTGGCTGAACAATTACAGTGATTGTCAATTGTTAACTGTGGATAAGTATGTAATGACCCCAAGTGTTTCTCTAACAACAGGGAGATTAAAATTCATCGCTTTCCTTCTGTACGAAATAGGGTAGGACCTGCAAAAGCCTAGCTCAGTTTGCTCCTCCAAGTGCTTTCTTCAAATAGATTTTTTTGGAATTTTCAACTGTAGGAAATATTAGTTTAATTTTAAAAGTCTACTAGCTCATAAGTTATATATCATCCACCCCAGTCTTCATAAAGGCTGGATGTGGTCAAGTCACACTCGATTCAAAGGTTAGGACATTTGAAAGGAGACCAATAAATATGTGGTTCATTCTCCAGATTTTCACTTCAGGTCAGAATGATGTCTCCTGGCTTTGTGGGAACTTGGCAATTTGTTCCTTCCGGGACCCTCCCTTGGAGAGGCAGCTGAGGTCTTGCTTCACACAGACACGGAAGCTCAAGAGCCAAAGCTTTGGGCAACTCAACAACATATGTGGGCCACCTACGTTACTCCCCAATTTTTAAAAGATGATGTCAAGATAACTGTCTATGTTTTAACAAATCCAAAAATGTTCATTAGGGACAGAACCCCAACTTTCTCCGGATTGATAGGATTTCCAACACAGGACTTTATGATTTACTCATCACTAGATCCCTAGGACTCAAAGCAATATTTGCCAAGTAATAGGTGCTTGATTTATGCAGTGAACAAAAGACATCAGACAACAAAAGGCTGAGCCCTTTCTCGCCGATTAATTTCTTCTTTTGTTCCCCTCTCCTCCTCTGTTCGCCAGTATTTGCTTGATTCTCTCAGGCATTCTTGAAATTTGATTTTCAAGCATGTAGGACTGAGCCTGAATAAGTTTGTCTTACCTTACAAGTTCCAAGATGGGCTGTCGCCACTGTCATTCTTGGATATTAATAAGGTATTTTCTTCACAGACACATCACCAGGAATAGTCCATGGGGAACTTTCAAGGATGCTCGTTCTGTCCTCTTCCCTCTGAGTTGTAGACAAGGCACAGGAAACTACCAATTCCCATTACACAGACCAAAACCCAGAGAAGCAGGCCTTTTGGCTCAAATGAAATTTCTTCCGGGTTCCCCACCTTCCCTGTTAAATCATGCTGTCTGAGGAGGTCTTTAGCCTATCGTCAAAGTGATTGCGATTAAACAGAGAAAAATAAACATGGTAAAATCTTAGAAACTCAGACTGAGGGAGTAAGTGGGGGATATCCAGAAATTGATTAGGTGCCCCTGCGAACACAACGCTGACAGTTATGGCTGAGTGGGTCAGGCCCCATGGCAGTGTCTGCCTACTGAGAGAAACAGCTCACTGAGGAGAGCTCTGCCCCTGCTTTGAGTTGACCTGTCTGAGGGATATTTGACCTGGGAGTAGGCAGGACTGATCCAGGGAATCTCAGAGAGGTGGCTGGTGCCATCACTTAAGTGGGCACTATTGCTTTTCTGATGATTCCTGTACTGCCTCCTTGGTAACCATCCATAGATTCCTTATGATGGCTCAATGAGGGTTCATTGAGCCAATCAGCCTGTCTCCAGGGAATATGAACCATGCACAATGTGAGGTAGAAGCATCCCTGTGGTGGCCCTGTGCTAAGTCAGTCTGTGCCTGCTCCAAGGTCACATCCTTTTGGAGGCCTGAGTATCCTATGAGCCACGTTGTCTTCTAGTCAGTGCCTCTCTTGCATACAGCAGCCGTATTTTTGATGCTGTTGCTTACTAGTGAATTTGACCTCACTGATGAAAAGTGATGTGAAGGAAAAGATTTCCTGTGCATTTGATGGCTTGGTACTTGTCACCCGGGGGATGGACCTGTCTTGGGTCTGTGTGCACTCCACGTCAGCCCCTGGTCTACTCTGACCTGTAATGCCAGGAAAAAGTCCTTGTCACTTCCCATTGTGGGAGCCAGGAAATAAGGTACTGCTGTCAGAGCTGTGGCCAGAAAATGGGCAAGGGCGAAGTCCTTCGTGATGTCAGGTCATCTGGAGAAGAGACATCACCCAGACAGGAATTCATGGGTCCAAGGCCTGATTTTTCTGGGTGTCGCTGTTGTTTTCAGCAGCACTAAACAATAATGGTAAGAAGCAAAAGTATCATTGTTTCTGGAAAACTGGGTAGCAGGTGATAGAGGCCATAGAGTACCTGAGGTGAAGGGAAAATTTTTCTTTTGAGATTTGTAGATATGGTGGGGGTTACTTTGCTTAACCCCTGGGTCTGCTGAACACCTTACCAGGCTGAGGGAGGTTATAAACTTGGGGGAAAGAAGGTGATCTTGACCTTAAATCTTATTTTAGAAAGTGGACACCGGAGGATTGGCTTTCCCTGCTCTGGGGTTTAGATAATGAAGACACCCCCATATTGGGCTCTTCATCCTCTCCTCCTAGCAAATCCCACCAGATAAAATAGCAAGAGCAACAACTTCCATTAATTAGGTACTTCATGTATTCCAGCGATTGTGCTAAGTGCTATCTATTCATGATTTCATTTAATTTTCACACCAACCCATAGAGTCAGAACAGAATTTCTGCTGGGCTACAGTTTCTCAGGAAGAAACATCCCAGCTCCATGAACACACATCCATGTATATACATACACACACACTGCAAGGTTAGGACAGAGCGGGAGTAGCTGCACTCCAAAGGGACACCAGGATGCCAATAGCAATGTCCAGGGAAGGAGATTTGCTGGGTCCTAGGGGTTGAATTATTGCTCTACCAAAAACCTTTGAAGTTGATTCTTACATCACCATTTCAGAAAGCATATAACATTACTTTCTCATATACTTTTTTGAGTATATTTGCCTCAAGTGTATGACATTGCTTTTTTACCATTTCAGAAAGCAAATAATGGCCTCTTATTACAGATGTGTTTAGCAACACCAGATTTTCCTGGCTCTTAAAGCAAATTGGCAAACTTGGTCTCAAGAGGCTTCACCCTCATCCCTGAAATGGCCGCTGTGCCTCCGGCTTTCTTCGTGGTATGGAAGAGCTCAGCTCCCGCTATAGTCCTGTGCACGTTGTTACTGAGTGGGAAAGTGGGAGAGCTAGGATTTAAACTCGTCAGTAATCCTGACGAGATAATACTTGGAGCCCTCTGGAGACTGAATTTGTTGGAATAATGTCTGTGTGTTCAGACCCTGTAGAGTGGAAGGGATGCTATCCTCAATGGCCTTTTGAAATTCAGACCCCTACAGCATCCCTGATAAGATATCTCTTAGCATGTGACCCAGGTCTGCAGTTGAAGGTGAGAGTCCCTCCGGGCAAAAGGAAAGAAAGACATCATGGAAGGACATGCCTCGGAATGCCTGCAGTTACTCAGCCTGGAACTGGATCTTTGAAGGCTCTCCCGTCCTCACAGCTTCCCCCAACTTTTCAATCCCAGATATAGAACCTCTTTTACTACCCACATAGGTGTTTGTAGCCAGGGGTCAGCAGCCACCGCCCTTCCCAGTTCTGCTGCTCAGGCCACCAGCCCTCCTCCTTCCACTCTCCTCCTCCACCTCTTCTAGCTGGCTCTGTCTTATTGCTCTTCCAAGTTAGCTGCAGGTCTGAGATACAGCTCTGATGCTTGCCATATCTGTGTTACAACCTGCCCTTGGGCCATTCCAACCACTAACATCTCTAGGAAGCAGCTTACCAGCGCTGCAAGGATGTGACCTAATTTGATTCGCAATGTCCTACTCTAAAATAACCATTCACATCACCTTTATTTCTGGAAAAGAAAGAAATATGAGTATATTATTTTTATGGGGTCCATTGCTACAGGGAGCTTAATTTCTAAAGTACAAAAAGGGATACAGCCAAAACATTATTAGAATTCATTAAATACCTATGATATGTAGAATTCATGTGATATAAAAGCATGTTTTATAACATCAATCATAAGAAACAAATTTTATACAAACTATAGCTTGAGCACCGCTAAGCAAGAGTAACATAGAAACAAAATACAAATCTGAATAAAACGGGGAGAGTTTTCAAATGATTCCACCTTTAAAATAGTTATTAATTCTCCAGAAACAGATGAGGGAGGAATAGAATATAAATTTTTGTGCTCCTTTGGCTGCTATTTGCTGCATCCTATTTTCATATAAATCTCCAATGACTGTAATACATATTTTAGATTTGTTCCAAGGATTCATTTAGATGTAACTAATGAAAGGAGATTTGGGTACACGCTGTTCTGAGAGGCCTCAAAATAGAACACCTGGATGACTTTTTTTTTTTTTTTTTTTTTTTGAAATACACAACTGAAAAGCCATGGCTCTGGTTAAAGGGAAGAAACCTCCCAGACTGTACAGCGGCAAAGTGGGGATATGACACTCATCCCTCTCTTGCTGCCACATTCCATCCCATTCCTGCGGTCACTCAGTCAACACAGCTGAAACTATAACCAGATTGGTGAGTGTACAAGACAACGGAAACAGCACAGAATTATGTGTATTCCATGAAACACGTTTGTCCCATAAATATCTCCCTGGAGACTGTTTCAATATGGCTTTTATTTTTTCTTGAGATATGTGAGAGAAACAGTCTCTTGTCCTGTATTTTTTTCATGTTTGTTTTATGTGACATCCAACCAATCATCAGTTTAAGCTTTGAGAGGGAATTATGAAATTAATGTTATGCTGAAGGGTATCTGAACATGCATGGTTATAATAACTGGGCCCTTGCAATGTGCCAAGTGCTCTATATGCCATGATGTTTTTCCTTCTTAGAGTAATAAAGTTGGAAATCTGTTCATCCCATTTGGAGTTACTGAAACTCAGATGAAGGAGTTTGAAGTCAACAAACTTCCCGCAAGTCCTATATGTAGAGAACTGTAGTGCTTAGACTGAAATCCCCTTGTGTCTAGGTCTCACTCTGAACTGTAAACATAGTGAACACAAAATATTGATTGCATGTTGATCTGAGTGTAAAGATACAAGCACAGGATTAGCATAACTAGCCTTTTCCCCTCCGGGCCAGGTGCACCAAGGGTCCTTTTCTTCCCAGTGTCCTCAGTGCTCCCTGCAAGAAAGTGACAGTGCAGCCTCACAGGTGTCACAGGAAAGCTGCTCAGGAGCTTGGCCCAGACCACGTCCCTGTTGCTCCAGGTCGGTCCTCCCATGTCTCTGACCTCTGTTACTAAGCCTCAGCCCCTTTAGAATTGCTTTGTAGCCTGTCCCAACATGTCAGATGAAACCCACAGAAGTGACAATGTGCTGCCTCCTGCTGAAGTGAGAAGATTTCTGGCCGACTTAAATTATTTATGGTCTAGCAGTTAACTAGTCACTCAGCTTGAGGATTTTTGGCGCCTCGGTCTGTTTTATTACTCTTAGCATAAAGATGCCTTGTACATAAACAACATTTACTATGACAGTCTGCTGGCTGGCCCATTAAAACCGTGTTGTAAAGGGATGGGGTGGTTCTAAGCGAAACAGGAAGGACCACACCACCATTGCTTACCTCTGCAGGAGTGCACCTGGATCCCTGCCACCGACCCCAGGACTTCTCCCAGTAGTTGTTTATTGAGTTCTGACTGTGTGCCGGGCTCCCCTCCACACACGGGGAACGCAAAAGAAAGAAAAGTTTCCGATATGGTGAGGCCTCTATCAAACTGGAGGAAACAGATTAAACACATTGGTGTGTGTCAAGGTCATGAAGAAAGCTATACCAGAACAAGGTGGCCTGGGGAAGGGGAGGAGGGCTATGGTCTAGTATGTCTTCACTCAGCGTTGATGTACGAGCTGGTATCTGAAGAAAAGTGAAGAATATTCTAGCAATATCAATGTGGAACAGCAAAGGCCCTGAGACCAGCACATGCTCCACACATGTAAGAAGAAAGCCAGATGGTCCAAAGGCCATTGTGAAGCAGAGCTGATGTGTAACAGGGGAAAGCGTAGGAGACAGGGTCACAGTTACCAGTAAGCTTGAGGAGGAATTGGGGAGGTCTTGGGTTATTTACTGAATTGATGAATGAATGAGTGTGTAGGTGAATGAACGGATGAGTGAAACACTAAATGAATAAACAAGTAGTAGTTCTGAATTAGAGCCAATGGAAACTATCCTTTATGCAGAGCCGCAGGACTCATCACAGCAGCTACGACTTGCCGAATTTTCACAATACAGCAGCTCCCCAGGAATAATTTTGCAGGCGAAACCCATATTAATCCCCTCAAGTATCCCAGGGAAGGACATTGAATTCTCTTCTGTATTTGAGGAATGAAGGCATCAAATAATTGAGGAAACTGTGCAAGGTCACAGGCTTGTGGAGCCAGGACCTAAGCCTGTGTCCCCGAGCCTGGGCTCTAAGTCCCTTCAGCAATTAGAATCCTTGGGTGAGAGAATTTGCCTCAAGAGAAAGACTCTCCAAGAGAGTAGAGCTACTTGGAAATGGGACAGGCTGGAGACAGAAGGAGCTCCCCAGCGCGGAACTTATCCAAGTAAGTGCTGCCGTGCGAGTGAGACATCAGCACCTTCTCAGGTGCACAGCACGGGATTGCTCACACCTTAGCCAATCCTGAGCCTCCCTTCGGACTTCAGTTCTTCATGCAGATCTCTATCTGCAATCTTTATGTTCTTCTAAAGAAGCCCTAAGGAATCACAGACACTGGCCTTTAAACCATTTCAACATGTAAACAACTGTGGAAAGTATAAATTACAGTTATTTATATCTTTAGCAGTGCTTGAAATAATCTGATTTCTTAAATTTCAATAATATATTCACCAAATGAATTAAAATAGTATAGAATTGTATAAAAAATATTCCTCTTTCCTTTTCCCTCATCTGTCCAGTTCCAACCCCTTGAGGTAATCACAAATCGCTGAGTATGTTTTCTTTTTCTTATTTTTACTAAATAAAACACAGAGACCTTGCCACAAAATCGATGTTTCCAACATAGTCATCTTAATAGCTGCTTAATATTCAAGGTGTGTGTAATATAACTGTTCTCCAACCGATGGCCATTCATGCTGCTCCTGTTACCAACAAAGCTACAGTAAAAATCCTTACATTGTAAAATTATATTCCTATGCTTTGATGTTTTGCTATAGGTGTTGAACAGCAAAATAATTAAATCAATTGTTCGATCATATACATTTTAAATAAAATTGTCCAAAGTGATCTCTCTACCTTACGTCTTCTCCCTAGTACTAACTGATTTTTTAAATGCTGTTCTTTCATTTTATATTTCTCCCTCTACGAACTACTTATTTGTTTAGTTTTTTTCCTCTGACGTTGTCTTACTTTTTACAGGTGTGAAGAAGTATTTTTGACAAGTATTTCTATGTCACCTCTTGTACCTCCTGGTACTTTGCTCTGGTCGTCCTCTGGTTGTCCTCCTGTAGTTGTCTTATCATCAGTGTATCTTTTACTATTTACTTTATAAGCACATCTTTTTCTGTGTATATGTTTTTGATTCCTATGCAAAAACAAGTTCATTTTTACTTGGTGACTTTGAAATAACTCATCATTCCAAGATTGTTTAAATATACCCTCTATATTTTTTCTAATATCCTTAAAGTTATCCTTAATTAAGGTGAAATTTTTATAAAATAAAGTTAACCATCTTAAGGTGTTGATAGCATTCAGGACAGTCACAGTTTGGGAAGACATCCGCTCTATCTAGGTCTGGAACACTTTCTTTATGCTAATGGATGCACTAGACTCATTAGCAGCTGTTGCCTGGCCCTTCCGCACCCCAGGCATTTGAATACACTGATCTTTCTGTCCCTATAGCATAATGGTATTGCACATTATATGTGATCTTCTGTGTCTGAATATTTTTGCTTAGAATGTTTTCAAAGTTTATTGAAGCTGCAGCATGTATCAGTACTCCACTCTTTTTATGAATGGATGATATTCCATCATACGGTAGTGGATATTTTGTTGTTTTCTACAATTGAAATCTGTTTTTGCATATGGTGTGAGGTAGGGATCTAATTTTACAAAATCATAGGAATTACGATTATATCTTATTTTTATCAATACCAATACTCAGGAGTAAATAAAATGAATTAGTACTCACTAAATACATCCCCTACATTAACCAGAGGACTAAGTACTCTCAACACATCCTATAATGGCACCGGCTGGAGAGGAAGAGAGACCTTACCTAAGACAACAAATTACTAGCATTTACCTTAGCAGTCTAAGTAATCACACTAATTCATAACCCTCCTAATGGTTCCCCTCTGCCATGGGCAGTAGCAGGTTTGTGAAGTGACATTTATTTAATCAGTTTGTTAGTGTTATATGGCTCCTCTTAAAAGACACTTAAAAGATAACAGCACTCTATTTTGAACCCATGTGAGCTGAGAGTTCAGAAATAGCACTGGTATTCTGGCTAATCTATTTCCTGAGCGTTCATTCCGGAGTGGTGCAAACTTTTGACCTTGACGCTGATTATGATTAGCATAGCAATCACTCTTCTATAATTAAAAGGCAGACGAGAATTTTCTTTGGCTTGTTTATTAATTCCCTTATGAATTTTTGTTCAGCTACGAGGACAAAGTGTTTCCTGTGCGTCACGAGGGAACGTGGGTGTAGTTACCCCAAAGACAGAGGCCAAGACCTCCCTTTAAACATAATCAATGCCTCGTGAGTGGCTGTGGGGACACTCTGACCCTGCGAGCTCAATGTGTGCTTTAGTTCTCCTCTCTCTCCTGCCTTCCTTGGCCTACCAATAATATGCAGCCACGTTGCCCTTGCAATTAGCCACAGAAATTACTTTCATTCTAGCTGATTTCCTCACAGCCAAAAGATGGAAGCTAAGGCCTTTCTGTAGAACCAAACAGTGGGGAAACCTTGCAGTGTGCATCCTGCCTTTTCCAGATATTGCTTTGGGTATATCCGATTTCCAGGACCTCTGTTTAGCCCCAGACCTCTGCCTGTCTAGGTGTGGCCTGAGTTATCTATGTGAATATTGCGGACTTGACTTTAATCATGTCTACTACTTACGATCACCTGATACGCATAGACACTAGGCTAACTGTGCCTCATGAATCTCTTCGTGCACAAAGAGGTCTGATTATTTTTACCAGTTTTCAGACGTGGAAATGGGAACCTTGAGCTGGCAGGGTGGGAAATGGGGTCTCAGGGAGATCCTGAGGACCCCCAGGCTCTGAACTGGACCCATACACGGCCCTCACGTCAGGACTGCACCCACCCCTCATCTCTCTTTAGTCACCTCTCATCACAGTGATGCAGGGGAAACAATGACAATGACAGCAGACCCAGCCGGAAATGTTTATATACCTGTCACGTAGCCCACCAAAATTCCTAGGAGGGTACTCTATTGTGATTCTCATGTCACCCGTGAAAAAAGTGAGACACAGACAGGTCTTCCCGGCAAGTCAGCGTCAGAGGAAGACCAGGAAGGGACACCCATGATACTCTCCTTTCGGTTGACTTGGCCCAACTTACCGAGATGGTTTTGCAGTACCTTCCTAGGCAGGATATGGAAACTCTTCTGACTTACTTCCAGCTGCTCTGTAATTCTGTGCCCGTGACCTCTGTCAGTGTCCTCTTTAACACTCCTGCTTTCAGGGACAATTTTTTTTCTGCTAATACTTCTAATGCTGGAGGCTCACTTTGTGATCCCGTCTGTAATGCATGTTCTGGGCCCCTGTCATACCATGCAAGCTCCCTGCTGCCCACCATGGAGTCTGCAACTCCATTGTGAACAAACTCTCTCAGGGTCATGGTTCTAATTCTCCCACTGTCTGAGGCAGCGTGGGGGAGGAGGAGAGAGGAGAGAGTAGGAAAGTCAGAGGTGTCATAGCTAGAAAAATGAGAACTGAAGAACAAACAGTGGAGTTCTTTGTGGAGACGCAAATGGCCCACTACAATTTCCTATTAACCTCGATACTTCGATTTGAACAAATTTATCGACTTTGAAAAGTAGACGTTGGAAATAGTTTGTTGACCTCGAAACTCTGAATTTTATGATAAATCTTTTAATCTATTCCTAAGATGAGTTCAAATAGGAACTACATAAAGTTTGCATTGTATCTTTAATTTAAAATGGCCACTATACAAAAGGTGAGAATGATAAAACAAAACAAAACAAAACAAAACACACCCCTCCCCCAAATAGATATTAATGATTGACTGCATGGCACTATTTTAAGAACCTAGGTTGTATCAATTCTTTAACTTTGAGGAAATAAGTGCTATTTTTATTTCCCCCAATTGCACTTGGGAAAACTGAGATTAGATTAGGTGCCCACGTTACCTAGATAGGATGTTTGTCTTGATTTAATGGAGGATTTCCAGAGACCAAGTTCCCTGTCATGACAATAATGATGTTATTTAGCTTATAATTGCTAACATCTTTTTCATCACATTCCAAAGTGCCAGAAGCTTTCATATACATCATCTCACTTGGTCCTTCCAGCCATATTCTGAAGAAAGCACTATTCTTGTCTAACTTTAAGAACATCAACAGTGAAATTTAGAGCAGATAAGAGAGTTTTTCAAGGCCAAGTTTGTAAGTAGGTGTTTCAACACTTGAGCACAAGTTCTATCAAGGTCTGTTACTACATATTCTTTCAAAGTACAGCAAAGAGAGAAGAGATGGTTAAATTTTTAATTAAAACTTTGAGTACCTTGCAGAGAATTTAGATTAATGACTTTTCCCTGTAATTTCATGAGTTTTTATGTAGCTTTACAGTAAAGTCAATGTCTAACTGCAGCATTGACCTTGAGGGATTAGTAGGCTATGGAAAGCTTTATTGTTTAGAATCTAGAAATCTTAAACTTACTCAGTTTTTTTTAACTTATGAGTTTTCCATCTTGTCTTTCAGCATACAGTTTTATTCTTAGATTCTTGTTTTCTCCATCACTGTACATAATTCATTCTAGTCTTAATGTTTTTATGGTTTCTAGTTACTACCTCCCATCCAGGTCTCTCCACTCAGCTCCACCTTTTGAGCACTGCTGATGCCCTCCCCTAGGGAGCCATAACGCTCAGCATCCAATAAGCCCGGCAGGAGTTTCCCTTGACTTCCCAGTTTCTGATTATGACAACCTATTCCTGGTCACTCAGGCCTCCAACTCCACAATATTTTGTGGAACTACTGTCTCCTCCAAAGCTCACTATATTAATTTACTCATTTACCATAACCGTAATACAGAGTCATGTTGAACACAAGTAACATCTACGCATTTGTTCATCAACTCATCAAATATCACGCTTCTGCTCCTGGACTGTGAATGAGAGGCCACATCCAACAGAAGATAGCAACTGGAAGGCTTCTCAGTTGGGGGAACACATATCAGTAGGTAAGCACAAGAGGGAAAGAGTGGTCGTAACTGAAGAGCATTTGCAGACTGTAGGCTATTTTATATCCTTTCTCCTTCTTTCCCTACCCACAGCTGCCACCAGGTGTTAAGCACCGAGACTCAAGGATAAGTCAAGTATTTCACTCTGAAATCCAGGCTATTCCCAAGGGTAAACAAATCCTGAACCATATAGCCCAAGTCTCTATCAACATAAACCTATCTATATTCAGAAACTTCTGGGAATTTTTAATAAGAGAAATGCACTGCCATCTTTATCAGAACTTTCGAAAGGTTGTTCTGGATTCTGTGCACAAATGGACCACAGGAGAGTGAGAAGAATATGAAACATCAGTTAGGAACCTGCTGAGATAGTTCGAACAGGAGATTGGCATATTTCTTCATGATTTAGAGGTTAGAAAATTATGACTCATAGACCACACTTAGCTTGCTGCCTAGCTTGTTAAATAAAGTTTTATTGAAATACAGCTGTGTCTACTTATTTTTTGTCTCTAACTGCTTTCAGACTATTACCATACACTTGAGTAGTTGCAAGAGACCCTCTGTCCTGTAAAATCTGAAATTGATCTTTTTTTCTTTCTTTCTTTCTTTCTTTCTTTCTTTCTTTCTTTCTTTCTCTTTCTTCCTTTCAGTACTAAGAACTGAACACAAGATCTTTATACTGAGCTTTAACCCCAGCCCCCCTCCCCTTTTTTAAATATTTTTTTGAGACATAGTCTTGCTAAATCAGTAACTTGGCCAAGCTGGACTCCAAATCCTCTTGCCTCAGCCTCCCAGAGTGCTAGGATCACAGGCATATACATTCATATCTGGCCTAAATGTTTCTTATTTGACCACTTACAGTAAAGCTTTGCCAACCTTTGCTAGACATACAGCTTCCTCTCAAGTATTAGACCATACAAAGCACTTTCCCGTGCCAGGGACTAGCAGATGTACTGTCTGCCTCCAACCTCCTTCCCTGGTTGCTGCGCTTGGCTTCTTAGTTTTCAGGCTTCAAGTTCAATGAAGACGAGTCTATGGAAATAAAAAGCAACCCATACATAAGGTCCTTCTACCTTCTTTGAATCTTTTGTGATGCTTTTGCGATCATCCATGACTTTTAATTATGTATGCATATGATGTCTGATAGTCCATGCCATGTGGCTGGGGGCTACATCTGGTTTGTTCATCGCTGCGTGTCTAATAACTATGCTAAGGACGAGTTTTGTTGGAAGAATTTGTAATTAATAAAATGACACACTTGTTGGGAGTCATTTAAAGAACACTATATTAAAAATGAGTATTGAAACTTTAAAGAATTATTCTCGAGTCACACAAAGTGGTTGTCTACTCTCCACAAACTAATAAGAAGAAAACAACAGTGCAAATAATAAATAAGCAATGTGTTTTAAAAGGCAAATATCCTCCAAAGATGTCCTAGTAGCCAATAAAGTACAAAAAAAAAATTGCTTCAGCTCCATTACTTACTATAGAAATGCAAATTAAAAGCCATAATGCAAATTACAAGTTAAAAACCATACAAATATTCTAGAATGGCTAAAATTAAAGAGACAGAAAATCTCAAGTAATATTAAGCACGTCGAGAAAAAACCTTCCTTATCCTTCAAAGTGGGAGAATAAGTTGGCCCCATGGCTTTCAAAAATTTTGGCAGTATCTGTGAGGAATGAGCTTAGACATTCTCTGTGACCCAATAGAATTTCACATATGTAGTCATCCAAAGACCTATCTGTAAAGTCAACAGCAGCATGGTTTGGAATATCTGTGGACAAATAACTCAATAAAAGGACTAGTAATGTACTTGTGTACACACACATGCACGTACACACACACACACACACACACACACACACACACACACACACACACAAATGCATCTTTTAAATGTAACATGGAGAAAGCCAGACCTGATGGCACAGCCCTGCAATGTCAGCACTCTGGAAGGCTGAAGCAGAAGGATCACCAGTTCAAATCCCAAGGCAACTCAATGAGATGTATCTCAAAATCAAAACTAAAATATGAGCGAGGGATGAAGGTCAGTATGAAGCTCCTGGGCTCAGTCCCCAGTACCACAAAGATAAAAGGTTGAGGGGAGAAAAAAGGGCCTACCTAAAAAAATGAGTTCATTTATATGGATTAAAGAACAGAGGAAGAATTTTCTTTTCGAAATCAGGATGGTGGCCACCTATGGGTAGGCAGTAACTAGAAAGGGGGCCAGGAGGTAAGCTGCTGGAGAGCTGCTACCACTCTATCTCTCTGAGTATTGGCTTTGTAAGAACCGTGCTCAGTTTGTGGAAGTTTATCAGGAACACCACTTGAATCCATGCACTTTTACCTGAGTTAGACTTGAATAGAAAAGTAAACAGAAATCTGAAATGGCTGATCATTCTCTACATGAAAAGGATAAGATTGCTCCCTGGAATATGTACCCTTGAAAGAAGGGCATCTTTAAAAAATCTCTTCTCTAAGTCTGCCATTTATCAGAGAGCAGGACAGGCCTCCATCGATCCACATAATTATGTCAGAGATGGAAAAGTGCGTGCTGCATCATGGGCCATTAGTGGTTCACAGAACACAGTAAGAGCAACATCTTGGAGCTTAGACTGAAGCAAAAATAAAAGATATTTTATAACTTAAAAATATACCGCATAATAGTTTCCCTTTCATTTTTACATAAGAAGTTCACCACAACAGTTTGAGCAGAGCAGTTTGTCCATCCCATAGGACAGATCAAGAAACTGAGGCCCATGGAGGGTCATGCCGCTAGAAATAGGGGCAGAAATAAGCCCCCCCCCAACCCTCATTCTTTCCGCCTTTTAGAGAGAGAAAACCCTGCATGGGGTAGCAGATAGTTTTATTATGCATATTAAGAATATATATAAAGACCAAAACGACTGATTCTCAGTGATATTTTAAAAGAAATTACTCCTAGAGGCTGAGGCAAGAGGATGGCTAGTTCAAGCCCAGCCTGGGCAAATTCATGACCTATCCAAGAACCTATCTCAAAAGTAAAAAATAAAAATGGCCCAGGGATGTAGCTCAGTGTGGGCTCGATCCTCAGCATTACAAACAGAACAGATTAAAATTTTATTAGTCATAGCTCTGCATGCATCTGAAACGGACCATACAAACAAACCATGATGTAGCATTCACTGTGAAGGGAGTGTTTAGTACCTACAGTCTAACGGCCAAATAGACTAAGAGGGCTAGCAATCAGGGCTCAGGGTGAGGACGCTACAGAGCCTCGCTTCCAGCCTGCGTTGGATTTGCTGTTTGGGGCTGGCAGAGTGTGCAGCCACAATGGGGAATGCCAGCTGTACACCCTGCTTATCATCATCAGACTTGGCCCAGCAGGCCCGGCAGGCCCTCTGCCTCTTGAGTGTGCCTCCTTCTGCAAATAGCACCCTGCTGAACTGCAGAGGATCTCCTTTCTCTACTCTCAGCTGTGGGGCTGAGCTCAGCCCACCCTGAAGGCTGCCGAGAGCCTTCAATTCTTTGGGGACAGTGACAGGTGTAGTCCTGGTGAAAGGAAACTAGCCAAATAAGAACAAATAAGAACTAGCCCTAGTTCTTCAGTTACAGTAATCAGAAAACAGGTGATGTCTCTTTGCTATTGTTGAAAACTAGTGGGGCATAGGCTGGAGCTGAAGGGAGCCATGTGTGTACCACATGCTGAGAGCGATGCTGACCAGACAACGCGAGTCTGACACCCCCTCTCAAGCACCTGGTTCGCCTGTGCCCAAAGCTAGCATAAGGTCAGACCTTATAGCTTTGTGAGTTCATAATTTTTCTTCCTATCAATCAGACTTGCAACAGTGTGCCTCCTAACACCTTTGGCAGAAACATAAGATGATGGCTTCAGTTTTCTTACCTGGAAAATGAAAATAATTACCATACTATTCTCAGACTGTGATTCTAAGCATCAGCAGAGTTGATGAGCATAAAATCACCTACTAAGCAATAAATTGGATGATCAGTGTTCACTGGAACTGGTTGTTCCCCTTAATGACAGACCCTGGAGAAGGCTTTGCAGAGACAGGCCAACAACCTCGCCTCTTCTTTCTTCCAGCTGCAAGACTGCTGAAGCCTAGTAAGAGCTAAACTTCTGTCTGTTGTCACAACTCCTTACCTAAATCGGATCTGAATTCTAAAAGTTCAAAGAATCATGCAGAGAATACAGCATCCATCAGAGGTCAGAAGCAGGAGCTGGCTGCTCAAGGGCCTTTCCACATCCCGCACGCACGCCGAAGGTACTGGAATCTAGATTTGGGCAAGTGGGAAGGAGCTCCAGCAAAACACGGGTTTATATAGGCAACCTGAAGCAGCACAGTGCTCACTTGACAATAAATGTGTGTGCTAAAAAGAGTCAGCATGTGACCAGCACATAAGGCCACCATTTATATTGGGAGATCTGCCTGGAATATTTGGAGGAGTAAAAGCCATTTGTGCCCAAATCCCAAGACTTTTTTTTTCCAGGGTTCTCTTGAGTATATCTCCCTCGACAAGAGGAACAAAGAGAGGAGGATTATTTCCACACTTCGTAGCCAAAGACCTGGAAGCTCTCTGGGGGCTGTGATCTGCCCAGTGTTCTGAAGAATAGCTTGGAGTCTTCACTCTTTGCTGATAAAAAGCTAAAATGCAGATGTTTTAAAGTATCTCAGAAAGACCAGCGTCAAATCTGAAGGAAATCATCAGTTTGATCCTTTCTTTCTTTCTTTCTTTCTTTTTTCTTTCTTTCTTTCTTTCTTTTTTATTTCTTTCCTTCTTGCTTCCTTTCTTTCCTTTTTTTTGTAGTACTGGACTTTCACTCTGAGCAACAGTCACAGCCCTTTCTATAAGTTTTTAACTTTGAAAGAGAATCTCACTAAATTGCCTCAGCTGGGCTTGAATTTGCAATTCTCCTGCCTCAGCCACTAGAGTACTGGAATTACAGGTGTGCACCACCTTTCATGGCTTCTTGTTAAAATGGAAATAGTCTTACCTTATACTAGTTTAAAAATTATGTACGCATGTTTAAAAAAACAATAGACATTTCAACAAGCATGAAGAAGGAAAAAAGTGAAGGAGGGATATATTAGTTTGGGTTCTTTCAAAAGGCAGAATTTACAGAAATTATAACAAAAAGCATCTATTCTGAAGGCTTACAAATCTGAGGATACAACCTGTATCCAAGATGGCGGCCTGCATGCACGAGAGCTGGAGTGTCTATTGGCTGCTCAGCCGCAAAGTAGAACTCCCATCTGGACTGCAGGACAGCCAGTGAGAATCTGTTCCAAGAACAATGGCAAAGACTGGAGCCTGAAGATCGGTGACTGAAGATCAGCAACGGGCAGACAGGTTCAAGTCAAGACTGGAGCAAATCTGTGAGTATCTGTGGTGTGTAGCAAGTCTGCATCTGTGGACAACTGCGCGAGAGCTTTCCTAGAAGAAGAAGCTGTAACAGTCTTTCTTCTTTCTTCCTTTTGTACCAAGCTCAAGTTCCAAAGTTCCAGTTGGGCCTCCCACATCTGGGTGGATGCTCTTCCCTTGTTTTCCAGCCCACAAATCACTCACACTCTAATTCAGGCTGGTTCTCAATTCCCAGTCTAGGAGTGGTTCCCAAACCCTAATCCAGGTGTGGTTCCTGATTGCCTCATAATCTCTCCAACTGTCACAGGGAGAAGAGAAGGAGAGACAGAGAGAGGAAAGGGAAAAGGAAGGAGAAAATGATATTATGTTTCACATGTTTTTATAACCTGCTTTCATAACCTGAACTATTTTTCTTCAATAAGAGTAAACGTAGCCCATGTTTTCATTTTTGTAATCTTTCAATTTAACTTATGATAATTCACATAAATAAATAGTCAGGTGGTTCCTCTCTAAATCCTTATTTTTTTAAAACAAGTTAAGTTTATATCAGTGGTTAAATGATAGAAAAATCTTCAGAACAAAGATTTGAGTTAAGTCAAGAGCAAGTTAAGTTAAAATCTTTTAGCTAAAAGTTGACTTAGAAGCCATTCCACACCAGGGTCTATGACACATAAGGCTTGGTTATTCTCTCTGGACTTACATGGCTTCAGTTCCTTTGACAGTAGACACAGTGTGTGTGTGTGTGTGTGTGTGTGTGTGTGTGTGTGTGTGTGTGTGTGCCTGTGATCCTAACAATACTACATACAATGAGACTAGGTGTTTTCATTCTTTGAGATTTTTTTCCAACCTCTCAATCTTTGGCACTGTCGCAGGATGGCCAACATAGATCAGCAAAGAAGTCACAGGAAGTTGGAAAACTGGGCAAAGAAAACCTGAGAGAGGAAGAAGAATAGCACACGTACACTTGGTGTCACTTATGCACTTGGACTTCCGTAGCCTGCGTCACGGTTGGAATTCTATGATGTGAATGAACTGTCTAATAAATATGCATAAATTAAGAGTAAAAAAGACAGCTAACTGAAAAATCATTACAAGGGTCAAAAGATTTTAACCAAATTGATGCAAAATGTTCATATTCTGACTAATATTTGGGCCTGAGAGACTCGTCCCAGATGTCTCAAACAAATCCTTTTTTGTGAAAGAGTGGACAGGAGATGGTTTAGACATGACCCAGCTCTTGGGCAGCTTCCTCAGACCCTCAGTATTGGTTACCTTAAGTCCCTATAAGTATATCTGCCCTCTAGAAGGACAGGAAATCAATACAGACAAGGACTGTGAGTGTGACATATTCTGCCACCAAGAATCTTGAACCAGCTCTCTAAACCAACAACAACACACCTAACAGCCTTCGTTGCCACCGTCCACCCTCTGGCAGATGTTAGGTATCTGGGAAGTCCAGGTTTTTGAACCACTTCCCTTGTTAGAAGCTCATTAGTGTTGGACAGGTCCTTGCATTTTTTTCTCATTCCTACTCATCATCCTCTGAGGCATGGAGGCAGCACAGCCTGCTCTGCAAAGCCTTCCTCAGTCCCTTAATGTGTACTGGTGGAGCTTCCTGGAGTTTTTAAGGAAACAGAACAAGCATGACTCTGAATATGTGCACACAGCTATGCGACCACTTTACATGCACATATTGGTCTTCCCACTGGGTCAGGAGATGGCAAGGGACACTCCCTACTTGTCTTTAGTTTCCCTTGAAGCTAGCTTTGTGTATATCACAGATGAACTGCAAAGTAAAAGTGTGTAAAACTGGCTAGGAGGGTGGTAGCCACTAGTGAATGTTGACGATGTTTCTTTACCTCCCTTCTATTCTTTCCACAGAGCATCCAAGGAACAAGTTGGTAAATAAATGCCTAAGACGGGCTTGAAGTCCATAAGGTTCTTTCATTGCTGTTCTTAGTCTTCGAGTGAAGAAAACTGGATTTAAAAAATAGGGATTCTCTGAGATTATAAAACCTGCTCAAGGTCACACAGCAAGAAAAAATTATTTGAAAGTGGGTCTGCCTGATCCACAGATTAACCCCTTAATAACCACAATTTCTTGTCTCTGCCTACAGTAGATTAAAGCTGTAAGATCTGAAATCTATTCTGAGAGAAACTTCAAAACTGAGGGAGGAAGAAAGACTTACATCAAATTCATCCATTATTTTTTATCACTGTCAGTGAAAATGGGTCCTCTTTTACAGCATTCAGAGGACAAAAAAGAAAAAAGTCAGAGAAACTTTCTCAATCTACTTTCTGTTCCAACTGAGTCTTGATAGATAGAGGTAGGGAAAAAATTAGTTTTAAATGGGTAATAAATACATTGTGCTATGATGGAGACAAAAGCATGAACCAATCCTTTGATCAAGTCAACACACACAAAATTAGACTTGAAAATGATAGTTATGATTATGTAAATGCCAATTAGATTAATACGGACAATGTTCCACACAAATGCCAAAGGGAAACGGAGCCCTACTCCTTCCAGATATTTCCCTGGAAGAAGGTAAAGCCACTTTTGACACCGTAAGTGACATTTGAGATAGAACCAAAAGAAGACAGAAACCTATCAAAGACCTGTGCCAGTGTTGCTAAACAGATCCAGGTACCCGGGTACTGGCAAGGGTGACCATGCTAGCAATGGCTCAGAAGCCCATTGTACTCAGGGACCCTCAAACCTCCACACAGACCTTCTGACTCATCATACTTCAGAGCCCAGAGCCAGACCTCAGCTAATGTCTTTCTCCTTTGTCACGCATCCTGCCCCACTTCTTAAGACCTCAATTGCTCCAATGGGCAAGAGGTTTTGATCATCCACTAATTCACTATACACGTTAAGGTGCACCCATGATGGCCAGACACTGCTCTAGATATTGGGGATGTGTATGTCTTGTGCACAGTCTTGGTTTCCAGATAGCATATCTTCTAGTGTCAATATGAAATAAACAGTTATAGAATTTGGTCTTAGGTAGTAGTAGCTGATGTGAAATTAAAAATAAAGCAATGCATGGGGCTAGAAAGGATGCTCTTTTAAATAGAGTAGTACAGAAAGAGCTCTGGGAGGAGACGACACAGGAGCTGAGAGGAGAACAAGTGGAGAAAATGAGTCATGAAAATTTCCCATGAGAACATGTGTGAACTAGAGGCAAGAATACATATAGAGGCCCGAGGCAGGAAAAGACTCATGCATCTTCAAGATGGAACGAGAATAATGGATATGGAGGACTATCACAGACCCAGTAAGCTGGGGTTCTGGAGTGTTAGCAGAGGGCAGTCAGGCAAAAATGGGAAGGAGACAGGAAGTGGAGCCGGAAGCCCAAGAGAGAATTCATATTGGCTGTGACTAGAATACGGAATGATCAGATTTAAGCTATTACTTTCAAACAGAACTCAAGGTTTTCTCATGAATTACATGTCAGAAAACAGGTATGTAAGGGGATTCTCAGACTAGCTGGAGCTAATATGATATTCTTCTACCCAGAATTTCCATCCACTTCTTTTCAGGATCTTCACGCTGTCATAGAGCTTTGGAGAATCCAGAAACATGTACCCAGCGGGGAGAGGGAGGCTAGCCTGTTCACTCACTTGCCCATTCAATTATTCTACCACTTTCCTTATTGTTTCATGTAAGGCTCAATGGTAGGGAATAGAGGGGTGGATATGAGTGACTGTAGTAACAGGCATCTCATCGATATTGGCATAAAGATGCAGATACTGTGGAAGGAAAACTAGGGGGAAAGCTATTGAAGCAAGCTGAAATCCCGAAGGACAATAGCCACAGACTAGAAACGTTGATTACTAATGCAGTTATATCATGGTGCACTAAAGCCCCTGAGTGGAGTGTTTTAGCCTTGGAAGTACTGGCCTTTGAACCCAATAAGGTTTGTGTTACCAGAGGGCTATGTCCTTTGCAATGTCAGATGCTTAGCAGTATGCCTGGCCTCCATTCACTAGATGGCTGGAGTAACTACATTTGTCCCTAATCCTAGACCAATAATGTCTCCAGATCTTGCCAAAAGTCTCCTGGGGAGACCATCACCCTAGTTAAAAACTGGCAGTATGGTGAGTCGTGCCCTTGCTCAGGGCACCAAAATCTGATGCAGCGAGGGAACATACACAGGTGTCTCATACTACAGATGGGCTGGAGCCTTCCTCTTGGTGAAACCCAGGCTCCTTTCAACGGCTTTCCCTGCAAGAGAATTATTCAGCTTCTTCAAGGTTGAAAAGGATGTTTCCTCCTCTCAATCACTCAGGCATTCAGCATGTTGTGCCCCATGTCTCTTTCGGTACACCTGTAACCACACAGCTGACGGCCACAAACCACTAATGCTCTGCCCGCCCTCTTCTCTGGGTAGTGCCTTCTCATCAATGGGTTCCCAGGCCAGTCACACCCCTTAGAGAAACTTTCAGGACCCCCCCACCCCCGATTGGGTTAAGTCCCGTGAAGCTTCAGTCCTATCTTTCCCCTTTTATAGTCTTTCTCATTTTTAATTTTATTCGTATTTAATGAACTATTGGACTATCACTTTCTTTCATAGGAGTGTGACCTCCATGAAGGCACATCCATGGCTATTTTGCCCAGTGTTCAACTTTGTCTTTAGCACAGTATTTGGTCTATAAGCCTCAAAGCTGGTTGGAAGGATAAATGATTAATTAGGATAATGTTTGTAAAGCACCCTATAAAACTTTCTTATTATAAACAATGATTCTTGTGATTGTTATTATTATTAGATAGAAGGCAACAGGTGCTTGGGGCTTCCAAATTCGTGCCCACTGACTAATGTCCTTCATTGTTCCTTTTTTCTTCCTATTTCCAATTTTTAAAACTTTCTTACCTATAATAGCTCAGAACTATGCAAAATAAGCTTTTTTAATGAAATTCAAGAATTTTATAAAGCAGGAAGCCTGAGAGTGTCAGAGAAATATGAGCTATTATTAAATACAGAGAAACTTCATTGTAGATTTTTTCCAAGTGCAAACGGAAGGGCTTTTGCAGATGACTGAGCCAGAAATCAGCCTCTCCTCAAGATTTCTCCATGGAGCTGCTTGTAGGATGAATGACTGAAGCTAAGATAAATGTCCCGGGGCTCAGGAGGACAGTAAGGGCACACAGGGAACCCTATGGAGGCTTGGGTCTCCTTTTCAGGGTTAGTCACGTGCCAAAGGCAATTGGATTCGATGCTCAGAACTAGAAGTTCAATTCAATTGTCTGCTGAGACAGAGCCCAATTAAGTTGTCCTGCTGGCTCCTGGGAAACCTCATCATCCCAGGAGGAGTGACCCAGGACCTTTCCTTTCCTTTTAATTTCTTTGAACAATCTGTTTTTCAGACATTCACCATCTGAAGATGAGAAAATAGTCAACAAGTTTCACTTCCCAACCACAGGGAGAGTTGAGGTTGACTAACTTTTATTGAATGGAATGGGCAATACACCTCATATGAGCCGTCTGTTCCTGGTTCTCAGTCTGAATGTCTCTGGCCTGATGCCTCATTGTCACAATGAGGTCCACCAGATGAGGGGCCAGCTGGTAAATAAATCTGGAACCCCAAAACACCTTGGGATAAATAAAACACAGGGGCTTCCAGAAACTAGATCAGCCATGCCCATCTGGAAACAACTAGAACTGCCTACACGCTTAAAAGATGACTCACATGGCCAGAACAAATAATTGTAAGTTGTCTCTGCTCTTCGTCTGGTTATCTGTGTACTTGGGAAGGACGGGCATGACTTTCTCAAACAAATAATTCAGGGTTCTTGTTGATTCGACAACTTGATCTGAAATATGGATTCATTGTCCTCAATCTATGTTTTAGCCTTAAGATCCCCGCATCCCCGTTATCATTAAAAAAAAGAGTTCTTCCAGAGTTTCATGCTTTGCTGAATGGAAAGTTAAGGGATATAAAGGTTAATCTTCCCTGATTAAAAAGATAACCTTGACCTCCTGTCATATACCTTATAGCAGCTCTTGAGATTCCTCTTTGGAACATGATGGGATCTCTGAAGACTAATGTGACAGCCATTGCATTAAATTACCTTCTTAGAAATCTTCATGCCTACACCACCTAAGACTGTAAGACACTGATCTTACTCTCAGTGGAGACTATGGATCCTCTGCCAGTTCTCCAGGGCACAATTTGTTACAGAATCCAGGTGGCTGATGGCTTGAGACTTGAGCTTGTGGCTGGCTGCCCTGGACAAAGATGCCTACAGAAGGGAGTTGGGACTGAAGTTCTACCTCTCCTCTGTTCTTAAAGCTATATACTCTGGCGCAGCCTTCCTGCAACTAGAGGTAAGAGCACATTTTCCTAGTTGGCACAGAGCACGTTACAACAACTCCAACTCAGTGCTTTCGGTTTCCTTGCTCCGCTACCTACCTGGCCGCCTTTCTATATTCTGGAGACAGCCTCTTGGTTAAGGAGGACAAAGCTCAAACCAGCGGAAAGTAGTAGTAGCAGTGGAAACGGAGAGGAAAAGAGGCACACAGAAAACGAAAGGCAGATTCGGGACAAGGCTCGGGTTTCAGAGCTTAGAAATTTCAGTGAAAATGAGATGTTCCTGTGTGGTCTGTTTTTTAAACAAATATTTGATGGGGTTATTTTGTACACTTACCTGGTGAAGTAGCTGGGTTTTGCATTAAATAGATGGAAAAATGAGTTAGTGAGTGAAAAAGATAAGTTCACTGGAAGAGCCCAGACTAGTTGAGATGTAATTTCTTTGTATGAGATCTGCCATCTCCCAGGCCACCGTGAGGGCCTGTCAGGGCCTGGGCAAAGGTGGCTATGCATGAGACAGGGCCAGCTCTGCCAGGCCACGTGCCCAGAAGGAGCAACTCAACTCACAAGACAGCTCTGGACCCCACTCGGCTCAGTGGAATGAACAGGCAAAGGCAGAAAGCATTCTGAAGGGTTTTAATTATTCTTAAGCATGCTGCATGCCAAGACCTCAGGAAGGGCTCTCATAGGGCCTGTCCGGGTGGCAGGGGGAAGTTACAAGGGCAGGGAAAGGACCTCTCTCCCTACTCTCCAGCTGCTTTCCGGGTTTGCAAAGCTCACTGATCCATCCACCGGGCATGAAAAGACAGAAAAATGTCCTTCCCTCAAAAGCCCCTTGGAGCAGAGGCGGGAAGAGAAAGAGGACTTTGAAAGTGCTAATTAAAAGAAAAATTCAGTCCTGGTCTTTCAAGTTCTCTTGGACTGAAGATTCTTTTCTCATTCCTCCAGCGTCTGCTGCTTCACCAGGAGGCTGGAAGAGAATGCAGCCCAAGGCGGCTTTTGTGCAGCACAGCAGCCCGAACCCTCGACTTGGCCTCAAAGGAAGCTCCTTGCCCAGAAACGCTCCAGATACCCCAGGCCCAGCTCCCGAGAGAGCATTTTCCTGAAAATTAACCCTCGATTTCAGGGATTTGAAACTGGAAAGGTTTTAGTTTCTTCCAGCCAGCCACATCTTCGCAGGAGGTGGGGACAGGGCACACCAACTTACAGCGACGTCTCTTTATTGCCTTTCCCGATCCAGTCACCACGTATTTACTTTGGAAGTAGGTCTGAATCTTCACTCTGCACTTGCTGGCTGGATAATTATCTGCAAGTAGCTTGACTACATTGAGCCTCAGTTTCCTTATCTGTAATATAAAGACTGATCATAGTGCTTACTTTTTTGGGCTATTACGAAGTATGAGATAGAATCTAAAGGCTTTATGATATATTAAACATGCTCTTTATGTAACACATACAGTGCATAAAATATTATGTGCTAGACACGTGATGTATACTGCTGGCTTACCTGTGGAGGTGGCTTGCTTCGAAGGCCTACTGGACGGAGCACTTCAGGGTCTGCAGGGACTTGGTCCATCTTTGTTTACTGTGCATCACAGAGCACATGATGAGGTGTAGTGAGCAGCAGGTTTACCGAGGAAAAAAATGGATAAGCAACCATGAGAGATGTCCCGGGGCATGGCCAAGGTGGCAGTGGAGGGAAGCCTGGTGCGGTGCAGAAAGAGTGCAGAGGAGGGGCGTGGCTTGGGTGAGAGCTGGGTTGAGGCAAGAGTTCAAATGTGGAAACATGCCAGAGAAACAGGTATAAGACTGCTATGGTTTGGATCTGGAGTAACCCCCAAAGACCTCGTGTATCTGGATATAGTGGGATTACCATTACCGTGAAGCTGTGTGCTGTTGGGAGGTAGAGCCTAGCTGGAAGGGGTGGGTGCTTGGGGATTGACATGGAGGGGTTCTGTCAAGTTCTTGAGATTGGGAACTGACCAGGCAAGAGCTTTCAAGTGTGTGTTCTTGACCCATGGGCCAAAAAGTGAGGGAGGCAAACTCATCATGGGTACGGGGGTCCCCAGCTGGCAGCTTGAATTAAATGAGGGAAGGAAGAAAAAACATTGTTGTAGCTTCTTCCTGGGAAAGCTCTGACCCAACTTGAGTCTCCTGCGGCTGATTGGCAAGGCCCCTGCCTCACTTGGCTGCTATCTGCGATGCTTGAGTACCTCTCTAGCTTCTGCCATGTTGCCAGCTGCCCTGTGAATGGACATATAAGATGTTCTAAAACTGTGAAATAAATCTTCCCTCCCTTATACTGTGGATGTTGGGTATTCCTTCACAGTAACGACAAAGCAACACAGACATTCTCCTTGCACTATCCCTCAAGTCATTTCTTCCAGGGTGTAGTTTTCCTTCCTCCCACTTCCTTGCCCACATTTACCCCTCTCCCCACCAACATTCCCTAAGGACCTGCGTAAAAAGCAAGTTAGGGAATAACATGTAAAATGATGGCATGTTCACAAAAATAAGATTCATGTGTAATATTTAAAGATATGATACAAATGCATTGATACGGGATTAAAAACTGAATTCTGATCTAACGGCATTTGATTGACATTGATTGAAGTAGGACATGTTGACAGAAAACTTTCACGTGGTCTGCTCAGAGGATTTGTGCATGGTTTGAATGTATTCATATGTCACGAGAACAAATTTTTAAAAGAATTTTTAAAAATGGAGAATTTCAATTTGTCTGAACACTCCGAACCGACTTCATCCCCTAAACTGAGGGTTTGTTCTGATTTGTTTTGCCTTTTGTCTCTTTGCTCTACATGTCCTTCCACAGTCTCAGAGGCCCACATGCTCACATCCTTCACTTGAAGTCGCCAAATCACACAATTCTAGAAATGGAAGAGACCTTGCAAATGAGACAGTCCATCTCTCTCTCTCTAGAGATCGGGTACCTGAATGTGGAGAAGGGCTCAGTGGCTTGCGTATGGTCTCAAAGCTAAAAAACATCAAGGTAAGAACTAGGACTTGGCTTTTCAGCTCCATGTCCAAGGTCTTCCAATCACACTGTGTGGTTGGGAAAAGTTCACTGCAGGGTAAGAGCCCAGAGGCCACTCGTAGCCGCCTAATACCCACCCACCAAGCAGATGGAGGCTGAGGTCTTTGGGTAAAGAAACATCTCTCAACATATCGTGACCTACAAGACACCTGTATTAAGTAACTCTGAGTAACTTCACTGTGCAAAGGATTCAATGACCTTTCCAGTCTTTCATTTTCAGTAAGTGAAGGGCAGCAGAGAAATCACTCATTTTGGAACCCATGAGGACAGTCCCTCCTCCAGTCCATCCAATGCAAAGATATCAACCTTTTCCTCACTTATCTGCATTTGTTTCTAAAACTGCTGTCTTTCTTGTTGCTGAGAGAGAATATCCAACATCCATGACATAAGGGACTATAGATTTAGCTTGTAGTTTCAGAAGGCAGCTGGCAATGGTGGAAACACATGATGGGAACCCCAGCCAGAGAGCTCTTCATGGCCTCACAGATGGGGAAACCAAGTGAGCGAAGAAGATGAAACTTCCCTTCCAGGTCCCGTCCCAGTGATGTACCTTTTTCTGCGTCAAATCCTGGTGTTTTGCCCCCTTCAGCAAGGCCCTACCTCTTAACAGCATACTGGTGTTTTACAACATCGAAATACATGAGGCCTTGTGGGGATCAGGGGCCAAATATTAGCGTTTGGATCTTGAGTGTCTCCCAATAGTCTCTTGCATTTGGATGGTGCTGTGGTTTTCTTACAAATACTATGTGCTGTTGGTGCCTGGCTAGAAGGGGCAGATGCTTGGAGTTTGACCTAGAGGACTGTTTGCTGGTTCCACTCTTCCCCTCTCGTCTTGGCCTCATGTCCTCCACGCCGCCTCCTGCTTTTCTTCCTGCCATGGCTTCTACCATTGTCAGCTGCCCATGTGTGGACTCTTCTGAAACTGGAAGGTAAAATAAATCTTTCTTCCCTTAAATCATGGATGTCAGATATTCTGTCCCAGCAATGAATAGTGATAAGACAAATGCTATTTTACTACCAGGCATGTGCTGAATGTGTGCTTTGTAGTTTCTAAACCATACTTGAGAAACTTTAGCTTTCCTTCAGAGGTGACTTGGTTAGCAGAAATCCATGCTACAGATGAGGTTTTATTATTCCACTCTAGGTTTATCTCTTTCTATGAAATAATTCATTCATAAAAGGCATGCAAATCTCATCTTTTTAGCTTGAATTTTATTTTAAATACCCTGAAAGAGTACTTGATTTGGAAGTATTTTCTGATGAATAATACTTTAAGTGCAATCAATTAGCTGCTAATTCTACACGATCCAATAAGCTATCCAATAGCCAACGGTGCTTATTGAGCATTTGAAATATGGTATGTTTTTCCTTGAATAAAATACACACCAGACATCTCACAAAGCATTTCATTAATATTTTTATATCGACTACTTGTTGAACTATAATATTTTGAATACACATGATTAAATAAAACATATTCCTGGAATAATTTTTTTTCTTTTTTCTTTCTTTATATGTGTATGTGGTGGTTAGATGTCTTAGTTATTTTTTTGTCACTGTAACTCAATCCCTGACATATACAAATTAGGGGAGGAAAGGTTTATTTTAGCTCACAGTTTCAAATGGTCTCAGACCATTCATAGGCAGGTGGCAATGGCAGAAGCCCATGGTGGAAACCCATGGTGGAAGCTGAGGCAGATCCTCATGATGTTGCAAACAGAAAGCCAAGTCAAGTTCCAGAAGAATAGAAGAAAGTCACATTTACCCTTCCTGATCCTCTCTCGGTAATCTGCTCCTTCTGGGTCCAGCCTCAGTGTTCGGCTCCTCTATATTTAAACCCCCACCAAATGCCTGCAATCTATAATCCACCATACACCTGTAATCTATAAAACAATCTACGTGTCTGGAATCTATAGTCTACCACAAACCTGTCCACTACCACTCACCTATAATCCATAACACATCCATCCATAATCAACCTATCTAGACCAGCCCCCATCTCCTAATGGCACATGGTTTCATAGATAATCTATAACATCCAAATGCATGAGGATCTGGGGGGATATTCTAAATTCAAACCACAATATTCCACTCTTGGCTCCCAAAAGACTCATGTCCACCTCCTCCTGAAAAATGCATTTAGTCCTTCCCTTTACAAGCTGCCAAAGACTTAATGGTTCCAGCACTGCTAGAGTCCAAGTCCAAAGTCTCCTCTGAGATGCAAGACAAACTCTCAGCTGTGAGCTTTTGTGAAAAATCAAAGAAAGGTTAAACACCTCCAACATACAATGGCACAGGGTAGCCATTCCCATCCCAAAAGGAAGGAACGGGAGAGTACAAACTAATCAGACGGATACAAATTCTAAGCCTGGCAAGGCAGGGGTCAACTCCTACAGCCCTCTGTCCAGCATGTGGGGTAGACAGTGGGGGCAGTGAGATATGAACTCCAAAGGGCATGGATAGCCCTACACCTACAGCGTTGCTGCCGGCTGCAACCTCCAGCGTCTCTCCTTTGGGCTGAATCCATTCACAGCCTGCAGCTTTTCTCAGCTGATGATCCATGCTCCTGGCTTCTCTAAATTTTGGGGATTTACACTGCACCTTAGGCTTCTCCTGCGCAACTTCACACATTGTCCTCCAATGGCCGTACTGCCGGGCCTCCAAAGCCTTCCTTTGAAATTTGGACAGAAGCCTCCATGACCCTACAACTCTTGCGTTCTGCATGCCTGTGAAGCCAGGGCCATGTAGCATTGCCAAGGTGTGTTACTGGCTTGAGCAGTAGTCTGGCCTCCTTGTGCCATGGCTGCGGAAGCTTCTGAGCATTAGAATTCCTGAAGTCTGGGGAGCTGAACTCTGAAAAACACATCCCTCTTTGTCCCTACAGGGAGCCCTGGGGTACTCTTCTCAGAATAAGATCTTTTACCTTTGCACCTTTTAGTTGGTAGAGGATGGGATCTTGAAAATTACCGAGACACTCTCAAGGCCTTTTTCTTCCAGTCCTGATTCCAAGTACGTGGCTTCTTTTGAATGTTGGACTCCTTAACTTCTTTGTGCTCTTTGGTCCCACCTCTGCAGGCCATTTTGGTGACACTGAAAACTTTTTATATCGTTTTATCTTCAATTTTCTCCACCATTTTCTCCTGCCTTTCAAGAATTGTCTAAAATGCACAAACAGCAACTATGCACCAGCCTGGACATCGGGCTGCCTTGCGATTTCCTCCTCTAGATTCAGTAGTCTACCTTCCTTAATCTAAGTTTCCGGCAAAGTCTCTGGACAAAGACAAAATCCTGACACTTTCTGCCAGAAGATAGCATGCATGGTTTTTAAACCACTTGCAAATACAGTTCCCCTTCCCACCTGAAACTTCTTGGACCTGGCTTTTCCAGTCCTTGCTTCTATCAGCATACCGGTCTTCTGAGCTCTGACCAGAATCTCCCATCCTGCTTGACTTAGAGCACTCCAAGACTTCTCCAACTGATATTCTCAAACCTTTCCAAACCAAAGATTTCCAAACCTCATCGGCAGGTAAAGTCATAAAAAGGATCTCATTTCTCTGGCACCAATTTTTGTCTTAGTTACTTTTTTGTCATTGTGACTCAATACCTAACATGCACTAATTAGGGTAGAAAAAGATTATTTATCTCAGAGTTTCAAAAGGTCTCAGTCCATTCATGGGCAGCTGGCAATGGCGGAAGAACACGGTGGAGGCGGAGACCGCTCCTCATGCCAATGCAAACAGGAAACCAAGTCAAGTTCCAAAAGGAAGCAAGGAAGTTACATTTATCGTTCTGGGTTCTATCCCAATCATCTGCCCCTCTGGGTGCAGCCTCATTGTTCTGTTCCTTCTATGTTTAAGCCCCCACCACAAGTCTATAATCTATAAGCCAATCTATATGCCTGGAATCTATAATCTACCACATGCCTGTGTTCCACCACACATCTATAATCCACCCGTCCAGACCAGGCCCCATCTCTAACCCTAATCTATAGCATCCAAATCCATAAGGCTTTGGGTGATGTTTCAAATCCAAACCACAACATGAGAATATTTTAAATTATATGTGGCTTCCTTCATATTTAGATAGACATCATTGACCAAAATAAGTAGTCTTGTAACCTCAGTCTGTTCTCATTTTCAAAAAATCATCTATTCTTAGAAAATAACCATAGCTTGCAAATATGTTGTAAGGTAAGATCCCAGAGAGCACCGCTCAGGACACTTGAAAGCCAAAAGAAAAGTCTTTTCTACCCAGCCCTTAACTGCACACAGGGAACAAGCCCAAGGAGTGCAGCCCATGGCCCCAGATTTCAGTCTTTTAAGCTCAAAAACCAAATCCCAGTAGACACAGTTGGGTGAGCTTCTGGCAGCAGTAAGCAGGTTACAAAAATAGAAAACAAAAGCAAGGTAGTACACATGGCTCATTCCCCCAGCAACTAGAGCTTAACCGAGGACTTTCATCTAGTCAGGTATGTAAGCTGTGTGCAGTGTTACAGGGATAAAAATGGCTACCACAATATGGCGTTGGTCTGGTCAAGCTGCATGTCACAAAATGGAGAGAAAACTTGAACTTTTAAAGAGGCTATTTAACATTTTATCAATCGAGTGTTTCTATAATATAAGCAGAATGCAGTGCCCTCTGGGATTGACCTTTCACCCCAAAGAGTCCACAGATAAGAAGATGGATTAGACTATCATGAATGTGATTAGTTAAAAATGTCAGCCTCCTTCACTATTTCTAAACCTCAAAAGAAACCGAACAGATCAAATATTTAAAGAAATATTCCAGGTAGAATTATTCTAATACTTCAAATTTAGATCATGGGTATCTATGTGAGTTGTACAAGGTTTACAGGAATTGCTACAGAATTTATAGTCCCCCCACAAAATAAAATCAGTAATGTGTCTGCTGGTGGAGTACACTTCTAAGCATGTCTGGGTGGGTCATGGAGACAAGACCTTAAGGGCTATGTCCAGTCCTTTGTCCTTTTCTCTTTTCTCCCCCATTTTATTGATATGTATAAGCACAAAATTTAAGGTTTACAATGAAGTTGAGCATTTCGTGCACCTACAAACTTTGTCAAGGTGACAAGGACTTTCCCACTCTCCTTCTGTCCCTCCCTTCCTGCCCTATCACCCTGTTTTGCTTTTTTTTTTTAAGTTTGTCCTTTTCTTTCTGCTACTGTTCTGACCTCCTGGCTGCCATGACCCAAACAGCTGTGCTTCCCTATGCCCTTCCGCCATGGTGTTTTCACTCCGGAGCCAGTTGGCCACAGACTACCTCCTCTGTAAGCCAAACTAAACTCCTCCTTTAAGACATCATATCCCAGCAACAGCAAAGCTAATTAACACAAATGTTAACTCAAAATATTCTTTTAAAGTTATATTTTTATGACTTTTAAAGAACGGTATTTAACCCTCTTAGTCATTTGACTTGCAGAAGAATAAGACCAGTTTGGTTCACTGTCACTTACCCAAGTCCTTATTGAAGAATGTTTGTAATTAAATGAAATTCAAGCATGTATTCCTTGGGGCTTATAGGTACTAATACGACCTTGTGAAAATTGTCCAGTTTTGATAAATGAAGCACCCGATTTCTATTCCTTAGTCGCTAAAGGATAGGATAGAGAAATACTGTCCACTCTAACTCTATTATTGTCTGTCTCATCTCCCCTGGTTTGGTGGCTACAGAGGCCAGGGGTGATCCCTCTCCTGGATTCTGGTTAATTTTTTATTTACATCTGGCATTGGAGCAATAGACAACCTGGCCTGATTGCAAGGGAGACAAGCAGCCCCAAAGCTGGAGGCAAAAAAGGACTTGGCCTACGGCAAGAAGTAGAGGACAGTAGGAGAAAACTGGGATCAGATTGGATGTGGCATCAGACACATAGAGGCCTTCCCAAACCTCTGGTCAAACTCTTCATGAGACTGCATGACCTTTCCGGTTTTAGGCTCCTGCAGGTACTCTGTGCTCAGACTACATTTCCCTCTCTTCCTACGTTGCTTCAGGTGGTTGCAACTTAAATAGTCTTAACACACGAAAGCTGTGTATGGAAGGTACGTTGGGTTCGGTACCTACATGGATAGAAAATGAGAAAGCTGCTCAAGATGTTTAGCTTTGATTTTCAGGACAAGAGACAGGTAGGTGGATGTTTTGACATGAACTGTCCATCTTCCTAGCAGATGGTGACTTCCACAGACAAAGAGGGCCAAAGAAAGGCCGTGAGCCATACCTTGTTGTCTTACATTTTTGTTGCAGTGACAGAATACTCAGTATACACAAATCATGGAAGTAAAAATTCAGTTAGCTGGCAGTTTCAGAAGGTCACAGTCCATTCATGAGTGGCCAGCAAGAGCAGAAGCGAACAAGAGGAGCAGAGGTGCAGGCAGCTCCACACAGCATTGCAGGTGGGAAGACAGGTCCCCCAGAAGGAAGGGAAGAAGTAGCATACACTCTTCCAGCTCCTGTCCAGTGATTCACGCCTCCAAGTTCAGGCTTAGTGTTCCTCCCTTTCCAGGTTTAAGTCCCTAACCTACCACACCTGTCTTCCGCCACACACATGTTATCCACCATATACCCATAACCCATCCCTCCGGATCAGGCCCCATCTCCTAACAGCACATGGCTCCATAGGTAACCCACAGCATCCAAATATATGAGACTTCTGGGGGACTTCCCAGATCCAAACTGCAACACTCATCCATAATGAGTCATGTATACAATTTGGCATAAAGCCTTGATTGACGCTCTGGTTCCTTGTAAGAATCCTAACTCTCAAGGGCCAGTTCAGATGGTGCCTCCTCAACAAAGGTGCACTCTAGGGTATGTGAGCTTGTTTAATCTGCCCCTCCTCCCCCACTTTGTTCCATAGTCTTTCATTAATATCTGTAATCCAAACCCCATCTGTAGGTGATTAACAGAGTGCCTACAAAGCCTAGAAACATTTGTTTTGACAAGTTACAGTGGACCTTGACAGCACGAAACGTACTCAACAGACATACTTGACTGTATGTGTCTTCTTTTCCCATCAAAGGTGAGCTCCCCTGGGACAGAGGGCAGGTACACCCTATTCCACCCTTTGTCTTTTCCCTCCACACATTTAATGAGATTCTGACTATGCCTGTTAGTTATTCAGTAAGTTTCTAGTGCTCACTGCATTGAACACATCTTTTCCTAAAGATCATTCTGCTCATTCCCCCGGTATTGGGCCTTTCACTTAGTCTTGCTAGGTTCCATTTCTCAAATCTCTAATGATAATTTTTGTTTGTTTTGGTAACATTATTGGGCAAACTTTTCCTGAAAAGAATGAAATATGACATATTTTATACTTCTCTATGTCTTTTACAACTATTTGACTCTGTTAACTTTAACACAAAATAGACAGTTCTTACGTGATTGGATCTATTAGAAATTTGTTTGCAGAAACAACTGGGAGACTGGGTTTGGCCAATGGGCCATTATTTGCTAGTTCTTGTTCTATAAGAAAATAAGGCAGTCAAAATTAAATAACCTAAAAGTATCCGATGAAAGTAAGGTTGTGTCGCTTCCAATCCCGAACTAGTCAGGAAAGGTATTAACTGTGCATTCTTATGTATTCTTCTGGGAATATCTCACATATATACCTGATTGTGTGCAGAAATGTTCAAATCAGTATTTACACTTCGATTTTAAACACCCAATTTATATATTCCATGCAATACTCTTTAAACCTTTTTTATTTTTGTGGTGCTGGGAATTGAGTCCAGGGTCCTCATACTGAGCTGCATCTCTAAACTTTTTAAATTTTTTTTTTAATTTTTGATTTTGATTTTGAGACAGGATTGTTCATTGTCAAGTTGTCTCTGTTGGGCTTGAATATGCATTCCTCCTGCCACAAGCCTCCGACAGTGTTGGGATTGCAGGCCTGTGCCATCTGGCTTCTGTGCTTTGCCTTACGCTTTGAACTTACACTGAAACCCCATGAGTTGGATACCTTCCCAATTATCACAAAATTATCTGTCTCATTTTAAAAATTATCACACGATCTCTCCCATATAGGTATAATCACACTATTTAATCAGCCTCTTATTAATAAATATTTAAGTTTCTTTATAGACATATTTTCAACACAAGCAATACTGTAAGGAACACCTTAAAATCACATACAGACAAATTTCTGAAATGGAAGGGTTAGGGTTAAGTGGTATGCATGCTTTAAATTTTGCTTTGTACAGCCAAATTGCTCACTAGAGAGAGCTTACAATTTATGTTCTCATCAACAATGTACAGGGGCAAAGGCATTTTATTTAAGGCACATATATCTGTGCCAGATGAAGAGGTAGTTTTATATAGAATATAATATATCCTATAGAAAAATAGCTGCACAGTTACATTAAATAAAAAGTGGCTAGATTTTATGACTGTTTCACTCGTCTCTTAAATTTTGTAAAGAGAAATTTAAAACTACACAATAAATACCATTTAAAAGTAAATATCTTTTTATTTAAGACAAAATAGAAAAATGTTAAGAAATCCAAATAAAGAAATGGAAAAGCTAGCAAAGTTCAGGAAAAAATGCGTAAAGTTAAAAGAAAAAAGGTTTAGGAAACAAAAGTTCAACTTGATGGAAATATTATATAATGTATACATGTATCAGAATGCATGATACCCCAATAATATGTATAGTCTTTATGTATCACTTAAAATAAATTTAATTGAGAAAATGAAATTTAAAGAGAAATAGAAGGAACAAATAAATTCCTGTGTAAAACACAATGAAACTGCTACAGAAAAAAAATGTGTTGGCAGCAGGGGGAGGGAAAGGGTGCACTGGCCTTATCTGTCAGGTACACTCAAGCTTTCAGCCTTGTTTGGATGGTGGGTTTCAGCTATTTTGTGTCCTTGAGCATTGTGGGTGGCAGTGGTGGCCCTATCTCTTCAGTCCCTTCATTATCAGCACCTATGCCTTTGTTGTGGCCTCATCATGGGTTCTCCGTTCTTGGATTTTGAACTCAGCCTACCTAGCTGTTTTAGTCAATGATATGGGCACAAAAAGGCCCCTGGGCCAGATCTGAGCCTGGTCGTATATGGTTGTTATTGCTTTGAGAGATACACATCCGGGTAGCCTGCTGGTCCAAGGAGGATGGGAGAGTGTGGGTTGGGTTGAGGTGTATCTGGCTCATATCAGGGACACAGAGGTCAAGCTCACTGGGCTGCAACGGGTGTCCGAGGCGCGCCTCACACCTTTCAGTACTGTTACTCCTGGCCAGTCTGCTTTGCCCTGTATCCTCCCTATGACTTCCTCATTCCCCTATGCACATATATGGGAGTGCTGTGCGCTCCGGGCTCCAATTGGTTCAGCCATTTTTTCCACATCCATAGCTGTATTTAAACCAAGTGACTTCCTGAATAAAGCAGATCGTGTTCTCCAAAACCAGTCCCCAGGGTGTGTTTCTCTGTCGTTTGACCCTCCTCAGATGTTCAGGTTGTCTTCACAGGACAAAGATCACAGGATACCAAGGGAACTGACCAGGAGACATGTTTACTGAATCCATGTGAGCCTGGCCAGCCACCGTCAGCAGAGTCGGGCCAGGATCAGCCAACTCTCAGCCAGCCAGCCGCTGTACCAGTGACAGATGATTGTTATTTTCAGCTACTTATATTAGGGAGAGTTTGTTTCAGAATAATAACTCACTAGTTAATGCGATCAAAGAAGATGGATTCAGCCTAAGTCCTCGAGGTCCTTCCTTCCTTTGACAGTATTTATTATGCAGGTACTGTGTGCCGGCACTAAACTAGGTGCAGTGCATACACGGAAGACTGAGATAGACCAGACCCTGCTCTGACAGCCGATTGCAGTAAGGGGAAGACAGGTAGCAGAGAGACAAACAATGAAAATAACCAACAAGTGCTAATAACAATGGTATGCTTAAAAAATTACTAGCTGGTTGCTTTAGCTTACCTGAAAAGCAAAGGTCCTTTCAAAAAATGACAGTTCAGGCCAAACGTTTTTAACAAGAAGGAGCCAGGTTTAGGTTCCAGGAAGAGGGCCAGCTACACAAAGCGAGAAGGGAGAAATCACTCAATGACTGCAGGATCCCAAAGGAGTCCTGGGATGAGCTGTCCGTGGGGCGACACCCCACTTCACAGCCAGCGCCTCTTTGTACAGGAAAATGTGCTTGCCTAGGTGGCCAGAAGCCCTGTCAATTGTAGTTTTACTATTCCCTAGACCTAACTGTCTTTAACCAACTTAGCTTGGGCTTCAAATAAAAGTGAGAATTGATCCTTTCTCTGCTCTCATGTACGACGGCCACTCGATGCTTCCTCCAAGCTCGGCTAACACACGAGTAACGCGGGAAGTGCAGCATGTAACTATGAGGTGCTGGCCCAGAGGGGCTGGAAGAGGAGGACCAGTCACTAGGTTAGTGCCCTAGAAGCCGTGGGCTAGTGACGCATTTGCAGCCTCGTCAGCCCTGTGGCTTGCCTCTTCAGACTGACTTCTGAGTTTGGTGGAAGGGCTGCGTCTAAATGATTCAGAGTTTCCCCTCCGAGGTTGAACCAGGCCTCCCTGGTTCCAAGCCCAGCTAGAGTTGGACGGTTGCACTGCGTGTGGCTTCCCCTAAAACGCAACTTGCCCTTTCCACCCGTGCTCGTTTCTTCCTCTACTTCCGCAGTAGGGTGCTATCGTTTGGATCACGAATGTCTCCCCAGAGCTTCATGTATTTGGGAAGTGATTGGATTATACAGGTTAATTAAATCATGCGCACAATCTACTTGTCTTCCTAGTTGTTCAGAAGCAGAGCCGGGCTGGGGGAGGGGGGCCCACTAAGGGTGTGGCCTAGGTATGTGTTATCTCCGTGGTTTCTCCTCAATTCCTCTGCTTCTCATTCTGCTGTGCTAACAGCCCATTTCCTCTAGGTGCTCTGCCATGCCCTTCTGCCACTGTCAGCCAACCATGAATGGTCTGACACCCCAGAACATGAGCTCAAAGAAATCATTCTTCCCTTAAATTGCGGATGCTGGGTATTGTGCCCCAGTGACAAGAAAGTGACTGGGACTACTGGTGTTAGAAGCCCTGGGTGCTCTACGTCACTGAGTTACATCCCCAGTTTTTTTTTTTTTTGATTGATTCATTTTAATTTTAGATAGAGCTTTGCTAAGTTGCTATGGCTGTCCTCAGACTTACAATTCTCCCGCACCAGACCCTTACATAGCTATGAGTGCCAGCATGACTTTTTTTAAATCTCTAGAAAGAGCTTGTCATTTAGATGCTGAAGAACAAGGTTCACTTGGAAGCTCCTATTGTTCTGTAACCTTAAATGAATTATCTAACCTGTGTTTGCCTCTGATCTACTTACCATGATCATAACTAGCTAGCCATAGGTTACCATGAAGGTTAAATAAGATAGCATATTTTTATATCGTATGTAAACCAGGAAGAACCACTGAATTGTCAGGTATCCTAATTAATGAAGGTATCATGTCCCCAGAAGGCGGGATTGCTTTTTATCCTCATTGTACAGGAAGCCTGATGTGTGTTTTGATATGTAAACATAATATTTAAAAATAAGCATGGCATGTGCTATTATTGTCCAAGTGATAATCAACACTATTTTATAGATATTAATTAATACAGTCTTCAAGGGCTTCAAGAAGTAAATCATCTCCTAGTCTTTTCCACAATTTTTTTGCAGACAAATGGAAGTATACAAAAAGTTTTCTTCCTTAAATATTCTTGTATGGAAATTCTGATTACATTCAGACATCAGCATTGAGGAAATCCAAAATGCGCAAAGTATAGCATTTATCTTTGGACTCTATTTATATTTTGTTTATGTGACGGCCTGACATCTAAGCCCGAAATAAATATTTCAGATTTCTTCTCAATGTTTCATAATCCTTTAGTTGATTTTCTCTTAACTTGTCTCTTCCTTCAATATAAAGTTTTGGCACTTGCATTATAATTAACATACCAACCCATATTGCTCTTTTCAGAGACAGAGAGAGTAAACTTTCTTGAACTCCAATGTCAAATTCTAGCGGCACCCACACATGGTCCTGCCTCCTGGCAGTAGGAGAAATTGTGACTTAGAGTTTCCTTCATGATTGGTGGCATTGTGGAGAGAAAATTCTATCTTCTGTCCTTTGTCTTCTGGATTTATAAAACCATCAAGAATCCCATGCATTTCCTTAATGAGACGGCTCTAAGCAAGTGTTAGCTATGTTGCCAGACAACTTGAAAATAAGTGTTAAATCCCACTCTAAATGAATTTTCCATGCAGAAATGGTTTCTCCTAGGCTGATTTTTAAGTAATAGGCATTACATAGCCAACTACCTGGCTCATCGTATATCTTGGCACAAACTGGGGCAAGAAGAAAAACTGGACCAATGTTTAGATTTATCAATGAGTAATGGCAGACTCACGGTGTTTTATATTAGGTGAGCATTTTGTGCTTTGCAAGAAGAGCTGTCATGGGATTCTTGTAGTAAGCATTCCTGACCATTTAAAATGTGATCTAATTTATGAAAAATCAATTTATAGGCTACTTTTTGAGAACATATTTATTTCAGAAGACATGAAATCTTAGAAATTGTGCTTCTTAATTTTTTTTCCATCAAAGCCAGCCTGGAGCACATCAGGACAGGAGCTGGAGGAGGGCCTATTGTATACTGAGCAGATAATTGACGAGTGCATGATGAGTGAGTGGATGAAAAACCGAGAAGAGAGTTGGATGGGTAGGTCAGCAGATAGATGAACTAATGGGATATCACATAAAGTAAATGAGCCAGTCTTTTGGAAACAGATTTTCTGAACTCAGAAGGGAAAAGGACGTGTTTCTAGCTACAAACTTATTCATGCCTCCTGGAAGATCTCAGCTAGCCCGTTTCCAAAATTCAGGCTCAAACGTGGAATACAAACACTGTTCACAGGTAGTGAACCTGGAGTGAGCAGTCAAAAAGCTGATGACTCTCATGTAGAAAACTATTTATTCCAGGCTAGGTTAAATTAAAAAGTGAATTCCATCAAAATTTCCTAACCAAAATTACTGCTTATCTCATCCTCAATGTTATGCTCAGGCATCAGTATTTACCCACTAGCAGCATGTGGTATGGTTCCCTTTGCTCCAGGAGCTCCCAGAAATCTTCGCTCTGTGATTTCGTGTGCACATCTGCCCCACCCACCCCAATCAACAGGTGCACCATCTTTTGCTCCAGCTCTCGCCCCCTGACCCCCTTGCTGCTGCTCCCTGATGACAGCTGCTATTTCAAGCGGGAGCACACTTGCACTTGCTGATCACTGCTTGGAAGGATTGTAGTATTGCTCCCCTTCCTCATGAAATGACTTCGTTCTCTGAGTCTGGAAGTCACTAATGCCTCACCCAAAAGCCTCTCGAGAATCTTCTCAACCTGCCAGTTTTATTCTGTAGTTAGTTCCCACCTCTATGCAGTGAAGTAATAATGTAGTGATTAGAGCAACTGTAGTAGGGGGAGACACCATAATAGGGGTAATAAAAGGAGGAGAGTAAGAAGATGACAGATTTATTGAACATCTCCTGTTACTCAACCCTGGGATAATTCCTTCCAATTCATTACTATGCTGAATCCTTCCAAGGGCAGTTATTATCATCACTTCATAGAGGATGAGCCAGAGGCATTGAGCAGGTATTTAAATTACCTGGGATCACCCAGCCAGTAAGTGGTACAGGTGAGATTTAAAACCCAGGCTAACTGCCCAGACTTAAATGAAAACTCACAACTCTGCACTGCCAGGCTGCAGGGTGATGGTCTGTCCTGTTACAATTGTATACAACACACCTCCTTCTGTGGGGCTGGGATCTCTCCCTGTAGTTCAAATGCTTTGTTACTACTGTTTAGTGTATATTTTACTAACTAAATAAATGAAGTTGGCATATTTCCTGCAGTAAGAATAGTATTGTGATTATTTCAGCTGAGTCTTTTGAGTCTTCTGAGGTGGCCTGTGGATGCCAGCTTGGCTAATGACCTAGCTGGACCTGCCAACCCCAAAATGGAGAAGGGAATCAGGCAGAAATCATCTTGGTGTGAAATTAAACTGGTTCCAAGGTCAAAAACCATTCTGCCCTAGATATTTCTCTATTTTTCTGCCATCCTTCCAGATGTCTGACGTATTTGGTTGGATGTTTACGTAGCAGAGCTTCTCTGGCAGAGGAGAAGGAATGTGCCCTTTCTGTGGCAAGCCAGTGATTTTATTCAGAGTGACACCAGTCAGATTTGATCTTGGTGGCTCTTTCATTTTCTAGTGGCACCTTGAAAAGCCTTATTGACTCAGGATGAACCCTGGCTTTCAACTGCTACTGCAGGGCGTCCCTCAGTTCACTGTCAATGAACAGCTGGGAGAGTGCGGTCCTCATATGCCAACATCTTTTTCCACTTGCAATTGTCAACAGCAGACAGCCACAACCATGTTCTCACTGCAGTTCTCAGTCCTACACCCTTCCTAAGTCTCCTTCTATCCTAACAGTCATGAAAGAAATGCACACAGTTGGATCCCGTCCTAAATAAGGCAAGAAACACCCAGGAAGAACAACATGCATTTGTATAGTGACTTGTGACTTGCCAAATATCTTTCCAAATATCTGACTATACTTTTCTCACATGATTATACCACATTTTCTCCTTAGGCTATACTCTTAAGTCAACTATTTTTTTTTTTAATTTAGGTTTGAGAAGCAGGCATGGATTGCCTTTAAGATAAATCTTGTTTTATATTTAGTAATAGGTACTTAGCACATATCAGGTACCTGTTAGTGCGCTTTGCAAACACCTATCATGGAGACTGAGACAAGATAGTGTGTTTTCCCCCCCTAGGGCACCCTGCTATGTAGTGAGACAATAACCAGACCGCCAACAAAACCAAACGCTGAGGAAACTGGCATTATTTAGAGATAAGTATATGAGAAAAGAGGGCCAGGGGCACATGTCTGCAGGTTGGTCAGGCTCGCCATGAGGGAGTATTTCGCTTGGAACTCCCAGGAAAGGGTACTATATTCACCACCACAAGCTCTTACTGAAAGCCAATCATGTTACAGACATCAGGAAAAGACAGTGGGTGTGACACCGTCCTGGTCCTTACGAAACTGGCAGTCTAGTGGACCAAGGGGCTAGCAAATGGACTGACCCAGTGAGGACTCCAGAAATTGGATCTTGACATGCATGCCACTGAGAGGGCAAAGCCTTCTCCCTTTCACTCCTGCCTGAAACTTTTTCCTGGTCACTCCTTCTCATCCATCAGAGATGTGTGCATATTTTGCACTGGATGTAGAGGCCTCTCTAAAACCCTCCGTCGCACAAACATTCTCATCCCCAATGAGCTCCTCTTTGACTTCTAACTGAACAGACTTGGTGGTTCCTCAAAACTAAACCATGGCCATGAGCCTCAATCTCTTGCCTGAGCTCTGACTATGGACTCTTTTCCTTCCCCTCAACTTTATCCCAAGGGTCTTTGGGAACTCTCCAGGACCCTCTGGTCTTACAGTCCAAAATTTCTCTCCCAGTGCCATTTCCTGATGAAGTACTTAATATGGTAGATTCTCTGTGGGAATCCACAAATCTTCTGTTGATATTTATGGAGCAACCACTAGGTGAGCACTAGGCACACTGATAGACACACAGACTCTGAAGCTTGGGCCTGTCAGCCTGCTGGTGACTTAACAATCTGAATCTTTTACTGAGACCCTCCTACTCAAAACACTCTGATAAGAAACTGTTCTTACTTGAAGAGTTTAAGTCACTTGCTTTCTGGCTAATTGTCTTCAGGCTCTATAGAGAGAGGAAAATCAAGGGCTGGCCTATTATGATTGTACATTTGTTTTGATTCGTTTCTACTACGAACCAAAGGGATGAAGTGCCTGAGAAAGGCCTTTGTAGGCATCATCTTTTCTAGGTGGACTTTCTTCTCTGCTTGCAGTGGTTTTCTGTACTTGATGGTTTGCACAAAACTTCTCAAGTTCCCACTGGAGTAAAAAGACTCATTCTGCCTCTAGGGGGTCTTTCAAGTGAGAAAGAAAGTTAAATATGTCTCTAAAGCTTGTCTAAGGAAGCTCAGCGGCTTTGAAAGCACAAGCACATGGTTTTTATGGTGAATGAGTATTATCAGCGCACCCAACAACTATTCCCAAGAGAGGGGACAAGTAGAACATTTTCATGTCATTTTTTAGAAGAGGATCAATGACATAGAAATGAGTCCAAGTGTATGTCCCCATTGTCAGGGTATCACAAACACCAAAGTGTTCTCTTACAAATTTCAAATAGGTCACGTACATGTCTACTCAAAGCCCACAATGCCTCTCCCTCCCTTGGGATCAAGTCCAGACTCTTGAACAAGATCTACAAGGAGCAGCATGGCCTGACCTGGGGCTGCCTCGCTCCTGCTTATTGTGTACTGGCCACAGTGGTAATCTTCTGTCTTCTGTCTCAGGGCCAAGCACTTTTTTGTCTTCATGGCCTTAGTTTTTAGTGTCTTTGAACGTGCTCTTCCCTTCCTTTGGAATCTTTCCCTCGGTGTCCTTCTGTCACAGGCTTCTTTCTGTCCATGGGGTCTCAATTCCCCATGTGGTTGTTTCTGGTCTAATGGTTTTCCACCATGATACCAAGTTTCTTTGAATGCTTACCATGCACCAAACCTGAAATTATCCTTTGGTTTATTTATTTAATATATCTTTATCTCCCCATTGGAGTATAAGCCTTTAGGTAGCTGAGACATGGCTTACCTTGGTCATCACTGAGTAGTTAGAACTTAGAACAGTTCTTGAGACATAGTTAATATTCAGTGCACATTTTTAGAATAAGTGATTTTGGAAAAGATGATTAATTTTTCTATCAAAAGATCCTCCTGTGTCATAGTACTTAGTCCACACATAAATGTTGTTCATAAAGCAATTTATCAATTTTTTTCTTATTATAACATCACAAACAGCAGGCCAATATGGAACACTAACACTCAGAATTGTAATGAACATTCATCTTTCTCAGCACCATCCAGACATTCTTTTGGCTATGGTGATCCTGGGGTCCAATTAGTTGGCAAGAATATCACCAGCTACTCTGTAGACTCTACTCAGGAATGAGTGCAGCCTGGGTTTCTGGGAAGTTAGCCTCTGGGGGACTCTGCCTCTTTGACCTGCATATACATCATTAGAAAACTAGGTAAATGAATCAGGAGAATAATTCACTGACAATGGACAGAAGTGTTATGCTGGCAGAAAGAGCACAAGGCCTTTTCATGACACTCCACAATTTGAAACATCCAGTCTTTAGTCAAATGTCTAGGCTGATCATGATTTACTTGGCCTTGTTTTGCAACCCTGGAGGAAAATGCACTGTATGAAGAGATATGGATGCATTTCAACAATCACTGAAGGCACAACATGCACACCAGACTGAATTTTTATGTGCATGTTCCATGTGGCTTTGGACACTAAATCTGGTCCATCCAAATGTACTGTGTGCATGTTACAGATTTTTCCAGTAGCTAATGTAAACATACCTTAAGCCACCATAAATGTTTGGATTAACATCAATCAAGATTTCTTTAGTGCATATAAATTTAAATGGCTCTGCTGATTACATTTTCAGTTAGATATGGGAATCTGGTACCTTAAATGAGACTGGGATTCAGAAAAGCTGTGGTTTTTGTCCCTAGGATTCATTACAGTGCATGAAAAGTTAAATCTGAATTAGAAAATCATTATGGCCGGGTATGCAGGACTAATTATGTGCCATGCACTTCATATATGTGATGTTTTATCTTCATAAGAATTCCAACAAGGTTCTTATCAGTGGGGACAGTCTAGGCACAGACTTTGTCCTTGGTCACATAGCCAAGGGATGCTGGATCTGGGATCAATCCAGGCAGTTTGATTAAAGAGCTTTCATTCTCAGTTCCTCTCGCCCAGTGCCTGCTCAGATCCCACAGTACACATTGCTACCTGTGTGTTCACAAACACTTGCATATCCCATCCTGTCTCAGAGGTCTCAACTCAATTGCCTCTTCGTAAGACTGAAACATCATCCTTGTTCATACTGGTCTTTGAGAAAAGGAGGGAAGAAGTGGACTTGAGCTTAGACCCATCCTGCACCTGGATACATGCATTTCTCTATTCATTTATTCATTCGCTCTGTTGAGAAATGCCTGGAATGTGCAATTAACTAAATACCTAAATTTAGCAAAGAAGCAAGTTGACATTCTAGCATAGAATATGGGTTAATTCATTGATGAAAATATTAAAATAGTGATAAATAGTATAAAAGGAAGTGCATGGTCTCATTCTAGGGGCTCAAAGGACACTCCCCAAGGGAGACACAGAGCAAGGAGCTGAAGGCAAAGGTGGAGTTGAGTGTTGGAGGCTACTGCAGACAGAGGGGAAAGCCTAAAGAAAAATCCTGGGGGAGAAGAAATCCCAGCCCGCTGCAAGATCTTCAGGAATGTGAGAGTGGCCAAACTGAAGGAAGAAAGGGCCCGAGAGCGCCACACGAGGCTGTGGGTAGGCAGCCAGGCTGCATGCTACTTGTCACTCTTGGTGCTCTTCTTGGGTAATCTCATCCAAAGCTCTCACCTAACCCATGAGGTGGGCCTTCCTGCCATTCTCATTCTACAGAAGAGAAATACATTTTTCAGAGCAAAGTAATCCTTTCTATCTATGGTCAAACAGCCATATTCAAGTGTAGGCACTCTGTTTCTAAGCCATCTTCAACTATTGGGCTAGACTGTCAACACACAAGGAAATCAAAGTGTAGTGTAGAGAAGATAAGTAACTTGCCCAAAGTCACACTGTAAGGGGACAGTGAAGCCAATGAGACTAAAGCATCCTGTCTCCAGATCTGTGCTGCTCCTTTTCTGCCCAATGGATAATTGTAAGTACCAGCTAGAGGAACATGGTGCTCTTCCAAGGGGAAGGGGCATCCTGACTTTGTCAAGGGAGCTGGTTTCCCCAGGGCTGGAAAGGCACACGACTGATGTAATGCCTGGAGAACAGCTACTCAGAGATCTCATGTTCGCCCACTCTCTGACCTTGAAGCCAGTGCCAGGAAGATAAGACAGGCATGGCAGAATGATGTCTTCCCCTAGGTCTCAGCTTTCTTGGCACAAGGCAGACCTTATTGTCCCTGACTTCCAGTAGAAAGAGCAGCATCTTAAACATATTCCCCCTGGATACACATGGAACAGAAAGATTTCCCCAGACACAATAAAAACAATATGGTCCAACTTTGGACTTTTTCCCCCCTAAAAACATATTTTCCTTATTTTTTTTTTCCCTCTGTGGGAGGAAAACTTGATTGTGTAAGAAAGGAGCCAAGACCCTCCTCAGAGCCAGCACTAGAGATGGCATGGATTCCTGCCACTTACCTTTGCTAGAAGTAGTCTGTTAGTCTTCAATATTTATGGACTAAGAAACAGCTCATGTCCTGGGCATCTGGCAAGGCAGGGGGTGAAACAAAGAAACAAAAAATACAGCATGATGCCTCTGCTGTCACCTGGCACTCAGAGCCCGTCACTCAGGCATCCCTGGGTCATGTTTGGGCAAAGAAAGTGGCACCCCTTTGGCCAGGGAGCTAGAAGCCAAAGACTCATTCCCACCCCACCTCTGACTATATATTTTTGGGGGATAGGAGAAAGGGGAATAAGAGTAGATCACCAAATAGCTTTTAGGCCTTCACTAAAATTTGCTCTTCTGTTCCTACAGATTTCAAATAAGACTTTCAACTGCAAGTGTCTTTCTCTGGCTTTTTCTGGCAGTTTCCTCTACCTTCAGACCTCAAACACCATCCCATGGTCCATCGCTAAGCCAAGCTGCTTAGCAGGTTCATTGGTTTGATTTTGCTTCCTGTACTTTGGGTCGCCTTACTGACCTGGCCTGGTGCTGTGCAGAAACTCCTTGGTGAAATGGGCTTGTCTCCTCCACTGCATCACTGAGTCCTTGCCTAGACTAATTAGGCATCCAATCATAGCACTTTTTTGCTGCAAGCTACAGTCAAGAGCTTGCTTCACTTCCTCTTGTGAGGGTTGTCTTAAAAGAAAATCTCAAAATTCCCCAAACTTCACATTTTTCCTTCCCGCTGACCTGACTGCACCCAGGATTGCCTATGTCTTCTACTCTGGCAACAAGACCACCTCATCTTAAAGCTGACACAGATGAAGTAATTGTTTCCTCTGGTTATTTTTCTACTCCTTCCAGTTTTCCTTTCTAATCACAAAAGCGTTAAGAACAGGAAGAGGGCATAGGCGTGGAAGATATGCTGCGATCCCTGTCCTCTCCCCTTTTATCCACCATGTCCTGCTTCTCAGCTTAGGAATTTTCCAGAGAGGGCTGAGCCCACTGTCTATTGAAAGGGAAGAGGGGAGCATTCCTGCTTGAGAGTTACTTACAGATTATAACAATCATAAGAGAGGCTCTCTTGGGATTCTGAAACATGTATGAAAAAAAAAAAAAACCTTCCAGCTCTGTTGGAACCCAGGCTATGGTTTGAGTTAAGAGATTGCCCCATGACCTTGCTATCTGGTTGTTTAAATTTGAGCCGTGTTAAAAATCTAGTTCTGTAATTTAGCCTTGCTCCCGCCCTCCACTCCCACTGAACAAAGGGTATAGGACTGATCTTGGAGGCAGGCTGGCAGTATTACAGTATTATTCAAATGCCTCTGATGCCTAAAAGTTGACTGAGTACAGAACTATCTCTTCACCAAGTCACATACCTCACGTGTTGATATATTTGTTTCTCTTGAATTTTAAGGGAGAGACATTACATTGAAAGTCATAGGCAGATTTATAAGACTTTTGGTCCACGAATCATTTTCATGATTTTTAAATCATGCTCTCATGTATATTTGTAACTTTTAATTAAAAATAAAGCAAAGGTTAAAGGATAACCCAGAAGATGGGAGAAAACACTTGTAAGTCATATGTCTGATAAGGATTTAATATCAGAATATACGGGCAACTCCTCTAACACAAAACAACAACAAAATAAACAACCCAACTAAAAATGGTCAAAAGACTTGAATAGACATTTTTTCCAAAAGGAATACACAAGGGCCAATAAACACATGAGCAAATATTAAACATCATTAGTCATTAGGAAATGCAAATCAACACTCCAGCGAGATACCATTCATAACCACTGTGATGACTTGGACAAAAATAGATAATAGGCATTGACTGGGACATGGAGAAACTGGAGCCTCTCTGCATTGCTAGTGCAAAATGGTACTGCCGTGAAAAATAATTTGTCAGGTCTTCAAAAATTCATAATTCAGCAATTCCATTCCTAGGTGTTATATGTAAAATAGCTGAAAGCTAGGACTCACGCATTGTTATTCATGCACTGATGTTCACTGCAGCATTTTTCACTATGTCCAAAAGTGTCAGCAACCCATGCATCCATCAGCAGATGAAAGAATAAACAAAACACAGCAGGTAACGTGCAATGGAATATTATTCAGCCATGGACATTGTCTTAGTTACTTTTTCATCACTGTGACTCCACACCCGATGTCCACAACTGAGGGAGAAAATATTTATTGTAGCTTGTAGTTTCAGAAGGTCCATTCACAAGTGGGTGGCTGGAAGGCAGTGGAAGCACATGACAGGGCCAGAGCAGGGGCAGGGCCAGAGCCGGAGCTCTGGTGGCAGCGATCCTCACAACATCGTGGTACAGGGAGGGAGGGCAGAAGGGCAGAAGCAGCCCATGTCCCTCCAGGTCGAGCCCCACGTACCAACCCCTTCCTGCCGGGCCCCGCCTCCCAACCCTACACAGTATCCATAGGAACAGGAGGCTCTGGGGGGACACTCCAGATCCAAAACACCACAGATAGGAAGAACGTTGTGAAAAAGGCAACATGGGTGACTTTCAAAACAAGCGGAGTGAAATAAGCCAGACACAGAAGAACAAGTGGTGTAGAGTTCCACTTCTACCAAACATCTAGAACGGGAAAGCTCCTGGAGACAGAAAGTAGGAGAGACAGAGACACCACGCGGTGCTAACAGTAGGGCAAGGAGAGCTGTTGCTTAATGGAGACCAAGAGTCTGTTGGGAGTGGAGAGCAAGGTTTGGAAATAGAGAGTGTTGATGGTCGTGCAATTGCATGAGTGTTCCTTATGCCACTTACCAGTGATTCATATTGCAAAATTTACCATAATATTTAACCACAATAAAAATCATTACAGAACAGAAGAAAAAAGAAACGTTCCGCATTTCTACAAATATTTGTACAATCAAATTTCTCTTGAAGTTCCTTCAAGCCATATCGATCCGAACTTGAGACTGATTTTCAGTTCAGTGCTGCGTCCACATGTACCTGAGGCCACAGGAGGGATCGCACATTTTTTGATTCAAACAAATCATCAGTCTTTCAGTTCTTCATGGACATGACATCTCACAAGTGCTCCTGATCAGACACTGGTAGGCAGGGTGATGGAGAGTTCGGCACGTGGCCTAGGGCAGGTTCTCTCCTTGAAGCCCATTTGTGGCTCTAACACAACTTCAAGATCAGGAACCATTATTGCCTCCATTTACAGCTGAGATCTACGCTAAGGAAGGTGAGGAGAAGTTGCCCCGAGGGGTACTGGCAGCATATGGTAGAGCCTGGACTGGAGCCAACATCTGCCAGAACCAAAACCTTCTTGTCTCAAGGTGCTGCTCTCTGCCTGTGTGTTTGCCTGTCTGTCGGTCTTGCCCTCTCTTTCAGTGGACTATGGAATTTCTATCTTGCTTTTAGGAGTTAGGAAAGTTCCAGAAGGAGAAGGGATCTCTTTGACGGTAGCTCTGAAGTTGGGGTTGATTAACTTCATTCATGTTCCAGGAGGGAACAAGGTCCAGATTTGCTGAGGCTGCTGTGCACCTGGAGGACAGATCTCCTGGAAGCAAGCATAACAACTCAGTGGTGCCAGGAACCCCAAATGAAAAGGCCAGTGAGAAGGACCAGCTGGTCTCCTGCGGATTCAGGCAAGGATTCAGGTGCCCTTTGCTTGCCCCAGGCTGCCAGATGTGACAGCCGTTACTTCTGCCAAAGGCTGGGCTCCACTTCCAGATGTTTGGTGGTAGGACATTCCTGAGCCTTTGCAAACTCGCTCTGGAATAGCAAATGACAAAGCGGCCATGGAGCGGTCCTGAAGCCAGGCCCAGGAATCGCAGGAGTAGGTATGCCCCAAGCAGCAGCAGCCTCAAAGAGCAGGAACAGGGCAGAACGACGAAGCACAGAGATGTTCAGACTCATGGAAGGTTCACGGGTGCATCCACATTGCCTGGCATCTGCCCAGCCACGCTGCCCTAGATTTCAGCTTTCTGTGACTTCTTTTGAGACCGATTTGAAGAATGCCTGCTTTCTGCTACAAGCACACAGGCTTGTTCCCGCATTCATAAGAGCTTTATTATCTCTGCATTTGGGGAACTAGTGTATTTCCAGATCAGCGCCAGAAGACAACGATGAGGGAAATGAGTAGTTCCTCTGGATTCTCAGGTCATTACAGAACAGCGAGCCCTGCCTTCATTTACTCCCACACGCGAGGTCTTAATGCACCTCACAGTCTACTGCTCATTAATACAGCCAGGAGCACTTGCAAAGTATTTAAGATCAACGTTCTTTCCCTCCGCGCTTTCCCTGTGGTGCCGTCCAGTTTCTAGGATGGAGCTGAATCAATAAACACGTTCTTTCTGTCTGTTGAGACTTTCTGTCTTCCAATTAGAAGAGAGAAACAAAACACGCTGCTTTATTATATAGAGACAGCAGTCAATTTTGGCTCGATGCTGAGTAGGAAATGCTGATTTTCCAGATGTTTGTGTAACAGAAGCAACAAAGCAGGCACTTGGAAAGCCACGGGGCGTTTTTATCCAAGTTCCCCCCTCCCCCCACTCGGGCCCTTTCAGCCGCCCAAGAAAGGAGGAAGTGAGCGAAAGTGTGGGCCCCAAGGGGCTGCCGGGCCCCTGGCTCAGCCTGAGGGTGTGGACGCCAAGCTTCGGCCCAGACGCCCGGCCCACGGTCTCTCTTGGGTCCTTAAAACCCAGCTAGGCCCAGGCACGTTATCTGCCCTGTGTGCGGTCTGGATCGCTGGCCCACAGGAGGCAGGACACTGAGACGCTCTCCTGCTACCATGGTGCACGCGTCACTGAGTGGACTGCCTCATGAGCCTTGTCCCCTGGGGCCCCACGTGCTCCCCAGCCACACCCAGGCCTCCTCACATCCCACAGACTTTAGACTCTCTGAGACTGAAAACTTTCCAACTAAAAATGAGGGGACGATTAAGTGATGTCCTGTGCTTCTGGTTAATGTTGAGCACCAATACATGCTGAGAGAGAAGAAAGAGAGAGAAGAGAGAAGGGAGGAATACAGGAGGGAAAGAAAATACTTGTGTTTTGCAATTGGCAGCTCTGTGAATTTTGAATTTAGCGAGTTATTCTTTCCTTTTTATTCTCTCTTTTGGAAGAAAAGCAATTGAGGCTTCGATCATAGACGTGCAACAGGAAAATCAATTAAGATGAAGACGAAGGCACCATGTCACCAATGTACTGAACACACCTGTGCAAGAGATGACAAGGAGGATTTAAGCCACCCAGCCTGTCAGCTGCGTTCCTAAACAGCTTCATGGACAGTTTCCCCTTTCCCCAAAGTCTCTTCCTTCATAGTAGTTGCTCAGTTTCCTCCTCTCCTCCAAACTGCTCCGCCTCTGCTGACCACATCTCTCAGTTCCCCCTTCTGTAAAGCCCTTCACACTAGCTTCCTAGATCGTTTTCTCAGAAGCAGATTAATCCATATGTTTACTGTGTAGCAGAACCTACTTTCCATTCATTTGACTTCTTCAATACAACTTCTCTACGTACTGCCTTGATCTGTCCAACAACAGTCAAGAGTTAAGTGCTATCAACATGATATTCCCCCTGAAAGCTAGGACCATGGAAACATGTTAATGACATACTTTTTGGTGTTATTCCTGCTACACCTTTAATAAAAGATTTCTTATTACCTTACAAAATCTGATTGCATAGTATGTCACAATGACACAACATCAGTAACGGTATGATCTAAGTCTCTCTGGCTGTTGAACCTGTCATGCCTGTAACACTCTACAGGGAGGAAGCCACGGCCTTGGAGGGACAGGATCACTATGTTGTAGAAATCCTACCTTACAGGTGTCACTCCGGCTACTCAAGACACGGATACTGCTTTAGGGTTCCCAGGAGTCTTTGTCTTACCTGTTGGCCTGGCCCAAAACTAAGGCACCAGCTACCCACTAAAAATACATGTACATTACCCAGCAAAAAGAATGCATTCTGACGCGATTGATGGCTCCTCTGGTCTCCTGAGACATCGCATGCTCCTTGTTTTTCTCACTGTGTCTGCCAATGCCTCAGATTCCATTGCCTGCTCAGCTTCCCCACCTTGATCTCTAAGCATTGGCGCAAAAGGCCTCTGTTGTGGCCTCTCCCATCTCTCTATGTAAACCTCTCCTGTGATCCCAACAACTCACACACTCTGAAAGCCTACATATCAATGGCTAGCAAGTCTGAATCTCTAGATCCAGATTTTTTTCTACCCATTTTGAAAATTCATACATACCTCAAACTTAAGTGAAGTTGAACATGCCTAATCTAAAAATTTGAAATCCAAAACATTTCAAAATCCTTAAAACTTTTAAGGTCTTAGTATGACTCACATTATGAAACCATTTTTAATGAACAAAAATATTAGAATATTGTAGAAATGACCAATAGGTACATGAAAGAATGTTCATTACAATTTGTTGTTGCAGAAGTGCAAATCAAAACAGTACCAAGATTCCACCTTCCTTAGTGAGAACGGCTGCCATCAAGGGCTCAAACGACAGTGTAGGCGAGGTTACAAGGAAAAGGACCCACTCTGCATTGCTGGTGGAACTGTAAACTAGTACAACCTCTGGGTACTGAGAAGATTTACCCCCCAAAAATGAAAATTGCATTTGACTGAGTTGTATCTTACCTGGATATCTTCCCTAAAGAGTTTAAATTACCCTATTACACCCTATTCCAATGATACACCTTTGTAGTAGCACAACTCATTATAGCTAAATCTTGGAAGCAGACTATCAACAGATGAATGGGTGAAGAAAATATGGTATATATACACAATGGAGTACTACTCAGCCATAAAAAAGATACATTTGAACCATTTACAGGAAAATGGATGTACTTGGAAACTATCATGCAAGGCAAAAGAAATCAGATGCAGAAAGTAAAGTATGGCATAGTTTTTTCTTATAAGATAAACCCAAAATACATGATTTAAAGAGCAAAACAAGAGGGACAGAAGGGAGATAGACTGTGGAAAGGGGAAGAGGGTCTGAAGAAAGAGAGAGAGAGGTTGGAGAGGGAGATCACGAATGATTCAGGTATGATACGTATATGCACAAATTCCTCAGGTCTAATGTCATCGCTAGGTGTCACAAACCACAGTAATAAAAAAAATAACTTTGGAAAAAGAAAATTCTGTATAAAATTAAGTTGTGGGTTTAAGTTTGTGTATAAAACACAAATGAATTTTGGGGTTAGACTTTGGACCCATCTCTTGTATGTAGATCCAAATATTCCCAAATACAAGGCACTTCCTGCCCCAAGAGTTTTGATGAGCAACACTGTTGTGTATTGCTAAGGGAAGGCCACCTTACTTGGCAAACAGCACCGTTTCCCAGTTCGGGCTGCAGCTTGTCTAGCTTCCCCTCTCCACCTCATTTCACACAGAAATGACTCCAATTGGTCCACGACCTATTTCAAATCCGTCTTCTACCTCTTTTTCCATCTCTTCAGCTTCTACTTTAGTCCAAATTGGGAACACGTTCCCTGGACAGTGTGGACAGCGTCCCACCTGGCTTCCCTCTCGGCCCAGTCTCCGTGCAGTGGTGGAGTGATCTGCGTACGATGCAAAGCAAGCACACTTACCTCTTCCATGAACCTGGAACAGCCTCGGCTTCTCTTTGCCCTTGAACCCCTTGCCCCGCAGGCTTCGTCAAACTTTATACAACCTGTTCCTTTTCTCCATCTCAACTCCTCCTGCTATGAGATTCTCCTTTTCACACTGTGTTCTTACCACATGGGACTAAAAGCCAGCCCTACACCTGCCTCGGCGCCTTCCTACTGACTTCCCTCCTCACAAAGCACGTTGTCCCTGCCCCTTCACTCGTGTGTCACCTTTGGTGTTAGCTCATCTGACCTTTCCCCCCATGTACCTTTGTTTTCGGGTGGTGTTGCAACAAAATAACTACCAAATGGGGGACTTACAACAACAGAACTATATTCTCTCACAATTGTGATGGCCAGAAGTCAGTCCAAGGTGTCAGCAGGGCCCACTTGCTCTGGAGGCTCCATTCCAGCTTTTGAGCTCTGGGTAGCTCCTTGGCTGAGGTGCAGAGGCCCGCCTCCACCGCTGTCCTCACACTGCTGCCCCTGTCTGTCTACAACCACCCCTACCCATTTCATGAAAGGACACGCATGACTGCATTAGGACCCACCTTCATAGATAAAGATAGTTCAATTTTAATTTCAACTTTTTGCCATCTTAGGTAAGTCACAGCTTCTAAGGATTAGGATTTGATACATTGTAGTCACTGGGAATATGTTCTAAAACTGCCTAATGGGAGTAAGAAACCAAACATAGTACCAAACCCTGTGTGTGTGTGTGTGTGTGTGTGTGTGTGTATGCGTGTGCGTGTGTGTGGTGTATGTACGCATGCTTGTGAATAAGTGCATATATATGTGTGTTTTTGTGTAGATACATAATAATTTTCCTATACATACATACTAATAATTAAACCTAATTTATAAATTAGATACAATAGAAGATTAACAATAATTATAACAAATGTAATGATTATAATGCAGTAAATAACAATTTTTGAGTATTATGAATTATTTATTGCTAGTATTTGCTATGGAATACTCTCAGATCCCGCGTGACCACAGGTAACTGAAACCATGAAGGGGGCACTACAGTACGAAGGTAATTTTGGAGGTTTGCCTTCAGCTTTACTGTGCATGGCATATTATTGGTTATAATGCTGCCCAACATGTACTATTATTGTTCTCATTTATTTCTGTGTTGCTATGTTATTTAAATCCTTCCCTCTCCACCAGAATATAACCAGTATCACAGCAAATACTTTACCTGTCATTAAACCCCTAATATTAACAACAATTTCAACACAAAGGAGGTACTAAAAATATGCTTAAATGACTGAATCAAAGACTAAATTAAACCAGTAGTTTTAGAGCTTATTTATTTACTTATTTTCTCCATAAAATCCTTCACTAAAATCTAGTGTAGGATCCAGATAGGCAGATAGAGACTGCCAGAAGCTGAGGTCTTGTGTCTAAAGCAGGAATGGGGGCTAGGAACCTTGGGCCTCACAATGAGCACCTGCAACTGAGAGAATTGTTTTAAAAAACCAATTCTAATGACATAGTTGAGGTCCTCTGGAAGACTAGGTGACAGAGCAATCTGGAGGACACAGGACACTGAAGGAATAGATTGTGAGAGGTGCAGGTAATAGAGAAAATGCGGAAGTGTGTCAGACCCACCGGGAGTGGCTGCAGGAAAGAGGTACTCCAGAGGATCTAAGGATGAAAAGTTAAGTCCGTTTGACCACAGACACTACTGTGTGGTCTGTCTTTCCTAAAATGTACCTTATGTCCTGAGAAGAACTAGGTTAATTTAGGGTATCATCTGACCCTCCGCTGGGATAGAAGATTGGAAGGGTTCACTCTTCAAAACACAAGCAAGCTCTACAATCAGACAGGTCTAAGAGTCAATCCAAGATCCAGTGCTTCTTGGCTATGTAATTTTGGGAGCAGCTTAACATCTCTGAAACTGATTCTTCCCTCTTCTGTAAAATGGGACAGTAATAATGCGCAGGTAGTGCCGAATATTATCAGTGTGAGAGGGGTCACATGAAGCACTTAACAAGCATACATTCAAAGTTTATGACAATTGAAAAGATTGCTATTATTTGGTATTATACTCATTAATATTTGAATATCTGGGCTTGCAGATATGATGCTCAGGCCTTTGGTAGTATGTTTTCAGCCCCTGGCTTTCTAGCAAAATGACCTGTGTACCAGGCCAGAAATAAACCTGCCCACGCATTTATACACTGATACTTTCACTCGTTCATTTAGTCAACCAAAAAGTATTTACTGAGTGGCCGTAATACTAAGAAATGGTTTTAGATGGACAAAATAATTATTCTTCATGACAAAGATAGACTAGGACAGAAGACAAATCTGCTTTGCTCGTAAGTTCGCCTGCGAACTGGTGAACGCAGTCAATAAACAAGCTGTTAGAGGAAATGCTGGCACTGTCTACCCTTCGCTGTGGTCATCCTTCATCTGTGGTTGATAGGGTAACATATGCCCCAGGATCCCAGCAACCTGGAGTTTCCTCCTGGTGTCTGCCACCAAGGCAAGCCACCAGCATTGCCTATAGTGATAGTCCAGTTGGATACCAGAGGCCCATTAATACACAGTCCTCCATGACGATTATGGTGTCAGTGACAATGGCATGGTTGGAAGAAACTCTCATTTGTAGGAATCTTTCTAAGGTCTAGGAACCACACATGTTATACATACTATTTCATACAGATCACTTTATTTGCGTCTTCACATGAGCCTCTTAGCTATATTCTGTTATGATTGTCATTTTTTTGGAGATGAAGTAAGAATCAGAGAGGTTATGAATCCTATATCCGTAACTGAGAGGCCCAACTGAGACCTGATTTGGTTCTCGATCGCCTGGTATCAATCCCACGTCCTGCTGTCTGGGACCCCATGAGCCTTCGATGAGCAAATGTGATACTCCCAGTGGGGGCTGCAGGGAGGACCGTGCTATGTGACAGGTCATCTGGCGAGCTGGCTGAAGTCAGCAGAACTCTGCCCGGCCTCACTGACAAGAACATGGTGGCCTGTGCTTCCTGAGAATTCTCCCAGATAATAAGCACCTGGTCTCCGTTGTAAAGGCTATAGAGGTTCAGGAGAAAGAGAGGAAACTATTCTACAACCTACTAGCGAGTGAGACTGTAACACCAGTATCATCTTCCTTGTCTGTAAAAGGACAGTAGGAATGAAATCTACCTCACAGACACATGGCGGGATCAGCGGAGAAAATGCAAGAAAGGGTTTTGGCACAGTGCCTTACAGGGAACTTTAAGGATACAGGGAACTACAATGACAGGGAAAAAAGGACAGAGAGCAACAGAGTTCAAGGTCAGGCTAATTATCATCTACCCTTAGCTAAGTGACGTTCCCATGGACCTCAGTGTGGCTATGTGTCAAATGTGGAGACTTCAGGAAAGTATTGACTTTTCAAGTCCTTGAAGCACTAACGTCTGAAACCCTTGGGGTCTCCGTAAAACAAAAACAGCTCATTAACTAAGTAGAGGTGAGTTCTTTTCTCATCACTACTGCCAAGTTTTGGTCTGAGTCTGTAACTGTAGGATAGTTTCTCATGGAGAAAAACCTCCATGAAGTCAAATACTTTTCGTAAAAAGAATCGCTTCCTGAGACGATGCTAGGGTTCTGTACAAGGACCTGAGACCATGCCACCTTGCGTTCTACCTGCAGGATGATCCTCCGGGCTGGTGAGAGAAGCCCATTAAACTGGAGGGCCAGTGGCTCCCAGAGCCCACCAGCTGCCTTTCCAAGGTGTCCTCTGCATGTTTGCTTAGATCCTCAGCTTCATTATGAAAGGGAAAGAGCTTGCTCATGAGTGCATACCCTGATCCTGTCTTTACTTTGGAAGGATGAGGAAAAGCCTGCTATTGCTGTACCTCGGGCTGGCTGGCCCTGGAAAGGGGCAGGGAATAATGAGCCTTCTGCCCGCTCTGGATGCCTGCTGGGTTGCCCAGCTGGACACCTTTTGTTCTGCATAACAAAGTATTTAAAAGCAGGATCAAAAGGCTTACACACCTGGAAACAAAAGAGAGAAAGGCAGAGGGGTCATGTGTCCTCAGTGTCCTCAGTGTGCACTCCGTGTTTCTGCTTCACTCAGATTCCAGAAACAAGCTTTTTTCTCTCACATCTAAGGCCTCCTAAAAACCCACCCCGTTGCTTACTCTGACAGCCTGTTTTGCTCTCTCTGGTTGAGCAGATACCAGGCTGAGCCAGGTGCTATGCCCCGCCCCCAGGGAGCTCTCAGGTTTATGGGAAGGCAGGAAGGTAGAGTGAGGAGGAGGAGGTGGTAATGACACCCCAGTGAAGGTACCTGAGCCCCTGCTGTGCACAGTCTGCTCTGCGCAAAGATCAAGTCATTATTAACTCCTTCCTCGGCCTGTGGAATCTGGGCCATACCACCCCTACCCTCAGCTGGGATGACTGAGGTTTCTTTATTCAGTATCACACCATTAATACATGGCACAGCTGAGATCAATCACAAAAGATTGAGGTCCAGGCAGATGAGCTAAGGCCAGAGGGAGTGTAACATAGCATGTCCTCGTTTGAAAGGTAATTTGACAAAAGTAGTTGGAGATTCTAGGAAGTCAAAAAGTCTTCAACACAGCAATTCAAATTTAGGAATGTGTCCCATGAGAATAATCTGGTAAGAATATGAGCCTAGAATGTCTACTTTGATGGTGCTTATCAATCATAGTTCACATTTTCTTTTTGAGATAGAATCTCACTCTGTAGTCTTGGCTGGTCCTGAACTTACTATGTAGCCAGATTGGCCTCAGATTAATGGCAATCCTTCTGCATCTGCCTCCCAAGTGCTGAGAGTAGAGGCTTGCACCACCATGCCCAGTTTAGGTGATGCTGGGGAATCCAACCCAGAACCACGCACTTGTTAGCCAAGCACTCAAACCACTGAGATACCCTCCCTGCCCCACACTTTTGGGTACTGATTAATGGGGACTATGATGCCATCTTCAAGTATGATGTAAATATGCATTTACTTACTTGGAAAGAAAATTTTGATATGCTAAATATGAAAAAATAAACAGGTCACTATTCTCCGTGTAACATGAGTTCCAATTCAGTGAGGAAAACTGAAGATGGTTGCATCACATTTCATTGAAACAAGTCTGGGTGGTTGTACATGCTGACTTTTACAAGCCGTGATTATCTTCTAATAAAATCATGGTTCTTTCCTGCTCTTTTATCTGTCTTCCTCAAAAATTTCAATCGCTGTAAAATACATCTAGCATAACATGTACTTTCTTCACTATTTTTAAGTGTCCAGTTCAGTGCCATTAAGTCCATTTGCAGTGTGGGGCACGCAATGTCCAGTTGCCAGCCTGCTTTCCACGTTGCAAAGCTACAAGGGTAGCTCCCACTTGACAGCCCTGTATCCCTCCGCTGTCCCTCTCCCCAGCCCCTGGCTTCTATCTGACTTATGAATTTGGCTGCTGTAGGTTCCACATAAGAGTGAAATCATATAGTACATGTGTTTCTGTGCATGTGATTGGCTTACCTCGCTTTCTGCAATGTCCTCAAGGTTCACCTTTGGGGCAGCATGTGTCAGAATTCCTTTCCTTTCAAAGGCTAAGTCATGATTGTGGTTTGGATCTGGAATGTGCCCCAAAAGTCTCACCTACTTAAATGTTATAAATGGTCTATGAAACCATGTGCTGTTGGGAGATTGGGGCCTAGTCTGGAGGGGTGGATTACAGGCATGTAAATTAGGATTAATGGCGTGTAGTGGGGCTTACTACACCTTCCACGCCTGCATCCGGGAGGGGCTGATCACTGGGATGAGACCTGGTAGGATATGTAAGCTGCTTCCTGCCTTCCTTGGAGGACTAGTCTCAGCTAGTCTCAAATTTCCTTCCTATTTGTGATGTCATCAGAAGCTGCCTCCACCTCTGCCTCTTCCATGTACTTCCGTTGCTACAGGCCGCCCCTGAATGGACTGTGACCTTCTGAAACTGTGAGCTAATATGAACCTTCCCTCCCCTAAATTTGTGGATGTCAGGTAAATGAATCCTAAATTCCAGGCAGGGCCTGGCATCGGCTTGGGCTGCTGCTGATGCCGTTCCATGCCTGTCTTCCAACCTCCTTATCTCTCTCGGCCCCAGCGCCTCCCCCTGCACCACGGCCCTGGCAGGCGTCTCAGGCCCTCAATCTTCCACGTGGGGCCTGCAGAGAAAACAGGAGGGAGGGAGCCACAAGCCCCGCTAGGAGGCACAGAAGCGCTCACCTGAAATTGCACAATTCATCCCACGGGCTCAGCAGGAACGCGGCATTTTGAGAAATTACACCTCTGAGCTGCCAGGATATATTCAAACAGCCGAGAAGGGAAGTCGGCCCAACTGGGACACATCTGCAGAGCAGCAAATATGCAGTGAGCTGGCCAGCAAAGCGTTCTCATGCCTCAGGGAATGCCTGAGATATTCTGCCTGTCGGAGGGTTCTTTCTTCTCTGTGGTTCTAGGGTGATTGTCCTCTAAGTTTCTAAAGCCAAAGTTGGGGAGAGCAGAGCCTGGGTCTCCCTGCACTACAGCTCCTCCCTCAGGGGGAGCGTTCCCCATCAGGCTCATGACTTCCTGGGACTTCCGCAAAGGGCAAGGGGAGCTGCAATGAGTGTTTTAGTTTATCCTAAATCTAAGCATGTTTATGTTTCCCAAGTATGTGTCCATCCTACATCTGGGGTCTTAAGATGGCCTTTGTTTTAGAGAATAGGATTATATACTTGATTTGAAAGTCTGTTGTATGCAAAACAGAAGTTACAAAGTAAGGGATAGGATGTTTCCTAAAATTCATTGTAACTAGGAAATTTAAATTTCCAGAAACTATGCATTACTCCAGCCCAAAAGACAACCAGCTGTGCCCTAAATAACAAGAAAATCTTCTGTTTATTGAGCATGTAACTAAGTTTGAGATATGCGTTTTAGCAGTCACATACACTAACTTTCTGACTCCTTAGGCTAGTCCTGTGAATAATGGAATATCATTTCCATTTTATATAAACTAAGAAATCCAGAGGTGAAGAAATTTGCTCAACTTTATAAGACTAGTAAGCACCAGAGTAAGAATTGAATACGTAGTTCCCAAACCTCATGCTATAATATCCTTTATGCGCCCCCCCCCCCCAAACCAGCTAGGACCTTTTTGGAATACACTCCCCTGGCCCCTCACCTCTCTGAACTTTCTCCCTGGTAAACCCCAACGGCTTCTTGTGCCTCAGCGTGGTTGTGTCTCCCTGCTTCACTGCACGTACTACCCTCCACCACTGTCCCCCTCGCGGACAGCACAGCTACGGCTGATCATAGTTGTACATCCAGCAGCTCGACATCATAGAAGCTCACAGTGTTTCTGGAATGAATGAGCACCACGGAGCCCTCGTTTCCAGCTGAAGGCCGGACAGCTCAGCTAGCACATACCACTCCCCACTCCAGGGAGGCTATTCCCGTCAACGCTGGTCTCATCACCTTCGCTGGAGTCCTCTCCTGACCACTAGCTGGAACAGCCTCTTCTTGTCCCCCTCCTAGTTCTATCCACTGCAGTGGTCACACCATCTGCTCTTTGCTTACTTGTGCGATTTCCGTGTCCACCACTGGAATACCAGCTTGCCGAGGGCAGGGACCGTGCCTCACGCATTCTTTGTCTTATTCCAGCCCCTGAAAGTCACATAGGCAATGTCAAATGGCCAACCCAGCGACACAAATATGGCCTGGAAAAAATTCATTGAGAAAAATTCATACAGAGGCAGCTGTGTGTTAAGCATGTGGGATGTGGAACCTCACCATTTCCGTATTCCGGAGCGACACGGCGCTACAGCAACTGAGGTCAGTCCCAAGGTCAGACCCGAGTACAAGATGACTCTGACCTGAGGGCCCTGCAGCCTTCAAGCTGCTGTGATAATGACACAAAACAAGGAAAACATATTTGGTCTCCGTTCCCTATTCCAAGAAACCAGCCATAAATCCCTTATAGACTGGGATGAAAAGAGGGCTCAAGGAAACCTTCAATTTGTACCTGATCAGCCAAAAGAAAGGGTGACAACACATTCCTTGGTGTTAGTCTGAATTTGGAGGGCAGATTCAAGGACTGAGACCTCATCCTGAAAGATGTGACACTGTCCTTGGCAGAAGGTATCTTAATTTGTCTACATCATAGGACTGGTGACTCCCTTTGTGTGTGTGTTGAGGGGAGACCTTAAGATTTGGGAGCATTTCAGATTTTGAAGTTTTGGATCAAACTGCTCAACTGATAAAGTCTGTGCAAGTATTCCAAAATTTAACAGTCTCCTGAATCGGAAACCCTTCTGGCCCTAAGCATTTCAAGGAAAGACTATTAATTCTGTACTAGCCTACTTTAGCAGTCTACTAGTATATTTTGTTTAATATGCCTAATATTCATTTTTAGCTAATATTTTTCCCAGAAAATGAGCTATCTTTGCCAGCAAGGCCACAAATGCTCAGTTCATCACAATCTGCTTTGCTCTTCAATCATCTCACACAGGTCTGCTTCACCCTCACACACATATTTGGCTCCTAAGGCATTAGAGCTTTTGATCCTACCTATACGTCTGCGCTTAGAAATTTAACTCATACGAGTCTGGTCCCCAAAGGCTGGTCTCCACAGTAAAGAATTAGCCTTCCTTAGAATTCCAGGGTGACAGTCATTGCCCAGGGCCTAAGGCAACTGATCTGAGTGATCCTCAATCCTGGGCTTGATTTTTCCAACGCAGACCCAACATGTTGGTTTTTAAATTAACTATTTTATATGTAAAATATCATTTTCTCTAAGAGATTCCTGGGCCTTGGGATGAGATCTTGTTTTTCATCTTCACTGCTGTATCTTACATGTCACGTGATTTAAGTATGATGCTCTGCATCTTCAGAATCCCTTATGGATCAGATTCCTAGGATCCAGACACAGAATTTAGCATTTGGCTATTATTATTTGAGTATGGTTTATCTCCTACAGAAATTCATATTGAAATTAGTTTAAATCATGAGATGAGAGATTGAACACTTAATCCTCCTAAAATATTTAAAGACAGGGCTTGTAGGCGGTAACCTGGATTGGATAAAGTCTTAAGTGTAGGTAGGGTCTTCATGAAGGTGTCTTGATAGCTTCGTAAGAAGATGGGGAGAGATTAGAATATCCATAATGCCCTTATGATGCCTTTCAGTGTGTTGGGATTCTGCCATCAAGAGGCCATCAACAAGTACAGATCTTTGGTCGTGGCCTTCCGGAACCAAAATATACCTGCTTCCTTTATAACGCACCCAGTCTGTGATTCTGTGCTTGTGAGAGTGGCAAAAGGAAATCAATGAGCACAGCTGCCCTGTGCACAGCCTGGGAATGGCATGTGGCGATTTTAGAGAGTTCTGCTGCAGATGATGTTGAAGCTGAACTTTGAGACAAATGTAGCGCTAGGGCTTCAGAAGAGGCTCAGAAGAGACAGTCCAAGAGCCTGCCTGCAGTCTCACTCAAGTCTGTGGATGGATTTCCTCTAGCCCACCCACTATTTTTGGAAAACTAAAAGGAAATTTAGTTGTAAAGAGAAACATTCAAAACATGAGAAGATGTCATAAGCCAGGTTGACAAAGGTCTCACCAAAGAAGATCTTGAACCTGCCCTACTTCATTGGAACAACCAGCTACAGCTGTGCATCTGCTGAACTTCCACCCTGGGTAGCCTGCTGGGCTTGGTGTCATGAGCCACCAGCTTGTGCTCCTGTGATATCTGCCTCTATGATCTTCATCTTAACCACCATATAAAACCCCTTTGACAGGATGTGGTTCCACCAGGGCTGCAGCCATACTGGTTGAGATCTTTGTGGCCATGTTATCAGCTTGGCAGTTACAGACATGACCTAGCCTTCCTGCTAAACTCCAGGAGGAGAGAAGTCCTGATGCCATTGTGGAGTTAAAACATGCACATATGCTCTGGTGGATGGATATGTGAGTTTATTAACCTAGAATGATGTATTCGAGAGTTAGGCCTCCACCTAAAAAGTTGGATCTTTGTTAAGATCACACAGAGATGTCACTCTCTCACAAGATGGTTGAGCACTGGGCAGTAGATTAACTCACATCCCTTGAGAGACATGGCAATTGGACTGAGAATCTGCTGAGTGATGAAAGAATTAAGATTAAATAAGTGACAACCTGTCAGCTAAAAATGAGTGGTTGTTAACAAGAAATATTCTTTCTCAGTGGGAGGGAAGAGTCATGCAAAGACCCCAGTGGTCAATAGGAAGTGTATGAAACATTGCTGGTGGAGGAGCACAAACATTTCTGTCTAGAGGAGCTGGCAGGACTGGCTTGGAAGTACAGCACATATTACATAGTGACATTTCAGTCAATATGAGGCTGTGGATGTCATGCTAGTCTCACACAATCGGAATGGAGCTCAAAAATTCTAGTCTTTAGGAGGATCCCAAGTTGGAGACCCGTCTGGAAACTCAGGGTCTTAGCAAGCCTTGTCTCAAAATAAATAAAAATAAAATAAAAAGATCTCAGGATGCAGCTCAATTGCTAAGGCCCTGGATTCCATCCCTAGTACCACACTCAAAAAATTAGTAATGTTACAACCATTGTAATATCTAATGTCATTGCACATGACATCGCTCTTAGTGGTGCTGGTCTAAACAGACCCACTGAGCTGTCAGGCAGGTAAATTATACATCATAACAATTACATACAGCACTTGATACTTGATAATGCTAATATATTACTTTCACTGCTCTATTTACTATACTATACATTAATCATTATGCTAGAGCGCACTACTTATATGACTACAGATAAGTGTCCCTCTTGTGAAATGTGCAAAAACAATAATATAAAAAGGCCCCAACATGAATGGCAGGGTAGAAGAGAGACAATGGTCAGACAGAAAAGGGGTGGACCTCTGAAAAAGAGGTGGACATAGATGCTCGCTAATTCTTCAAACCGCTTGGCTCTAATGTGTTACAGAATTTGGAATTCATGTATTTATTTAAAAAATGACAAATTTTATGTCAGGTGAATTTTTTACCACGATAAAATTATAAAATTTAAAAAATAAAAATAAAGTGTACATGCAAAAAGTAGTTGTACCAGCAGCAGCCTCACACATCCTTTGTTCGTTGTATTTCCTCACAACATCAAGAGACCATGCTGAGCAGTTGGTCTGCACCTGGGAGCTTATGTCGGCACTGTCTATGTTGATTGTACAGTGACAAAATGGACCAAGGACATGCTTTTCAGAGTGTATCTCTGGTGTGAAGCACATACCACTGCATTTGGATACATGAATCTAAGATCTCTCAGCATGTTTGATAGGAAGCAGGGTTCTGGGGTATATCTGACACAGCTTCCAACGTCGAAAGGATTGAGAGTCTGCTCCTCGGAGTGAAAGTCTTCCGTCTGTTTGATCCTGCCCTTCTTAGGACAATTTTTAGAGTAAAAACCAAAACCCTACAGATATCTCAGAATAAAACCCGAAACTCTATAAATATCTGTAAACAATACACATAACTCTCTTTCTCTCTCACTCTGTCTCTCTACATGCATACACACAAATAGATATACTTATACCCATATCAATACTTGGAGACCTTGTTAAAAGCAAATTCTACCTTGGTACAAGAGGGGTAGGACCTGAGATGATGCATTTTTAGGTGAGCTCTGAGGCTCACACTTTACTAAATTAAGTAAATTAATTTACTAAATTTCTGTAGAAATTAAGACTTGAATGAAGCAAATTTGGAGGTAATGTTAAAGCGAATCCCTTTTGAGTCAGAGGGATCAAGTTTTGAGGAACTCTGAAAGAAGCCTCATTTCTGGAATATTGAAACTAAGCGATATCAGCAACACTTCAAACAATCTTCCTCTTTAAGTGCATCCTGAAGACCCTGAAAACATTTTCAAAGGTTACCATCTTTTCACAGGTGTTGTCTATAAAACCAGAACAATATAGGGAGGCAGGCGACAACGGGGGAGAATGAAGATAATTTTTTTTTGGAAATGTTTTCTTCTGTTTCCTACCATGTGGTCTTAATATTTCACACCCAGGTGCTGTGAGGGCTTAAAAAATTCTGGGAGCTCCCTGCCAATTTCAATCAGAAGCCAAGCAGAAAATCTTTGGGCGAAATTTCTTTGACCAGAAAACATAGAATCTGGCACATTAGAAATCACACTGTCCACAGGTTAAATATTTGTTCTCAGCTTTTTTTTTCTTGGTGATACTAAAGACTGAGCTCATGGCCTTCACACTGATCTACTTCTCCAGCCCATTTTTATTTTTTGATTACAAGACAGGTCTCGCTATTTTACCCAGGATGGGCTCAAACTTGAGATTCTCCTGTCTCGGCCTTTCAGAGTTCTGGGGTTACAAATGTGCCAAAGGGACCAGGTCTCAACTTTTAAATCTGATTATGAGCCCCAGTCCTCCTGAGGAACAAAGAAAACCATGAGGTATCCTCCTCCCTATTCTTCCTTGAGCGAGTGTGTGTCCGCTCATTACTCACACACATGACAAAACCTGGTGCCCTGCCAGTTACCTTAGATTGTGGTGGTCCCTCTGGCTATCCTATGAAGCCCCCAGAAACGGGCTGCCCACCCTGCCCACCCCGGGCATCCGGAGCTGTAGGAAGCAACATGTCCAGAGCTGGGCGCCTCAGCCTCGGTACTCGTGACATTTTGCACTGATAATTTTTGTGGTGTGGTGGCTAGCAGCATCCCTCACTTAAACCCAGCAGATGCCAAGAGCAGCAGCCTCCCAACATGCCATGCCAATTAAATATCTCCAAAACAAACAAATGCCCCCCAGGGTGGAGGCAAAATTGATCAGTGGTGGCTTACTACTGGTTTATAGCAGCACTGCAGGAATTTCCAGCTTTTGACTTATTAGCTCTGAGGACAGGGGAGCATTATTTACCTCTTAGGCGTCAGTTCTTCACTGTCCTCAGCATCCCAAACAGGAAGAGTTACCCCTAAGTCCATTATTTATTTTTGATGAATACTGTTTTAAGTTACTAAGAACAACAGACACATGGCATTGGTTTGTAGGACAGTCTTGTCTCTAGAAGACGTTCATAATGCCGGCATTGACAATCTCATCCCTCAGTCCAAATGTAACAACACAGTGTCATTGCTGTGATTCTCTGAAAGCCTGGGTTCCCTAAATCTCCTGGGAGAGGGGAGCTAGGCAGATGGAACCCCCACAGCTCAGAGCAGGACTTGGGTGTGAGGTGAGGAGGCATACACTGCCCGGGGAGGGAGAAAGGGAAGGCTGGGGGATCACAAGGGAGGCTTCAAAAATCAGCACAATGCCTAGTGTGCTTTATAGATGGGCAGAAATTTTTTAAAAAGAAGAACAAGAAGTTTAAGGAAGATAATGACCTGAGAAACCATATCTGCATGATAAACAAGAGATTGCCAAGCTGCAATTGCAGGTTGGAGGTTAGGCAAATTCTTATACATAACAAACCAGCAATTTAAATGACTCCTGGACAGTCTCCAAGGCATCATTTGAAGTACCACCTTGAATTTATTTTGCAGCAGTTGCCATGCCAACAGGTACATGGTATTCCAAAGGGCAAATGGACACTCCATCTTCAAGCCGCCTTGTATCTAATACTTCTACCCTGCTGGGTTTCTCACTGCTCCCTGGTCCTGCCTTACCTCCCACCACACCCAGAACACCCTCAAAATTATCTCTGGGGTGCAGCGTTCTGTGCGTCAACTCTTCCACTCTTCTTTGAACACTCTATTTACACCCCTTGCCATATGAGGTTAGGGTAGCTCTGGGGATGGAGCCCAGGGCCTTCGCACTGAACTACATACCCAGCCTACATTTTAAAATTCTTTATTTAGAGAGAGAGAGTCTCACCAATTTGCCCAGACCGGGCTTGAACTTGTGATCATCCTGCCTTTTGCCTCCCACAATCCCGCAATGTTGGGATTATAGGCCTGCACTGCTGAGCCTAGCTCACATGCTAACTGTTGGCCCCCCAAAAAGGGCCTGCATTCCTGACATTTCAGGACCTCAGCTCTTCTCTAGAGGCAAAAATAAAGGTGATGTGAAAAGTTGAGTTGTTGAATACCAAAAGCATACTTTAGAACATAATGCCTTACTGCACAGTGGGAATTTTAGGTTGTTTTGATATTTTTTTTTTTTCAGCAAGAAAATGTCTTGCGCTAGAGTAGATGTTTAACAAATATTTCGTGAATGTATGAGTTCAGGAAATGAATGTCAGATGGATGGAGACTTTATAATAATCCTGTTTTCACTAATGTCTACAGTTTGCTTACTAAAAATCAGAAACCATTTTACAACAGAATTGTTACACAAGTCATGGTTACTAATTTCTAGCAGTTACTAATTACCGGCAGGTAGCTACCTGCCGGGTCTTGTTTAAGCTTTTTTACTCACATTCTCTCCCACCTTCACAAGATTCTGCAAGGTTGGTTCTATATTAACAGAAGAAAAAAGAAAGAAAGAAAAAAAAGAAAGAAAGAAAGAAAGAAAAGACCATTCTCCCAAGGTTGGGAGTGGCAGTTATTACCCAGTAGGTTATTGGAGGACAGCTTTGAAATAGCGAACAGCAACAGGAAGAAATCAGAGAGCCAAGCTCCGCCTCCTGTCAGGTCATCAGTGGCATTAGAACCTAATAGGAGGGTGCTGACAGAGGGCAGAGCTTCGATCACTGTTTACCTCCTGCTTGCCCCTAATCCCTGCTTGCTGGTCATCTGTCCTAGAGGCCAGGTCCTTCCAAGGCCAAGGACTGGTACCAATCCATTGTCTCCTGTGTCAAGAAGGGTGGGGACCCCTGCAAAGGATAACTAATCCACCGCTTTCCCCTGACTCCCTCCTCCATCCCTTTCTGCCAAGAGAATCTTAGGTTTCAGGGTGAAAGGAGTGAAAGTTGGAAGTATCTTCTCTTACTTTAAATATCTTGCAAATCTTATCTGTATCCCTTGCATTCTGGCTAAATTGTCTGCCCCTCCCCAAAGTAAATTCATTATGTTCAAGTCTTAAAAAAAAAAATCCTGGAGTCAGGGAGGGAAAGTAAATCACCATAAATCACCACCTCTAGCGCCAACCTGCACTAAGACAGAAAATGGCAGACATAGAAAGAAAGAGGTGAAGCCTGTGCGCTTTCCAGGCTCTTCCCCTGCCTAGGCTCAAGGCTGAGCTCTACCCTGACTTGAGTTGTAACACCTGGCAAGTGGCCTAAGCTCTCTCCACTTTAATTTCTTCAAATGTATAAAGACCGCCTCCACTTGGAAGATCGAATGGAAGGCACAGTCCCTCTCCTAGGACCCTTGTGATAAGCCATCACAGGGAAAATGGCTGTTGAAAAAGAAAACAGGATTGCTGTTGATGCTACCATGACCTGCAGAGAACTTACTCCCTGTGTTTTGGAACTGTGGAGCACTCAAGGACAAGGATCAGTGTTCCACACATGTGACTTCTCACACAGTGCACACGCATGCTGACACCTAGACAGTGGAATCTCTGTTTACCTTCCTCTTTTGCAGGAAAAAAAAAAGAATGAATGCCATTGAGTTACACGTGCCACGATAAGTCACTCGGTATATAGACTTCGGCTTCTTTCATTGCTTGTGAACGTAAGGACTCTGTTCTGCCCTCGGCACGCCTCTCCTCTATCCTGCTTCATCTGAGCTTCTCTTTGGATCACAGATGTGTGTCAATATTATTTCTGACTTCTCTCTTAATTAGCAGGCTGGCTTGAAAGCAGAAGGAAGCAAATTATCTTGGTGAGTGAAGATGTGGCAAAAGAGAAAGAAAAGGAGAGACAACGAGAATCCTCACATCGCCTCCCGGCTCCTGCCCCTGGACACAGGAGCTTGTGAATTGGGCCACTTGGGAATTCTGGTGGAAGAGAGGCTTTAAGAACCATAAGTGCTAAACTTTTTCTTCCATTATCTATCAGATCTTCTGACCTGATAGTCAAATGCCTCTGTGCAACCCCCTTGGGAAACAAGAAATCCAGGCATTCTCTCAGCAGCCCAGGGGACCTCCCCCAGTGTCACAGCTAAGAGCACGCATGGTCACAGGAATTAGGAGTGGAGGCTCCCATGTAATTGTGTCACCCGTGAGGCCCTCCATGTTTGAGATACCTGCAATTTGACTTCATCATCACACAGCCCCCTGAAAGGCACTGAATGGGGGCAGAAACAAGTGAGTTCTTCAAGGATGGGTAAGAGATGAGTAGCAGGATCATGAGTGTCACAAGCAGAGCCACTCGGAAGCAGCTGTAGCAAGAGTGTGTAGCTTGTTGGGCCAGCTGGTGACTGTGGGACTGCAGTTCCTGCAGATGACATCTGGACACAGGATCCCCTGCAAGCTTGTAAACAAGGTAAACCCCCCGGGGCCACAGGCCACATGGTAGACTTCCCATACGAGTTTCCTGGTATTTAGTACAGCGCAGTGGGCATGCTGGGAGACCAATAACCACCATCTGGTATATTTTCTTTTATGAAGTTGGTGGGTTTGTCACCAAATAACTTTCTGGAGACCATGTAGTAGAGAAGGTAACAGAATGAAGAGCTCAGAAATATCAGCCCTCAGACTCTACCTCACCCCTTAGCAAGTGCACAAACCTTAGTCTTGTCGTCTCCACAGCTGGAGCTCACATGGCAGAGTTGCATGAGGACTGGAGTACACGAAACCCTACCATGCAGTCCCTGGTATACAGTGGTATGCTGGTGTTAACAGTAAAGGAATACATATGGCTGTGGTTTGCCTTAATCAAAGCCATCACAATGTTTACTAGATACAAGATCTATCCAGTTTCCCATTTAGACTAGGAGATAAGTCATTTGTCATTTAGAAAGACAGATTTAGGGCTGATATAATAAAAAACCTACAGCTTGTGCAATAAATCTCCATCTGAAGAATATGGTCGGTATGTGTTGGTAAACGTTCAACAACTAAGACTCTGAAAAAGTTGATGCATATAAACAAATATAACTTTTAAAATAAAGTTTGCTGATATAATGTATATACAGCTGGTAACTTACAAATATAATAAAATATCCATCATGCTTTAGTCAAGTATCATGGAATGCTTTCCTTTTTTGCAGAAATCGTACGTTGATAGCCATTCAATCTTTACATAACATACAGTTCTAGCAGAATGATTACAAATACAACACATTTTGAGTGTAATTTGCATTATTAATTGTGTTATATGACAATCAATCAAGCCCCAGTTTGTAGTGCTTGCCAATTTCCCAGTGCAAATACTCCCACCATGGCTACGAAAAGAATGCCAGTGGATTGTGGAGTTGAGAAGACACGAGTGGGAGCACACTGCTATGTGGTTTTGTATTATTACACAAATAAAATGCACTTCACCTCACAGTGTAAAGCAGTTAGAAGGGGTTAGATGTTGAGTCTTTAAAAAATGTGTTCATAATTGATTTAATTGTAAGTTTAAATTTAAATTAAAGCTATATTTCACAATAGACATATCACACTGCTAAAAACTTAGGAATCAGGCATGCCAGTAGGAACTGGTTGCTGTATGTAACACTGCCCGGGGACAGAGCAGCTCCCGCTTCAGAGTCCCACTGTCCCTGTGCCGAGGGAATCTTCCAGCATGTCTCATCACGACGCGGTTTCTCCTGCCGTTACCTTCCCCTCCCGTCAGCAAAGCCGCTTTCTGGCCTCTCTTTGTGCGCGTCTTCCTGGTTCCTTTTGTTACTTTCCTACTCGATGCCTTTGCCATCCACTGTGGATCATTGTAGGATCCATCAAATTGTCTTTGGCCTCTGATTCTTTCTCTGTGTGCTTCTGCCTTTTCTTCACACACCCATTCTTCCCAGTTGCTCCTGTAATCCATCTTCCTGCCACAAAACCTTCCATGGCCCTTGACCAGCCTCCAGGACAGAGATCAAAGTTCTTAAAAGTTCTGCATCAGGATATTGTCATGGTTTCCTGAACAATGAGCTGATGCCACAAAACTAACTGCATACACACACACACACACACACACACACACACACACACACACTAATTAAAGTGAAAACTTGTGGGTTCTGTATATTTTAACACATTAAAATAAACCTGCAGAATGATAACCCAGGGCCTAACCATTCCTGCTAAAGTGATCTTTCATTTCCATTTCTACTACTACTAACTTACTCTCTTTGCCATTGACCAAATGCCTGTGCCTCCAACTTCAAATTCCTAAAGTGAAACCGAATCCTCAATGTCATGGTATTAGGAGGTGGGAAGATTTGGCCATGGAAGTAGAACCCTCTAGAATGAGAATGGAAGAAGCTTGGGGAGTGTGGTTGCTGCTTTGACACTGCTTCCTACTGAAGACACTACAAAAGAACACGGCAAGGGGTCTCCCTCCAGACATCAAATCCATTTGTGCCTTGATTTTGCCGTTTATGGACACTAGAACTGTGAGAAAATAAATTTCAAATGTTTTTAAGCCACATGGTTTATTGTAGTTTGTTATAGCTACTGAAACAGACTAGTTACTGATGAGGATAGTACGCTGGACACTGTTCTGCGCTGTTGACATTAATTTTCAATGACAAAAGTGAAAGCCCAACACATTGATAAAGATTATACATCTCAAAATAAAGATTTTATGCTTGTATAACTAGCCATGCAAATGTAACAACTCAGAATCCACAATTTATCTGTGATCTCTCTCTGTGGAAAGCCAGGACCAGGATGACCTGAGGGAAGAACTCTTTTTGGCTACCAAATTTAAGGGACTAGCCAGAGAAATGTATTTTAATGGTGGTAGCTTAACAAATCAAAACCAATGCAAACACCCAACAATCAACAAAATGCCTGTTTTTAATAGGGACAATATATGACTCTGTATTTTTCTGTAGTTCTCATTCATTTCATTCTAATGCTGGTCATTGCTCCTATAAATTTTACTAATTAAAACAGGTGACAGCCATAGTCTTTAGTTTGCCATTCTGAATTTTAATAATGTTATTTATATAATTTTTCATTATTTTAAAATAATATAATTTTATTGACAAATCATAATTGTATTAAATTTATGGAGTACAGTCTGACACTTTGATATATAGATGAAACGTCAAGTGATTAACTCAAGGTAATCCATTGTATTTCTAAAATCATTGAGTTCCTTGGAACTTAAATTTGTGCCCAAGGCAAATATCACCTATGCTTCATCCTACCCTGGCATTCTGCCCTGTTGGCTTGTCAGAAATTCACAAATCTGTCTCGTCCTTTGCTTGCCAGTTCTTCCAGTCCCTGCCATTTTTTTAGGTACTAACGTTGACCGTTACACTGACCTATCACAGGTAAATGTGGTTATTTAGGGTGATGGAAAACTTCTAGAGAAAGGACAAAGGTCTGTGGACTATTTTATTATCATTATTGTTATTATTATTAGTAGTAGTAGTAGTAGTAGTAATAGTAGTAGTAGTATTTATATAGAAAGTTACTAGAAGCCAAATTATGTTTCTACAGATTGGAGATGATTGTGTTGCCTGAACATCACTATATCAATGAGAAAGCAGCAAACTTCTTTCTTAGCCCAAGTTTTCATAAGAATTTCATAGTTTATGCACAACTTAGATACTCTGGAAACATTCGACTAGCAGTGGTTTGATCTTATTTGTTGCAGTGCTGATTAAATTAAGGACTTTGGACTTTAAGATGGCCTGGAGCTGGTGTGTAGGAAAGACTGCTTTCTGGTTTATCATGTAGGAAGGAAAGGCATGCTCAAGAGAAATTGCTGTTTGTATTTTAAGATGATCAAAACATAGGACTTTTCTACAAAATAATAATAATAAATAATTAACCTAGAATTCAAAGCATCTAATTAAATAAAATGGGTGGTATATATTTGTTGCTGCTATATCAAAAGATCCAGGGCGATAAGGCATTAAAGTAGCTGTGGGCTTAGTATGAAGTTAAGTTGGCCATTTTCCTGAGTTCTAGTTGGGTATACCTTGGTGATAACACAGGGGTGAAGAAGGACTCTGAGAAAGATGCTTGAGGCCACCCAGGACACAGGAAGTAACAGAACAGAGCACAATAAAACCAAGAAACATGGGTGTATCAGAGCTTGCAAAAGAGATGTAATCCCTACTTGCTTAAGGACAATGAGGGCCACACAACTAAATGGACCCAATACCATTGTCATGTTTTGGGCACTGAATGGCCAGGAGCTGAAATGAAGCCTTACAAAAATGCCAAAAATCTCTCAATATTCTACACATGAGAAGAAAATTAGTAAAATGCACCTGTTGTGCCAAAGTTGCATCACAAAACAAGGTGGTGGTCTGGAGTCCCAGGTGGACAAATAGCCATCCACATGCTGGACTCAAGACCCACGGCCACGATAATCAGGTCTTGAGTCCACACTAACGTGTGGCACAGGAACCCAAAACTGAGAAATGAGCACAAAAATGAATGTAGAAAAGTATAAGAGAATCAAAATTTTAACTGGCCCATAAGGATTTTTTTATAATACAGAACATAAAGAACTTGCAAAAGAAAAGCCTCACCTCCAAAAATAAGCCCATTTTTTTCAATAAAGTAATTTGCACCGAAAAGCAAAGAAAGCTGAAGGAGAGTCTGCTGATGGAACAGGATAATTAGTATCGGAGAAATGGAATAATAATCTGAATTGAAACTATAAAACACATTTGTTCAACACCATCAAAGATAAAATCTGATGAATACACAGGACACTTTTCATAAAAGATCATGAAGGTATAAAAAGGACCAAATAAAATGTGGTACTAGGACACAGATAATAATAACTACATAATAAATAACTTACTTAATCTATAGGTAGAACAACATGTTATATACATTTGAAAAAAGAACAAGCTAACTGGATTTGAGGGGGAAAAACACTCAAAGTTCTGTAGAGCTAAAGAGATACTATAAAAGCAGTTATGAAAAAACAGGAAGAAGCCAAAAAGTCCAAATCTACCTTCATGTCATTCCGGAAGAGGAATAGCAGAGAAAGTAATTTCCAAAGAGATAAGGCTAAGGACATTCTAGACATGGGCTGACAAAAGTGCCCAGCTTGAAAGCATGCTTCAAGTTAACCCAACCTGAATAAACAAAAAATTTTCAACGTAAGATTTATTTCAATTAGTTAAAACTACTTTTTGGCATTTGATTCAGTGCCTGAGATTTAGTCCAAGATTGAGTTTAAAGCAGTGACCATCTTTCTTCAGAATATCATGACCTATGTGGTCCTTGAGGTCAAGGCCCTGAAGGAAGTAGGATCAGCATCGACTAATGTTTTGGATTGGGCCAAGGCATCCAGCCTAGACAAGTCCTCTTCCGGATTTAAATCAAATCCAAAGAGGGAGTGTGTGTGCGTGTGTGTGCGCATGCGCGTGTTTTGGTGGCGGTGGTGGTCTGGAGATTGAACCTGGGGAATGCCGAACACTGACCTACACCTTCAGCCCTTTATTATTATTGCTGTTGTTATTTGTTGTTGCTGTGACACGAGTCTTGCTAAGTTCCCTAGACTGGTTTTGAATTTGCTTCTACCTCCCGAGTAGCTGGTACTGTAAGTATGCACGCCACCTGATAAAGGACACAATATTATTGACCCCAAATAATTGTTTTTCAGGTGCTGTTCATAATAGCAACTTTGTGCTATGCAAAGGTATTTATAAACATCAGAAATGTTATTTTACCGTTAGTTTGGCAACTAATAATTATTAATATCCTCGGTGCCGTGCCAAGTACTCTACAAGCATTTTTCTCATTTAATCTTTACCACAATCTATGCAGATAGGTGTGGGTGTGTTACATATACTTCTATTTAGATATGTATTTTCAATATTGATAATATGTGGAGACTCAGAAAAGTGAAGTACCTTGCCCAGAGTGTCAGAATATACTGGAAGAGGGAAGGATTCAACCTAGACCTGCATTAGAGTTTTAACTGTCATTCCATCTCATGTGCAAAGCACAGAAGGGGTGGATTAATGCAATTACCGAGCGAAGTAAAAGTGACGATGCATTGGGTACAGGCAAACTCTGAAAACTCTCTTGGGCTAACCCTGCAAAACTGCTGCTCTGAATGAAGTAGGTTACCTGGAGAAGGGTGGCCCTGCTGGTGGGGACTGAGTCCTGAGCCTGGGGACCTCAGGGGTACCGGAACCGAGTCTCCTCAAAGGACAGAACAAAGGAGTTACACAGTCAGGGCTCATGTAGTGGTGGCGGAAAACACATTAACAATCTCGTCTTGGAGGTTCATAAATATTTTTCGGCAGCGAAAGGAAAAGACAGCCTGTTTATTTTGAGCACGGAAGGCGTTATGTTCATTTTTTAAAATGTCAGGCATATGCATGTAAGATGTGCCTGTTCTCCAGCAATATGCTTTTTCCATAGAATACAGAATTAAAAATAAATTGCTAATGGAAGCACAAGCGAATGAATCAGAAACAGTCAAAGGAAAATACCAACACTGGCTGAAGCTGAGGACATCTTAAAGATTTTTTTTTCCAGAAGATTCCAGCAGTTGAAAGTAAGCCCAGAGTGGGCTCCTCAGCACAGGCAGCACTGGGCACTGGTTTTCAATATGCTTTCTCCAAATGTACAACAATAAGCACTATTTTGAAGTCAGTGCTTTTAGCAAGCCTTCTATTTTTCACTGCGAAGAAACCCAATTTATTTTTTGTTCAAAGAAAAAGTGGAATCACAGTCATCTCTGAGAGAACTGATGAAAACATTGGCAAAACTTTCAGATAAAAGAGATCAAATTGTTTACCAAGAAAAAATATAAATACATATTCCATTTTATTTTCTCTCACAGACATTAGGGACTGGGTTGGGGAGGGAAGGCTCTGGCTTGCTTTCTTCTAGAGGGAAAAACCTTTTTTAAAAAAGCAATTCAGCATTTTAATCATTACACCAGGTCATCTGAAAAAAGTATTTAACTTGCAGTTTGATGTTCATTCCTTTCATAGGTCCATGGCAGTTGCTCCTGTGCTGGCAGAAACAGATTTGTGGCCCTCCAAAACCCCTCAGACATTCAAGGCCAGCTTCCGGCTTGTGCTTTTTGGGGCAATATAATCAATCTTTTAAAAGTTCTTTCTTTTTTGTGTGAGGCACTCATATGCTTGGGTGAAGATTATAGTTTAAACTCCGCTGAAAGTAATTGAATTAGTTTGCCCTTACATTTCTGGTCCATAGCCTGTCTGTGGATTCAGGCTTTCTACTGGAAATTCTACTTTCCTCACACTGCTTCAAGACCTGGTGGTGTGCTCAGACATGAGGACAGCGAGCTCAAGTTTGGAGCTAAATGGAAGCAGAGAAAAATTAAAGGGCTGCTGGTCAGCAATTCAACTTAAGTTTCTAAATAGATGTCATCTGTTATCCTTAATTATCATGATCTATTTTTTATCAGCTCACCATGACCTCAGGATCTTTGTCAGGGAAAGTGTGTGTATATAATTCTCAGAATGCTTTTTATTGCCAGTGTCTAATTGCAGCAGAGAATCATAAGCCGGTGACAAAGGATATGGAAAATTTCCTCCAGTGCCCAGAGCTAGTGAATTTCTGTTGCTCCTTTTGAAAGTATTTTGGCTTGACAGTGACAGACAACAAGAAAGCAGAGGTTAGCCCCACACCATGAGAACAACTAGTCTAATGTTACCTGTCAGCCCCCAACATCTGACCAGTTCATACCCCAAAATACAGCATGTGTGACTTAACTCCAATCATGTACGCACGGCAGACATTATTCATCAAACACTGCACTGTTTTCCAGTGGCACAGATTGGGTCTTTCTCTACAAAGGTCATTAGGCAACTTGGATTTACAACTCTTTTGCTGATCTTGACTTTCCTTTCCTATGATTTTTATAAGTAAATATACCTCTAAGATTCCTCTAAGGGGAGAAATAAGTGACCGTGGCAAAGATCTTTAACAGAAAGATGAAATAAACGTCTGCCTCTGCTCTGCCACCAGCAAGCTATGTTTTTTTTCCAGATAAATCATATACCCTCTTTAAATTGTAATTTTCTAATCAAGAATAAATAGTTTAAATTTCAACAGAGTATGCCAATTATGAACCAAAGAACTATGGGGGTCCCATAGTAACTCATAGAGGGCACTGAACCTATATCAATTAAAATATTACCTAAATTTTAAATGAATAGTATGGCAACTAATTTTCCAAAATCTATAGGTGCTGTTGCAGTAAGTGAAATACAAATTTATGCAGTCATTGTTAAATGTATTTGTTGCTACATATGTTCTGTTTAACAGAAAATATGGCTTTTGTTTATCACTTCAAATCTCAATTTTTTCTGTTAATAGCATCAAAATTTAAGGTGCTCTCAAGGGATTTTTATAATAATCAAGTGAGATGATACACAAAAAAACAGGTTCAGACCTTACCCGAACCTGAGCAATCCATGAGTTACAGGGGGAGATGAGCCTCCTAGGTAGATCATGGAAGGAAAAAGATGATAGTTCACCCATCAGGGTGCAGGGAGACACCTCTGCCTTTGCCCTGGCGTAGGGGCTCTAAATGGAAGCACTCCCTTAGGTGTAAAGATTCAGGTAGTTCTGGAGCATAGGTTGAAAGCTGGTAATATAAGTCCTAAGGCACTGACATTGCAAAAATCTCATTCCCCACCCCACCCAAACTTTACCAGGATCCTAATTGCTGCAACTTTCCTTGCCATGTGGGTCACTCTGTTTTTAGTTTTCATATTCTTCGATGATCAAAGTAAAAATTTTATCTAATTCTGCAGATGCTGTGGGCTTGGCATTTTTCTGCCAGCCCACATCTCACATCGATGAAGCAGACAGATGGTATAATTACCATGATGTGAAGATTCGTACTTTATTGTTAAAGAATGTGCCCACATTTTTAAAGGTTGGGAACCAATGGGGCAAAGAGAAGTTTCCTTCTAGTTCTAAAGCATGATGGATTTTGGAGTTAAATGTAACCTTTATATAAAAGGCAATTCTCAAGAAATAGTCTGAAAATAGAAAGGCCTTTGCTAAATGTGAGGGTCCTCTTTAATCTCTGTTAAAACTAACCTTCTGTGATCGGGAGAAGGAGAGCCAGCAGGCAAAGCCCCGTGGCGGGGAGGCAGCGCGTTCCATCCCCATGTGGCCTGTTCCCTACGACTAAGGTACCTCCAGAACCCAGAACAGAGCTTGGCATTCAGCCTACAATACACGTTTGTCTAATTGTGAGGTGTGACATCGTCATGGCAATTCTTTTTTTTTTTTTTTTAAGGTAGGGTTTCACTCTGTAGTCCAGGCTGGTCCTGAACTTACTACGTAGTGCTTAGGATGCCCTTGAACTCACAGTAGTCCTCTTGCTTCAGCCTCCCGAGTACAGAGATTACAGGTATGCATCACCTTGCCCAGCTAATACTTGATGCTGGGGAATCAAACTCAGGGCCGTGTCCATGCTAGGCAACCGCATTAACCACTGAGCTATACCTCCGGCTCCATCATGACAATCTTTAATGGGAACTTTTTATTGTTGTCTATGAACAAACTTATAATATGGATTATCAAAAACCTGTGCAGTCTTTCCTACTGGAAGAGCCTCTAATGCTACATTATTCAATATGGTACCAACTGGGCCACACTATCCCCTGTGTCAGAGAAGATTTCCACCATCACTGAAGTTTCTGTAGGACTCTGCTTCTCTAAACCTTGGGTTGAGTTGGGGAAACTCCTTCTAGAGAACTGACATAATGAACTGCCTACTCAAGTACTTCCTAATTCCAAAAAGACTGAGGAGTCTACCAAAACCTTACGTCCGCCAATGTGCAAGTGTTTTATTGCTAGTGCTCTGTTAGCTTGGTTTACTAGGTATGAAATGCAGAAACCAAGAGGAACTCCGGAGACTCCAGTCAAAGGGTTTCTTTTGACTTCAGCTACAAAAGCCTTGCGGAAATGCTAATCTTTTATTACTAGACTATTGTTTAGTATTTATCCAGCACCAAAAACTATGCTGAGGGTGCACACTGGAGCACATGCCTCTTGGGACTTACCATTTAATTAGACAGATGGGTAAAAAGTCCCCAAGTGTGGTTCCCAGTCACATTTATGAATAATAAGCTGGACCTCAGTTTCTGGCAGGATGTTACACTGACCGAAGGAGGCAGCCCGGGCACAACGAGCCCTCACACTTCTGCTCTCTGCTGCTACAAGCATTGAAGTCTGGTTGTAACACATCTGTGTCTGGTTTGTACTCAATTTTGGCATTAGACTCTTGGGTGCTGTTGATCCCTCCCCTGCATGTCTTGGGAAAACAGATCTCATCCGGTTTTAGTTTTCTCATTCTCCTGTGTGCCAGAGTATCTGCCTCAGAGGACGTACGGACTCACGCCTGGAAACCAATCTACCAAAGGGAACTGTGGCCTCATCTTTGTTGGGGAAGAGGATGTTGCTACAACCATGAGGAGAAGGGATGCTTCTGTAACTACAGAGACCAGGCTGTGCTTCAGTTGATTAGTTGCTGGACCTTTGTGGAAGCTTCAAAACTTCTACCTTTACTCTAAAGGGCTCTTACTGTCCCATCTAGTAAAAGTCATATTTTTCCCCATTTTAAAAGCTTTATTGTAATATAATATACACGCCAAAAATTCATCTAAGTGCATGACTCACTCACTCCTTTTCTCCAACTGCATCCACAATGTGACCTTTGCGTGTTTCTTTTATCTAGACGTCACATTGCTGCCATCGGTAGTTACCTCTCTTCTCACACCATCCTTACGCAAGGTTGGTGTGACCCGCTTGCCTTGGGACTTACTGCTTTGCCTATAGGTTTGACATTTGGAACAGTCTATATAAAAAGAATCGATGTCAATGAAAATGAAGAAAATTCAATTTTATAGCATCTTTTGATACAGTTATTTATGTCTTTGAGATGACCATTGTTTCTAGAACCAGAAATATACTCACAAGTACATTTCTATGAAAGATACCATTCTATCTCATGGGCAGCTCACATTTGTGTATCATTCACATTTTGTTTATACAAAAATATGTTTTACTTCAAGGCCCTCGTTAAGAATCTTAGCTTTTATTTATTGAAGAAAGCCCACACAATTTTCCTTAAGCAATATATTTCTCAATTTTTCCATCCTAAATCATAATTTCCGCCCTCAATATGTACACATACTTGTGTGTCTTTCAGAATCCTTCAAGGCAGAAACATTATTATTTGCCCAGTTCTTGCCACTGGGTGGCAAGTATCATTCTTGGGAGAGATGATCAGGCTAGTTGATGTCTGAAATGATCATCGTCAATCTCACACCATCAATCTCCATCTAAATAACTCATTTTAGATGTAAACAATAGCAAAATCAGCAGTAATAAGTGTTTATATTTTCAGTAATGGTGTATACAGGGATAACATTTATGAAGGGTAGGGCTGTTTATGTTGAGTAGGCTCTGTGTCGCCACATCTTCTGCTTCTGGACTGAGCAGATAGATGCTCTTTAGTTGCTAGAGTTGTGGGTTGACTCTCTCTCCAAGGAGCTCTGTGTTCTGAAGCTCCAGGTGAAGTGCTGGGAACTCTCCAGAGATGGCGTTTCATGTCTATGTTGGCCACTGATTCTCAGGTACCATCTCCCACGGTGGTCTCTGTTGTGCTCTATCCTTCCACACCAGCCCAGGTGTTGGGATCCTCCTCTTCTTCTGTTTCCATTTCTCACCGATGGAAGTATCTGCAGCATCTGTCTTGGCTTTAGTGATGTATTTCTTTCTTATTGATTTTCCCAGTTGGGCTGTAGAACGCATATCCATATGTAGCTCTTTGCCTTGACTCAGAATCTCCTAGTTTCACTTTACCTTTTATGTAACCGACTGGCTTATAAATGTTTGGGAGATAATGCCACTCACTTTCTACACATAACTTAGGAGAATTATCCACAATGAATGCTTAAGTAGTCGTGCCATAATTTTAAGCACTAGACAACACAATCTGTAACTTGGGTTGTTACCCGGCAGAGCTCATCAGTAGATTCTGACTCAAGACAGAAATTGTGGGTCTACTTTCTTACTGGTTTCTATTATTATTAATGTGAGTTGGTAAATGCAGTTCACTGGATGGCCACCTCTGCTGGACATTTTACTAACATTCAATGCATATTTCTTCTCAGTCTTACAAAGCCAGCCTCTTTTCCTAGCATTATTGATGCAAAGACGGCGACACAGGCTGAGCACGTTTGCTAATCTCCAAAGCCAGCAACAGTGGAGGTGCAGGAGGTGCAGCTTGAGCCCTGATTTTGAACACCTAGTCTTTCAGCTTTCAGGTAACATGATGGTCATTTTGTCACTTGAGACTCAAAATCCGTCACTGACATCCAAGATAATTCTAGGACTCATTCGGCCAGATTGACAACATAACCTAAGCAAGTCATCGGACTTCTCAACAGCAGGGGTTTGTGAGGAAAGGCTCCGCCATTTTGGGGAACCTATGTTGTTCCTGTGGCACCCCCAGCTCCATTCTCAGACAAGGAGAACACTTTCTGCAACATCTGCCAGTGGCCTATTTATTATTTATTCTTTTATTGCCTTGCCAGTTCCTACCCATTCTCCTCTCAGTGGCTGCTAAGTCTTTGTGACCCTCCCAACCACTCCTCCGAATGGAATTCGAAACCTTTGTAAGGAAGCAACTTCATAGCCCTTGTACTCCCTGGGGGCTGTAAGCAGCTCTCCACATTTTCTGTACCTGCTGCAAATAAAAACAGCAGGCAGAAAGCCTGCTGACCTGCCCCTGCGGTAATGGACTCCTTCATGGCCTGGTAGGTCAGAGATTACAGCTGATCTGGCAAGCCCTGCTGTTTACTGTCCAGTTTCTATTTGATGCTTCACAAGGAAGATCCTTAGGTGATCTCTCTGCAGACTATCACACTGAGATGTTCAACCAGGCTCCTGAGGCCTAAGGACATACTTGATAGGATATGATGTCACCACTGCTGTTTAATATTTATCAAGGGCACTCAGAACACTTGGCACCAGGCAGAAAGGCAGGTTCCCCAGCCCCTCCTTCTTCATTCATTGTCACAAAGAATCTGACCCTGGGGGACTGAACTTACTGAGATTCTGTCATTGCTGACTTCCATAACCTTGCAGCTCTGTCCCCGCAGGTGTCCAGGGACTGTCTGGATGGTGTCGGGCTTCCCATGTTAACCATGGCAATTATGGATGTGACCTCAAAGCATAGACCTGCTGCCACCCCAAATTAGTCTGAGCAGGCACCAACCAGCCAGCCCTGTGGGAATGTCACCAACCTTGGTTTCTTTTCTTGCTTCTGCCCTTGGTATTTACAGCCCACACCCAGGAATGTAGCTTCTGCTCCCAGCTAGATGTCCCCGCTCCTGGCCAGCTGTGGTTTCAGTACCCAGACGCTTTCCTGTTCGCGGGTTTTCCCAAGCTCTGTTTCTCTAAACCTCTCGGGGATTGTCACCAGGGCGGTCTTTTAAAAGTTTGTTGGCCAACTTGCTTGACAGTCCACGGCAGCCTCCTTCCTGCCTCTGACACAAGGTGACCCCGACTCTAATCACCTTCTCTGCTGTTCAGTGGCCTCTTGCTTTCAGCAGTTTCTTGCTTTTAACAGCTTGTTTAAAGTCCCTCGAACGAGCTGTCAGGCTCCAAAGAAGGGATGGTGCTAAAAACAGTGTGGGGAGCTAAAAATAAACACCTTGAGCAGATAGGGACGGACACCCTGCACAAATAGATTACCTGGCCGCTCTCCAGACCTGATTGCACTGGAGGCCTAGTTGTTTCCCATTAGGAGACGGCAAAGTCTTTGCATAGGGAGCTCTGCAATGCACAGGTGCTGAAGGCCGTTTCAAAATTACCCATCGACTCAGCAGCAACAGGCAAAGACCTTCTGTTTGTAGAATGGGCACAGACTCTCCAAACAGGCTCTCTACCAATCAAGGAAACACATTTTTTTTGAAGACTACTCTCTGTAGTCCAGGCTTGTCTTGAACTCAATGTGTAGTGCAGGCTAGACTCTAATGCACAGAAATCCTCCTGACTCATCCTCCTGAATATTAAGATTTTGGGCACGTGTCATCATTTCCAGCTTATGTGGTACTGGGGAGTCAAACCCAGGGCCCTGTGCTTGCTAGGCAAGTACTCTAACTGCTGAGATATTTAAGTTAAGCAGTAAAATATGAAATAAATTGTGAATCTTTAGGGGATTCCATTTGATTCATTAATTCATTTTTTTTTAACCAAAGCAAATACTAAGAAGCTTTGAAAATATAAGATCTGAGCCTAGAACTGGAGCTGTTAGAAAAATAGTTGTATAATAGCAGATACCTCTGAGCATCCCTTGATGCCTAAGGTTGCTCATTCTTGGTCCCAGCTAGGGGACTTCTAATGGCTTTTACCTTAGGGACACATACTGTATACAAAGCATTTCGTATCTGTTATTTCTGTATCCCCCAAGAGTCCTGTGAGGTCATTTTTGAGTGAAGAGTGTTATGGTTAAAGTCAGCTAAGTGACTCGTTCCAGTCCAACAAATCCATGGTGCTGGTACAGAGTAACCATTTGCAGCTGGTTGGACCTAAGTCACATGTTGCGCTAAGGGTTGTCCAATCATAGTCATAAACCAGGAAGCCACTGTAGGCCACAGTTCAGCTATCTTTGGAATATGGCCATATACCAACTTCTTTCTGTCGTTAGGGACAGGGAGAGGAGACCAGTGATCCTCAGTGAACTTTCAGGGAGGGTCAGAAGCAGCGAGTCAGGGTTGGTTCTACATTGACTTAGCCACATGTATTGCTGGGTTTTTAGGTGTGTTTTGGCTGACAGGATGCTGATGAGAGAGCCATCTTGAGAATCTTGACACTAGGAATGACTGATGAATTGATTTTGCCCTAGCAGTGAAATGTTTCTTAAAAACAGAAAGTTCTGGGTGGTGAAATTGTAACCAGTGGCAGGGAAGACTGATCTACCAGGAAGATGCTCTATCTCTCTCACATGAGCCTAATTTCATACCTTTATTGCAATTTCCACATTGAAAATGGATTAATTCCAAGGTGCTTTCAATTGTGATTAAACATTTTCTCTCTGTGGTGGTGTCAGGACTGTAAAACACCTAACACTGCAGTTAATTACAATGCCATGAACTGCTTTAACCTTTAAAATTACCTGTGTTTTCAGAGGCTGACCCCCTTCCCAGCTATTTCATGAAGGTAAGTAGTGCTCCGAATGGGCAGGGGGTGGCAGAGCAGCAAATAAAAGAGGATGCTTGTGTGTGAGGGTGTCAGAGACAGCGTGACCTCCGGAGCCTGGCAAGGCATACTGTCATGAACTCTTCTTATTTTAATAGTTGCTTGTGAAGCTACTAAAAATCACCTAAGCCTAAAGAGAAGAGAATTGTTCTAGAATCTTAGAACTGTAACAAATGTTTCATCAGAGAGTGAAGAGAAGAAAAGAAGTTACTGTCTCCTTCCTCACTGCATTTCTAAGTTGTCCGTGAAGGGTGGGGTAGGAGCAGAGTTTCAGGGACAAGAGAAGCCAGCAGGCTCTGGGCTAAAGGACTGTCTAAGACTGTCCAACTCATTCTTCCCATCAGATCTGCACGTTTGGCATTAGTCTCCCTATTTTATAGAAGAAGGGCTGAGGTTCAAAAGGTTAAAAACATTGGCCACTATCACAGAGCTTCTAGATTGTGGTATTGAACTCTAAACTGAAAGAAGTCCTTCTGCTTCCACAGCTTGGCCTCCTGACCAAAGCTCCACAAAGCAGTATGGACTAGTTCCCTTAACATCTGAAGGTGCAAGGGCTCCTTCTATCTGACCCCTCTCTGCAAACACACACTACAAAGCTCTTTGACTGCACTGATGAGCCACCGGTCTGTCTGTCTTTCTTGTTGCCTCCCAATAGCTTCAAGGATGGAAACTTGAAATAGCACCAGACCCTCTGTGACAAAGGTGAATGCTGCCTCAGAAGTGGTAAGTTACGAGCACTCTGGGTTGACTTCCAAATAGGTTGGTTTTTCTTTTCCTTTGCTTTTCTAAGGAGCCTTGATTTCACACTGAGAACCATGGGATGGGAAACGTAGGGTGTGTCACTGAAGAATAGGGAAATACCAAATACTAAATGCATAAACCTTGACAAAACCTTTATCTGTATTATCTCATCTAATTCTAAAACTTTGTAACAATAATATTATTAGCTTATGAACAAAACCTGAACTATTATGCAAGGAACTTCTTGGTCAAAAATCACCCAAGTGGTGGCATAGAAGGGTAGCCTGAACTCTTTTGGGTATCTCAAGCTGGCCTAGAACACAAGACAATCCTTCTGCCCAGCCTCCTAAGCTCCGGGATTACAGGTTTGCACCACCATGCCCAGGCAGTATGTGGTATAGGACCAGCTTCCTAGGCAAGTGCTTCAGCTGCTTTTGACAAGGGACTCAACACCAAGGAGGTACCAAAAGAGACCATAGGGCTTGAGACACCACATCTCCAAATAGCAGCCCAGGGCTTTGAACCTGATCTCCCTCAGTTATGGCCTGTTTCAAAACACCCAAGTTCTACAACAGCCCAGATAAATGCTGGGTTTGTTGTTTTATGAATTTGGCAGATTACAAGTTTGAGGCTTTTTCTTCTATCCTGCCACTATAGTTATTAAAGGAACAAAGCTTGTCCATCTCATGCACATTTCAGGTAAATGTATCTCCTATTAATGTAACTAGAAAGACTAGCAAAAGAAGTCCCCGGTGGAGAAGTCTCCAGCAGAGAAACGGCCCCTGCACCTTCTGGGAGTCACCATCTATGCTGGCTTGGCTTTTCAGTGATGTAATTCCTCTTGAGTCCTCTCTAAGTCTGTATGCGACCCATGTTCCTGTAGATAGCTCCTCAACTAAGTTTCTGTAGGCAACCCCTCACCCACACTCCTGTAAGCAACCCCAATAAACTGTTCAGGTGCACTAAATTGGATGCTGCTATAATTGCTGCTTAGGTCTGGCAAACCACATCCTGCTCCCAGGACTTGCTGCTCTCTGGTCAGTGGCTGCTTTTCCACTCAAGACTTCTCTTGCCTCTCTCTCTCTCTCTCTCTCTCTCTCTCTCTCTCTCTCTCTCTCTCTCTCTCTCTCTCTCTCTCTCCATCTCACTTTTTTCATTGCTAGGTGCTTTTTTTTTTAAGTGGCAGCCTAAATAAAGAAGTGATTTTCCCTTGTATAACTGGCGCAGGGAGCGCCCTCGGCATTAGAGTTTCCCCATCAGTTCGGTCTACGCTGCATCTCCTAAGTTTTCTCCTTCGGATCTTCCTGCTCTGGCCATCTCACACAAGAGAGCAGGTTGCTAGCCGCTATGAGTCTTCCATTCATTTCTTTGATGAATATTTGAGAATCGGACCTGCAATTTGTACCGCTTCCTCTGAGCAGCAGATAACTGGTTAATGAACAGCTGTGTGTGGCTTAGGTTGTTCTCTTCGCCTGTCTTCCTTTCATCTCGAGTTTGGGAAAGCAGCCATCTAACGGCAGCCAACTCGGTTAACTGGAGATCCTGATGCAATTAGAACGTGGGCTCTCAGGCTTCTCATGATTGATGACTACAATTTTTAAACATTGATTTTGAAAAACAATTAATCAGAATTGCCTTCAAATAAGATGCATTCTGGAAAGACAGCAGGCACTACAGGAGAGCTCCCAGGCTCTGGTGTCAGCGACACAGGTGTGGGTCTTAGCTCTTTTGTTTAATGCCCAGGTAACCTTAGACTTGGTCCTTAATTTTTCTGGGTCTCACCTCCTTATGTGAAAACTGGGGATAAAAATGATGCCATAATGCAGGGTTGTTGTGAGAATTAGGTAAATGTGTAGTTAAGAGTTTAATATGGCACCACAAGCCACGTAATAGTAATATTTATATTAATATATAGGAAGAATACATGCTTACTTTTGGGCTTTCAAGCTAACACTTGATGGATACGAGGTTTGTAACAAACCAAGATCTGGAGGAGTTCTTGTCTCAGGGTATTTGAGAGGAAGTGAGTATTAGACACTACACTGACTTCACACACACACACACACACACACACACACACACACACAGAAAGACACACACAAAACTAGTCCCAAGCAAGGAATTTCTTGAGGTACAAATAGTGTTTTGTTGGCTTTTTTTTAGAATGCATTAAGAACACACACACATACACAACCAGCCAAAAGAGAATTCACTTTTCCTCATGACAAGAAAATACATATTTAAAGGTCTTGTCGGAAGTATCAATAATAAATCAGAAGATCAAACTTATTTCTGATTAGATATGAGTGTCTTGGGGTAGTGCTCTAAATGAAGAATTTACATCTAAATGGAAAGATTAATGACTAATACACAAAGCCCATATTTAATCACCATTCTCTTAACACATATAATTTATATTTTTGTACAGATCATCCACCTTAAGTCAGCAATCAAAAATGATAGGTGTATTATTTCATAAAACAATTTTTGCACCACCAATCATGTGCCTCAGCTATAAATACTTCTGTGGCTGCTAGTTTCACACTGTTTCTGGGGAATGATCTAAATGTTGGTACAGTAATTTGGGTGTAAATATATATGAGAATGTGTGAGCCTTTCCTCATGGAAATATCTCAAGCTGAAAGGAAGGAATCGTTGAAAATGACTGACTATGCCGGCCAGCTCATTTGTTCTTGACCCTAGGACCTGGACCAGCACCATTTGGTACCCAACTTCAATTTGAAAGAGTTGCTTTAAAAATTATCTGACTTCCTCACTTCAAAGAAATCTAGTAATGGAAACACAAAAGGGGAACATATTTTCCCAAGTTAAAATCGGGAGTAAGGTTCTTATTTTAAAAAATCTCTATTAGGAGTTCCGTTCCAGTAACCTCTGCACCTTGGTGCATTTCCATGGATGGCTATTAATGCCTTTTGGTCAGCTGATGGGTCAAGAGTCTCAGCTGTTCCCCTCTCACCTTCCCTACCTCTGACATTTATCCCATGTCCAAGCATAGCACGCGACTACAGAGGATGCTCACAGTACAGGGGACTTCTTCTCTAAGGCTCGACTTCTAGATCTCCAAAATGGAGCAACTTGGTATTAGGAAAGGGACCCGACTGTGGAGGAATTAGCTCAAGATTGAATGATATCTGTTCTCTGTCTGTGGCTTTGGGCTCCTTGTTGAGCAAATGTTGAAATTTGATTTACATTAGCTAGAGAATTGTAATGAAATGACAAATTTACTTTAAATAATCTTTCTCAGTGGGGACTAGCCAATAACAGAGTCAGCATTGCAGATACTGCCAGATAATTTAAAGTTACTGGTTTGTATTATGTCATCCTCTGGGTCCTGATAACTTCTGGAGCTTCTCAAGCTCTTTCTTTCTCCCTTCACCGACCTTTCCTTCCCACCCCCAGCATTCCCCTACTCCTTTCTGGAATCAGCAAAAGAAAATTGAATTCAGCAAGCAAGACAATGATAAAACATGGGAAACAAAAAGAAGAAAGAGTTAGCAGTGCTGGTTGTCCATTCCTTGGCCTCAATTTGATGGTGGACCTTGGCACACAATTTTAAAATATCGCCTCTCCTATGAGTAGACCCCCTGACCATTAATGATCTCTTCTGATTGCTGAGCAGAAAAATTAGTGCCACATACTTTGCCATTTGGAGGACAAAGCGAGGTGCAAGGAGGAATAGAAGCACTTTTCCCAGAAGAGTGCACCAGTAGCTTTGGGATTGCCTGGCTTCCATGCCCTCTAATTGGTATCTGCAACAAATGTTAGAGGGAAGGAAGCTGGACTGTGCTTGTGATGGCGGTCAGGGTGGGCAGAATCCCCTCTGGTGGGAGTCTGGGCTGGATCCTTGGGAGAAGACTTCGCTTGTTCTAGAAAATTTTCATTCAGAAACCTCCCCAATACTAACTCCACCCTGAGGAGAACTTCCAGCCACATTACATCTGTGACATCAGAGCTGACCTGCATAGAAGAAGCTGGTATTCAGTTAAGGCTAATTAAAAATATAAATAGATTCTTGGTTCTGAAAAATGTAGCTTTACTTAAATTAGAAGGAAAAAAACAATCTAAGAATCGTGGTCTAATGAGCCTTCTAGTCTCAGCCAGTGGCTCCATCCGCTGCTGCTCTGCGTAATGATCCCTGATGCACTATAGAAAAAGACGCGGTCCAGTGGCTAATGAAACTGGAGCAGTACAAAGAACACATATACTTTAATTTATTGTTCCTCTGTTACATTCGGATTCTTATCCAAAAGACCTTTTAATTAGAACGCTCTCAGGTGGGAATTAGTCCGCCTTTGCAATAACACACGGATAATAGGAAAAAGGCAAACAACCTCTTCCTTTCTCACCAGCTCTCCATTCACTAATCATCCTCCCCAAATTCAGCTCAGGCTTCTCCCGGGGTTTATTTCATCTTCATCAGCATTGCCATTTTCGATCTCATATTTCAAAGAGCAATTGGAAAGCAGATATTTAATCAGAAAAGTTTGGGATTCATTTTTTGGACACTCAATCTGTCTTTAGAGGCTTTTAGACAGACACAATTGCTGCTGACTACAAAAACAACTGAAGTCTGTGTCCTTGAGAAATTCTGAACACAATGAAATGGGTGCGGGCTTTAGAGGTGGTTAGATGTGGTTCAAGTCCCAGCTCCATCTTTTCTTATGTGTCTGACCTTGGAAGACTTGCCTAACTTCCAACAACCTCAGTGTTCTTATCTGCAGAAATGAGGGAATACTCTAAATTCTTTATTTGTGAAGACCATTGTATACACTGCTGGTTCTACCACAAGACAGAAAAACTGGCTTGAAATAAGGTAACGGGGTTATTTGTAGGAATAAGTTGAGGGCCTATAGTCATAGGCTACCTGTGAACCTTATCATCTAAGCCAGAGAAAAAGAGCACCCTTGTAGCTAGATGGACAAACTAGATTGTGTCCTCACCTTTCACAGACACCATGCCCACGAATGCAGCCTCAGGGATGGCTCCTTTCCCATTGCTCACCTTTGTTTCTACATGAATGCACCTAATGCCTCTCTCTCCTCCAAGGTTGCCTCATTTTGAGTGTCACCATTCTGTGGCCATCTGCATAATCTCCCTGACTACCTATTTAGGTCAATTTCAAATTTATAAGAAGAAGAAGAATTTTTAAAAAGAAAGAAATTCTGATTGGTCCAGCCTGGGTGAGTTGTTACCCAAACTTGGTCTAATTTGATGTGACTGGAGTGCAGAGTCATACAAATAATACTGAATGCCTGCTGGAAAAGTAAAACAAAGTCAGCTAAGAGGGTCTGAAGATTTAGGAGCATATCCTAAAATGTATTTATGATAGAAGTAAGAAAACATGTCAGGAGCTAATACAGTGGCTGGCAGGGAGCGGGCAATGAGTAAGAGATGGCAAAATTGTGCCAGTCAACAAAAGAGCTTTCTGAGGTGAACAACATTACAACATCGGCCTTCTGTTTTTTGTTTTGTTTTGTTTTGTTTTTCCTTCACACAAGCCACTGTTTCTAAATGGGATAAAGGAAGTAGTCAGTTTAATGTCAAGCTTTTTACCATGGAGACTTAGATGCTCATAAAGAAAGTCCATGTAGCAGCCCAAATATGGCAAGCTCATTGGGCATCAGGCACACCCTCTAAACCAGGAGTCTTTACAACCAATTCTGGGATCCCATGACAATGGTAGACGTCTCATTTCAGACCCAAGATGACCCAGCATGATGTCTTTCATGCCACTTCCTAAAGGGAAACCCTCCAGTCTCATGTACAGGAAGGGAAACATCAAAACATCAGATGCCAAACAGAACTGCTTTCCGGTTGCAGTGTCGATTGCTAGTCCTGGCATAAGCCTTCTGCTATTTAACGACTTGGTTCACAATGTAATTCAAATAGCGCATTTGGGAACGGGGGAACTAATGGCCTGTCTGATCACCAAGGAATCCGCAGTTCTGTTGTGTTTGCACAAACCTAAATGCTCTTACATGGAATCTATGTTCTCAGGACTTCCAAAGCTGCTTCCTTGTAAACAAAAGAGCAACCCTAGCCTGGAGACAAAGAAAATCTTGGGGTTTTTTTCTTCTACCTATAATGGCTTCCTAGCAGAGTGATGACCTATCTTCTCAACAAGTGTCTCAGATGCTCCCTTAAAAGTTCACATTTGTAGTTACTTCTCCTTTTTTCTGTTTTCTTTCCCTTCTTCCTTCGGCCTCTACCTGATTTCTACCTGAATTCCTCTGGCTCTCTCTGTCTACTGATATCCACTACTCATAAGCAAGGCACCTGAGGACACCCCTTTCTCTTCTGCCTGGTTCAGTCTCATATGCAGCAGTAAGAACACAGTTTATATAGCGGAATGTTCCATTGAACGTTTCATTTTAGAGATTGAGATGTGAAATATATGCGTTCCAAAAGGGGGTTCTGTAAGCACCAGTTTCAAAGGAAATGCACAGTGAGTGGCTTCCTGACTTTGCAGTCGGGCTGGGTAGAGAGCTGGGTAATGATGTTTTTGGAGAGAGCGGTGGGTGTGCTATAAGATGACCCCACCTACCTGCATGAAAGGGCAGAGGAAATCCAATAGTGAGAGTCCACCTGGAGGGGACTGCAAAGACTCCAGGTTTCATGGGGAAGCAATGGCAAGAGTACAATGTGTTATTCGTGGTATAGCGGGCTGCACCGGCTGAATGTTTTTGTCCTCAGAAAATCCTTATGTTAGAAATCTAATCCCCAGAGAGACTGCACTTGGAGATGGTTAGGTCATGAAAAGGGAGCTCTTCTCAGTGGGCTAGGGTCTTCATCCAAAGGGTCTCCAAGATGACTCTCACCCCTCCTACAGTCGAAGGAGGGCAGAAGAACGGGTAAGCCCTCACCACACTGAATATGCTGATGCACTTGCGCTGTGTTCTGGGTAGCCGTTTCTCTTGCTTACCTCACACTGTAGTAACTCAGAACTTTCTAAGTCGTCCTTACGTTTGAGAGGTACCTGAGTCCTATTAATTGGCTGAATAAGAATGGAGAACTCATAACATACCAGTACTTTGCTTTAATTGTCATATCCCAAGAGCAGGAAAATATAAAGGATTGTGTCATGCAGTCAGAGAAGCTACAGTTGTCTTAAGAGATGGCTTTATTTTTTAAAGAAAGTATTTTACCATGAACTCTCATCTAGAACTCAGCTATGCCAACGCTGCCATATTTGAGAGTCTTAGCTTGGCAACTGTCTTTCAAGACACAATTTTCTATTAACACTACACCCTCAGTCCTTCGGACTCAGGCCTCTAACCATGGGTTGCTTTTATATGATATCCAGCATGAAGGCATACCACTGCCCTTTCTTTCTGCATTGCCAATCTTAATGACAGGAGCAATCAGGTCTTAATGTAGAGGGTGACTCACATCAACCCCTGTCTGTTTCCACTGACCTGTGAGCTCGGGCTTCCTGCCTGAAGGCCGACATGGAATCCTGATGAGTTGAGTTCAGCCTGAACTTACTTCTTTGCTTTGGCCATCTGTTGACCCTTTGTAGCTCAGTCAACAATTTTTATCACTCAAAAATATAGATAAAAGAGACATGGCTTCTATCTCTGAACTTTCTAGTCTTTGCACTGCACTTTTTACTTCTCAGATTCCTAAGAAGCAAGTTGAAGCTGCATGAGACATCTACTGTGTGTATGTCTGGTGCACATATGACGTCTTCTTGCAGCCTGTAGGGCTAAGGTGGTTAAAGTCTGCTCATCGGCTATGGTGGTATAAATGAAGCAATGGATGGATAGTACGTGGATGGCTTAAATATGACTCTATACCCACGATTAATGGTGATGTAGTGAAGATTTTACCTCACATAGATGTCTCAGTGCTGACATTACAGTTTAGTTTAGGTTTCCTGGCCTCAAGACACCATCATGAGCCGCAAAGATAGGACACCAATATCGTATTCTCCTAATTGGTACCAAGAAAGCCAATCAACAGACAATCAATATTACAATAATTATCATATGATTGGAATAATACTTAGCAAATAAACACTTCTTGGTCACTGTTAAGATCAGTAGCACATTTGCACAATGGCTTCTGACTCAACACTGTGACTTTAATTTGAACTATCCACCCTATAAACTCTTAAGCCCTATCCTGGCTTGGGTCTCTGCAGTGGAAACACCATATTTTAGGTGCCTAGTGTCTTGTTGGACAGAGGCCGAGGCCCTCTACCCACTCAGGTTTCTTTTGAACTTATTCCTGGGTCTGGATGGTGCTCCCATATGTCACCTTGACAATAAATATGGCTTCTTCATCGGTGATCCTTAGCTTTGCTATTCTTCACTAAGAGAAGTTAGGTAGTCACTTCTGCATTCACTCAGGTTAATATTCTGGAGCAGGTATGGGGTCAACCGAAGGTCCTATATGGCCTATGAACTCATTTGGTCCAGCCTGACCAAGCCAGCCCTCATATTAAGCGGAAGTTAATTAAATGTTTTTAAAAATATAGCAGGCTAGCTTTCAAGATAGTGATTTTGTATGGCCCACAAGTAATGTCATACATATCCAAATGGCCATTGGCAGGAAAAGGGTCTCTTTCCTTGTGCTAGAGCTCAAGACTGCCCTTCAGGTGGGCTCAAAAAAAAAAAAAAGACTGCCCTTCAAAGAGGAAGAAAAACAGGCATACTCTCAAGAGGAAAAGTGAATTTCATGACAAGGAAGAGTACATTGACTAGAACCTATCCTACAGGGGTATCATTGCGAGGAAAATGTATGGCAAACAGCGTCATAAACTCTTAAGCCGTTTATGTCAAAGTGTCCTGGGAAGAAAACTTAGGGAAGAAACCGTTTCCTGTTTCTTGGGAAGAGAATGTTTTCCAACACTTTTCTGTAAACTTTTCTGTAACAATAGCTCTTACAATTATTTATAGTTAGCCTAGTAAGCCCTTCCTATGTTCTAAGCTCTCAGTCAATCCTCATTAAACTTAGGCGTGATAAATTCTACAAAACCTATTCTACAGAGGGGAAAATAAAGTGCCATGGAATTACAGAACTAGGGTCACAGAACTACAGAGTGCAGAACCAAGACCTGGAGCTAACTTGGAGTCCTTTACCACAGTTTTCACCCTCCTCCAACAAATAAATGACAATAATGTTTTTTCTCATTTGTATGGTGGAGAAATATCATTTTAAGTTCTTGGGAAGACTGTAAGTAGCAGGAAATGTGATTGTTGTGGAGCACTTTGCATATAGGAAATGCTAAATCAAGCTAAATTAAATTCAACAGAGTTCTAGACAGTTAACAAGCCTTTATTAAGCTCCTGCTGTGTTGGGCACCCAGCCGTGACTCTGGTTAAGCCCAATACTACTTAATTTATGAAAATGTCATTATAATTATTCTGTTTTTTAAACCTAGGTGCCCTCCAGAAGAAAGTACAAATTACGATTAAATATAAATCATTCATCCCAGTCCTCTTTCCATTCAGCATACTTTTATAGGATGCCTATGGCAAGAGGTTCATCTTGGGGTGTCTGCTTAGGTCACGGCCAGCCCCCCTTTCATAATCACTTCTCCCTCACTCCTATCAGAGGTTGGCTACCTACAGCCATGTTTGGCCATCTGTTCTAAGTTCCGACAGATAGGTTTCTTCTGTGAATTCAAAATAGATATTTAGAACGTGTTCACAGTCTTTGCCTGTGGCCGGTGTGTACCATGTGAACGTGGAAAGAATAGAGGAAGAGGGAGGACAAAGTGGCAGATTTGCAAGAGACACACGTGTGAAGAAGCTATGCAGCGCAAACAGGCAGGCAGGCAGGCACAGAATCGGGGGCCCAGAGCCGTGCTGGAAAATGTGAACTTGAAGGTAGAAACAGCCCCCCACCCCCACCCCCGGGCGTTGAATCTGGTGTGTCTTAATCCTGCAATATATGGAGAGAAGACTTTGTCTTAAAAACTTTTATTGAGAGAATAGATAAAGAAGGATGCTTTAAGAAGCAAGAACTGGGAAAATAATATTTTCAGGGACTGAGGAAAGCTGTACTTTATCTTATTTTTCTGTTCTGGGAAGAAAAAAAGGATCTGGAAATTTTAGATGATACCATTGGAAGAAAAATTCCCAGGTCCTGTTTGGTTTCTTACTAGCATCTTGCCAATAATATCTTAAATGGAACAGGCCACTAAAACACACAAGAGCTTCAGATTTTGCTCTGGGGTCATGTTCCTGAGCATCGCAAACCTTCTCCTCCACTCACCCCCCCCCCCCCCCAGGAACTTCTTCACTAATCTAAGTCCTCTGGACAGACCCAAAGGGATACATTGGTGTTTCTTTTCATGTGGAGAAAGGATATGTCATTCTCTAGGTTTAATTAATTATGGACTATTTGGAGCGCAGTGTCAATAAAACAGAGTGTTGTGTACTAGTGGGAAAAGAAATGAGATGAAAAATATGCCTGCCCATTACTCATCCATATTGATCTAAATGTACAACCCCAAGCGCCACAATGTGACAAAAGGTTAAATATTAACAGAAGAATCATTAATCTAACAAAACAAATTAGCACAACAATGGCTCTCTGCTGGGGTTTATGAATATTGTGGGGCTCTGGCGGGACTGAGGAACCCTTCCGGCCATGTTTAGTAGCTCTCTGCAAGCCCAGCTGTGTTACCACGAGAGAAATAGACCAGTGACTCTCCCAAAGCTGGATGACCTCACGGTGAAGCACCTGCTATATACAACGCTCAGGCTTCATAGCCACATATAGGGTTTGGCACAAATATTTTTTTTCAATTTGCTTAAAATATTTAAAGTAAACTTCAGATACAGGCATTGTTTATAGTTTTTTCCTGATGTGTTCGGTTACTATGACATTGACAATGTTGTCTTTGAACTCCCCTCTCACCAGCAGGACAACATTTTCCTGGAGACGTTAGTGTGAGGTAGTATCTTAACTAAATTACAGGTGAATCAGAGCCTGTGCTTCTCCTCACAGATACAGACATTACTGCTTTTGCTTTTGGTCTTTAAATAGCTGTGTGTCTGGGCAGACGACAAATCTGTAGGTCAGATGGTACAAGGTTGTAGCTCTACACCACATAACTGTCCAATCGGTGAGTAAGTTTCACTTACTTGCTATTTTTAGCACATATTTATTTGTATTTTCTCAAAATATGTTAAGGAACAACTGTGCTTTTCTTGATGGTAGTAAACACTGGAGAATTTAATTGAAAAGAAAAAAGAACAAGTAGGCACCCTCATTTCCTTTGGGGATGAAGACACATTTCTATGAATTTTAATCCGCTCCTCCAGTATCGGTCGACTTGTCCACGGCTCGTAACAACACTCGTTACTCACAGCTTAGGAGAAGGGAGGTTTAATGTGGCTCACATTTTAGTGGGATTTAGTTCGTGATCAGGGGGGAAGAACTCACAGCTAGAAAGAAAAGCGTGAGAACAGCTGCGTAGAGGAAGGAGCCAGGGACCAGACACCGACCAGTGTCGTGTCCTTCGACCCACTCTCACACACCCAGAAGCCTGCTTTACTAATCCCCTGGCAGCTTCCTAAAAATTAAGTTAACACTGTTAAACTTAATCACCATACACCACTTTGTTTCAGTACATTTTCTTCTGTTGAATTTGTTGTATTTTTAATAAAAGGGTGTTACTTTACATGTTGTTCTGTCTTTTGCTTCACCCTCCCACACAGTCAACCTCCAATTTCCCTGCGTACCTTTGCAGGCCCCGCCCACACATACAGCCCTGTGTCCCTTCGTGCATCAGCCCGTCTGCGCCCACCTAGTCGTTAAGCTACCATCTGACACTTGGGGATGAGATTTAGAAGGAAGGTCTGTTAGAGTTTGCACATAAGAGGCTGAACCTAGAAATGTTAAATGACATATAAGTCACCCAACCAGTTTTAGGTCTAGAATTCAAAGCTACATCTGTCAAGTGCCCCTCTTTTTCTTACTCTTGGTTTATAAACAAGCAAATCAGCAATATTATGAACTTTTACTAAAATTGACAAACTTTTGAAACTTTCAAAGTTCCCCTAAAAAATTAAGAGGGAAGTAAATGAATTTTAGATAAAATATAGTAATAAGTGAGAATAAGCTACTATAAAAATTATAGTCTGAAAGTTTATAGGGAAGGAGAAAATGACCATTTTTCACAAAAAAAAATTCATTGAGGTAACTAAGCCCATTCATCTGAAGAGAAACGACATTTCACCTTTACCAAGTCGAGACAAAAAGCCTAATCAATCCCAAAGACACTTTGGTGTGCAAATATATTGCATATTTTAGTGATCGCATGGATTTTACTTTATGCCATCTTTAAAATTATTGCCTGTAAGAGCCACAATTGAATACTTCAAAGCAAAAATCACAAATATGCTGACCCCAGCATTCAGAATAGACTAGATTACCTAAGAATAGGCGGGCGTTCCAGCTAAGGACCCCTTCTAACAGAGGTTAGGCTGCACACTCTTGTAGGAGCTCTTAACCATAATACCCAAGTGATTTGGCAGAATTTTTCTCAGCAACACGATTCTTTGTGACTTTGGATGTATCTCACTCATCACTTACACAGCTCCTAAAACACCTCTCCTCCACAAAGCCTTTTTAGTCAGAGAAGATTTTTTTTTTCTGGCCTCATCTCTCCTGAATCTGAAACATACCCACGGCTATAATTCTCTCTGTATGCACAGACCTTGTATGTGAAAAATCCTGATCAGTAGTTCTCCATATTCTCCTATTCCTTTGAAAGGGTCCAAACTATTCACATCGATGTCCCTGACACCCTGAACTCCCTGGGACAAAAACACATGCAAATGATGAGGAAACATGCCATCTCACAAATTTGTAATGCAGCAAAAGTCATCCGTGTTTAAGTCCAAATAAGGGAACCAAAGTGGTGTGAGAATAAGGAATCACAAAGGAGATTCTTTAGTTCTTTGAGACTTTGATAGGAGAAAACGAGTTTGATTTTAAGGCCTATGTATTGAAGGGGAAGGTTTTGTCAGAGTCTGGGTGTTCTAATAGGTCCTTTCTTTTCTTTTCTTTTCTTTTTTCTTTCTTTCTTTCTTTCTTTCTTTCTTTCTTCTTTCTTTCTTTTTTTTTTGCTCAGGCTGGTCCTGAACTCACTGTGTAGCCCAGGCTGGCCTTGAGCTCATGGCAATCCTCCTGCCTCAGCCTCCAGTGTTAGGTATGCAGGCGTGTGCCACCACACCCATCTTTATGTGGTGCTGGGTAATCGCACCCACGGCCTTGAGCTTGCCAGGCAAGCACTTTAACCACTGAGCTATTCCTCCAGCCCTGTGATATTTACTTCTTCCTTTTCCCCCATTTTATTGATATATATATATATATATATATATATATATATATATATATATATATGTGCAAAACTTAAGGTTTACAATGGAGTTGAGCATTTTGTGCACATACGCATCCTGCCAAGGACACAAGGGCTTTCCCACTCTCTTTCTGTCCCTCCCCGCACCTTCCCCTCCCTTCCTTCTCCCCCACCCTACCCCCCTATTTCACTTTGTTTTTTGCTTTAAGTTCCATAATAGTTGTGATCTGGGACTCTCATATCAGAGAGACCATTTGGTACTTTCTAATCTCTAACTTACAGAGGCCCATTTTTGCTGGTATGCAGCCCCAGCCAAGTTCAGAGATTGATGAAATCTGAGAATGGTATTAGATTTAACACCATTTCAAGATGGGCTTTAAGCTGAGTGAGAATGAGTTGGACAGGAAAGGAATTAGGAAGAAAAAGAAAGTTTCTGCTGATGAAACTCCTGGCCTTAGAGCAAATTGAGATGTTATTATTGCAATTCCTTCCACAAGTCTCTGGGGGTGGTTTATGCTGGTCTCATGTTGTGCTGCTTCCTGGGGTGACTGCTGAATAAAGATATGATGGGGTGACATGCATTTAGATTCATGAGCTGCCCAATCAGAATGAGAAATTCCCTAAAATCAGTACCGCTTCCAGAGATGACTCTCTGTTTACCATACATGGAGTATCTGGGCTGCGCTAAGCAAAGACCTAGCTGCATTGGGTCAGATTCCCAGAAGTCATTTCCTTCCACAGGTTGAGCTCTGTGGTCCATGAGACCAATGAGAGAATATTGATAACTATATTATGGTTTATCTCTTGGCCCTCAGGAACATCTTCAAAATCTTCTCATTCTGATTCTGTCAGAAACCAAGATTTTAAGTAAGTAGCTAAACAAAGTCTCCATAGAATGAAAGGCACAAAAAAAAAAAAAAAAGATTGAAAGTGGTAAAATGTCTGGAAGCAATAGCTGAAAATTCACAAAGTATAGAATAAGAGTTCAAAAATACGATGTCTCCAGTGAACCAAAAATTAGTGTCCAATGTAAATTCTCACTCATTTATTGATGAATTACTGATAACATTAATTGATTACTATTAAAATAGTAAGCTAACATCATTTTTCTAGTTTTACATCTGGATAGTGTCAAAAAATAGTAACACAAATAACCATCTTAATTCCTAAATGAGAGCATTATGGTTCAAATACAGACTTCTTAATAGATATTTTTAAGTTAACTTGTTATATAATGCATTTGAAAATTTTGACCTATGGACCTTGGTTCATATTCATCTACTGAGTGATTAGGCATCGGACTAGTTCCTAACCTGTCTGTGAAGTGGATGTACTATTCACTATTCCATAGATTTGTAAAGATTAGAAAACTGGCATGTGAGGTTCTTATTGTAGTATAAGACAAAATAGACTTTCTATAATTAATGATTTTTTCTTTTATCACTGTCATTAGTTGAATTCTCAGATCTTTCCTAAATTTTCATATCATGCAAGCAAATTTTTAAACAAATTCAGAAGTTGTAAAGAATAGTATCTGTAGCTTCTGCATCCAAGGATTCAGCCAACACTGGATCAAAAATAATTGTGTCTGCACTAAACTTACTTTTTTTTCTCTTTATTTTCTAAAGCAGTGTAGTTGAATAACTATTTCCATATTTTAGATATTAAAATAATTTATAGATGATTCAGTGTATATCAGAACACATGCATAGCTGATAGGCATGCACATGTCATGTTATACAAGTGATTTGCGCGTACGTCGGGGAACCAATGTTTGCCCCATGCGAAATTTAGGTCTTTCCTAATTTTTTCTACTACTCACTTAATGTACAAGTGAGATAAAGAAGGCCTCTTAGTTGAGAATGTTTCCCTTCTCTGACCATTTTTTTTCCTTACAATGTATTTGTTGAGGAATCTGCACCATTTGATATGTGGAGTTTCTCATCACCCGTATGTTGTTGGCTGAGCTCCTACAGGAACGTCCTCTGTCCTAGGGATTTCTGACATCCTCTGGCCTAGGGATATCTTGCACATGACAGCTGGATCTAGAGGCATGGCTACCCTCAGGTTGGTCCCTCACCTAGAGACACTTCATGTCTTGCTTTTGTTCTTTTTGGATGCTAGGAATTTTTAATGCTTATGCTTAAATACCTCATGAATTTATAATATTTTTTCAAATTGGGTTCTGGAGAAATTTTACCTTTATTTTTCTAGGTTATAGCTGTATGTGCACATAAGTCTTAGAATTGACCACTGATTATTCTTCCTGAAAATAGTTAAGACTCTTTTTGCATGTAGTCTCACTTTCCCTTTATCTCTGGTCATACTCTCTGCATTACCATATAGCCTTTAGTTAAGGAATTCTTCCCTTTAGTCAAACAAGTACCAGTGCATTTATCAATTTATTGCCCACCACCAGTTCTTATAGTGATATTTCTAGTCATTTTGGTGATTCAAAGATGGTTTTACAGGAGACTTTTACAAAAACATAACTCATATTGATGACTACGTATAACCTGGACAATAGGGGGGGTTCATGTTGGTGGCTATTAACTCTTTCTCATGTTTTCTCTATTCTTTATTCTTCTGTGTTAAAGAGTTATTGTCAAAGAGTCTAATAAAGTCTAATACTTCTCTCTGAAGGTCAAGCGCTCCTTTTGTCCAGATGCTCAAATATTTTCCTTTAAAATATATTTCAGATACTTACTGGAACACAGTTTATTGATGGTTGATGTGGAAAAAAAGGTTTCTTCGGATATAAACTTCTAAGTTTTTGTTTAACTTCAGGAAAAAGTAATAAGTCCTGTTGTACTTTTTAGTATTTGATTTACTCCTTGGCTTCAGTTTCCTTTGCTAGAAATTTCTATTATGAATAGATTGGATAACTTTCACCTACTCTTACTATTTGTCTGTTATGTGACTTTTATTTCTTTATTTTTGATTTTCTAATTTTTTTTTTATTTCTAATTCTTGTGTGTGTGTGTGTGTGTGTGTGTGTGTGTGTGTGTGTGCTACCGGGGATTGAATCCAGGGCCTTTGCTGTGAGCAACATCCCCACATCCCCAACTCCCTTTGTTGTTTACTTGAGACAGGGTCTCATGAAGTTGCAAAGTTATCCAAGTGAGGCTTGAACCTGTGATCCTCCTACCTGGCCTTCCACAGTGCTAGGATTATACAGCTGAACTGCCAGGCCTGGGTGCCATGCTTCCTTGAGCTTTGTAACCTAATTTGAATTTGTAGTTTGATTTACAGGATGTTATCAAAATACACAGTGAATGTTGAAACTTTGTAAAATTTATCACAGCAAAACTTCATTGCCATTAATATTCTCCTTCGCTCTGAGCACCCTTGGCCATCACCCTAGCCCCTTTCTGAAGCAGTCCTAGATGTTCTTCCTTATGGGTCTTTAATTGCACTGTTGTAGCTACCTCAAAGTCCTGAAATGATTCAAAATATTTATCTTTCATGGTCATTTTGACTTTAGGAAAGAGCTAGAAGTGACGTGGTGCTATATCGGGTGAAAAAGATGGACGAGGACACATCATAATGTTTTTATTTGACAAAAATTGCCATAAGTGTCTTAAATCAACTCAGGACATGAAGATAGCCATGAAAAGACATGAAAACGGACTTTGGAGCTGTTTCCAAAAGTAGAAAGAACGATGGAATGGGTGTGTTTGAAGCAAAGGGGAATATTTTGTGGAACGTTGTTGGTAACGTGTCTTCTACTGTAGTAAATTTCATTTTTATTTCATACTTTGCTCTTGCATTACTTTTCTGTATCTCATCATTTTCCTAATGCCTTCAAGATCATTTGAAAATAGAAGCCACAATTTTCGTTTTGGGCATATATTTCTGGCATGTTCTCATCTCGTAAGGGCCATTTACTACTACTTTTTGTGTGTTACAGCTTGGCACAGGATTTAACCTGGTAGGTCCTTTTTTTCTTTATCGGTGGGACATTAATTTCCTTGGACTTTAAGAAGGAAGTTTGGTTTGGGGAAGTTTTTATTGTTGTTATAACTGTGTTGAAGTTTGGTTTTTTAACTTCACATAGTTCTCTTTCAAATTGATACAATGTTGTATTTAAAAATACATTGGCCTGGATTTTGGGACTGTCTTCTACATTTATCTAGACTTTGTCCTTGTATCTATTGCCTCTGCTTGGTTAACTTTGACTCCATTCTGGTGATTTCTCCAGGGGTGAAGCACCCAGTCCTGGAAGGACCGTAGGGGCTGCGGCCTCACTTCCATACAAAAACTTCTTCCTGTGACAAGCACCTTGATATGCCTGCAGTCCAGTTCCACAGCATAGTAGCCATTTTCACACTGGCTTTTCCTGCCTGTGGACTCCTTTAAAATTTTTCCTGTTCTCAGATCTGTCACACATCTGTCACTTTCCTGTCTGCTCTCATGCAGGTGTGGATCCCTGCTTACATTCTGACCTTTGAGGAATCCCTTATCACTTATTCTGTTCAAAATCCTAAGTTCTGCTAAGTAAGCTCTCTGTGATTTTATAAGAAGATTCAGAAAGGTCCAGACATTTGTTGCCACTGCTACCATTTGCCCCAGATCTTCTGAATGGACAGTTGTACTGAGGGGAAATGGCTCTGATTTCATTTCTATAATGCAAGTTCTGAAAAAGAAGGAAATAAATCAAAAAGTGAATTGGAATTTTTGTGTAGGTATCTGAATTCTGTTTCTCAGGGCAGCAGCATGAGTCCCTCCTGTATTCATGCTATCAAAATTAGTTTGGGAGACCACAGGTGTGGAATCAATAAAGAAATTAAAGAAATATTTTTCATTATGTCGTGATATTTGCAAGTGATCCCCTAGGCCTCTTTGTTGTCTTAACTATTTTCTACCTTAAACCTCAGTGAATAGACTTTGGTAACGCACTCGGAGTGCTGAGCCTGGTCCCCTCAGATCTAATCTAAACGGGCCATGGCTGAGGAATTACCGAAGCAGGGTGCCTCCTGCTGCTAGGGTTTGTGTCCTGGATACTCTGCTCATGGTACAGCGTGAACAGAAACTTTTTTAAATGGGAAATTTCCCACAGCTCTTTGACTCGCAGGTGCAGATAGAATGACTTGCTTTATTGGGGGAGGAAAATTTTTACTTGGAAGGAATAAATAAGAAATTGCTGTGTATGCCATTGTCATGCAAAATTAGAAGCATATAAAGGACACCAGTGAGAGAAAAATATTTTTTTTGCAAAGTTAAGCTGTTATTTACAGGGCTTCCCAAATGAACTAGGTATGTCATTACTACTGACTAAAATACTATCAGCAACCCTCAGTAGCAGTTCTCCTGAGAACTTCATGCCATTGCACTGTTGAGGTGAGGGTACATGACAGGTTCCATCTTTTATGTACGTGAGCCCTCCAGTCCTGTCTACACCCAGTCTGGAGACTGAATATTGCTCAATACGGAACTGGGTTTTGATGATGTAAAACAGAAACAAAACCAAGTTTTTGCTTATTTCTTTAGAAAAGAAATGTCATTATCATAATAAGTGAATTTTGATAGTTTAGTATGGTTTGTTATGGCAAAATACTGAAGATTCTTTAGGGTGGACGTGAGAGAAAAACAGAAACAGAGAGAAAGAGAAACAAAGAGCAAGGAGGAGAAAGAGAGAAGAGGACACCTACAGAGGCTGGGCCATACTCATGTGGACATTTGGGTCTAAATATAAATCCATAACAAACAAATCGTCCTTTCTTGCAACTCAAATAGTGTATCATCTACCAAAAACTATAAGTCAATCTGGAGCTGTATCCATACTTCTAAAAGAAAGAAAATAGCAATTCTAAAAATTTTCTGTCTTAAGACCACTCCTATGAGATCTTCCTCAAACACGCAGAGCCTCTAGGAAGAGACTGCCTCCCTCAACCGCCACCTGCTTCAGTCAGGGCATGGAGATAAAAGCGTACTGGAGCAAACTGGCCCAAATGCGCCTAATGTGAGGTGATGAAAACTAGACTGCAGGACTCTTATCCTGCCTATTGAGTCTTCTGGATGCTTCTGATTGAGCTCATTGAGGCCCGTCCATGAAACTCTCCACATTTCCATGTTTCAACTCCTGCAAAAGTCACAGATCCCACACTCGTGTCCCCCCAACATCTGCTTTTCTGCTCCTTCCCGGTGAGAGAGTGAGGCACGCCAAGGCACCATGATGGAGAGGTCACTTAATTTTCGTTTGTAAAGCCAAGTCTCCTGTGCTCCTGTAATTACCAATCAATTTTACATAAATAGAAAAATTAAGTCCCATTATTCTCATTTACCACAAAATTAGAGGAATTAATTAAACATGAAAAAAGAGCCAATGCCTGCCAAATCGCCATTTCCAGTGAATAAAAACAAATTCAGGAATAACATGCAGGCAGGAAGAAACTCAGCACACCACACAGAAACCCAGAAGGAGTGTGACAGCAAAGATTCTCTAAGTGCAAAAATGTGTACGTGTGCAGGTGCGTGGGCCTCCTCTCCATAAGTAAAAACAGGGAAACGCACTCTTCTTCATAGACAGGGGAGCTGTCATCTTTACTGTTTATTTACCTTGTAATTGCTGTGACATAACCCAACAGCCACAACTTAAGAGAAGGAAGGTTTATTATTGATCACAGTTTCAGGAGACCTCAGTTCCTTCACGGTCAGCTCGCAGTGGTGGAAAAGTCTGGTGGAGGCCTAGCCAGGGGGAAGCTCCTCACAGCAAAAGCAGGCAGCAGAGTGAGAGAGGAAGGGTAGAGCTAGCATATACCAGTCCAGGTCCTGTCTCATCACCAGTCCCTTCAGGGTCAAGTCCAGGGATCTCCCCCTTTCAACCAGGCCCCATTTCACATTAGCACAGGAAATCAATGGGTTAACTCCCTTGATTGAACCACTTTTGGGGGGACATTCCAGATATGAGCTATCATATATACAATGAAGGGTCGGGGCTCCGTTTTGTTACTTCAGGAAAGTGTGGTTTCATTTGGTTTGGGTTTGAACAACCTATAAATAATAGAAAGCAAACTTAAGATGTGCTTTCAAATGTAAATCTGTCATCAATTTCCATTCCTTTGCCAGTTGCTAATGAGCCCAGGCAAACTCCAGAAATCACACCACAGGAGCATTCCTGCTTCTCTCTGAAAGGTCATATGGTACTTAAGACCAAATTTATGAATTAAATGGGACATGGATGGGGAAGGAGGAGGCAAGTGTATTGAAACTTGTCCAGTTTTGGTACTGGGGTCAATAATGCTTAGAAGGCTAAGGATGGTGATATAGTTTCATAACCTGGAAATAACTCAAATATCATGGTCTTTGATGATTGCTTAAGAGTTCCTTACAATAATTTCTATTATAAAATGATGAAATATATGCTATTTTTAAAATAATCCCTATCCCCTTTTCACAGTTGGACTACCATAAAAGATATTCTTCTCTTTCTTAATTAGACTTTTATTATTTGTACAAATTTGACTTGCACTGAATTTTCATCTTGGGAACCCTGAGTTATGTCACCTCAAATTGTTCCCGGTAAGCATGCAAACCTCTACCCAATTTTTTGCTGTGAAAATGGCTCCTTCTGGCAAACTGAAAACAACTGAAACTCAGTTTAATTAGCTGCGTTCTGTAAATATGCCATTATTCTTCTAGCTCTGTGCTAGAATTATATTTACAAAGGGAACAGATAGCGATAATTATTTTGGGTTGCAGTTAGTCAGTATTAGTTAATGTCTGAGTATAATTGAGAGGAAATTAAGAGAATTATAGATTATGGGTACAAAATACAGAATAAATGAGCCTCTGTCAGAATCTAAATTCTACCTATGCTTTTGGGCAAGAACTGGGAATTCAGCTACACAGAGAAGCAACAAGTTCCTCACCTAAAACCCACTTTGCAAGCATCTTGTGCCACCCACACCTCCCACTTTATGACAATCTACATTTAGAGATTTGCTCCCAGATCAGCTTTTCTTGCTGAGTCAATATGCTTCCGAGTCACTTGAATTTCCTTTGAACCAGTGGTCTTGGGAGTTCATAGAAGCAGTCCCCTGCCCCACTAAGTTCTCAAGGTACACCTTGATGACCCTGTTGCCCTCCAGTAGTTCAGCAACAGCTCCTCAAAAGAATTTTTCCAACGCCCTCTATGGAAAATAGGCCAAGAGCTGTAAACCTTCCACTGTAGACCTGCTCAGGATGCCTACCTTTACATTCAGCTCCATGCTGGAGCAGGGACTTCTGTCATGGGAGGCCAGAGCCAGCAGGTTCCTAGTTACTTGTATTTTCTTTGAACCAGTAGGACCCAGGGAAGGCAAATGCTGCTTAATATAAGTCAGAGCCAACAACACAAAGGAAGAGAGCCCTTTTCACTGAATAGTCAATAGGTCCCAAAGACAATTGTAAGATGGAAATAATGGAGGCTAAGGGTGTAGCTCGATGGCAGATCATGACCGGGTTCCATCTCCAACACTGCAAAGCAAACACCTGTGAATGTGTTGGGTGTTTCATGATTTTTATTAGATTATTAAGAGTTGACTAGTTTTAAAGTTTTATCCTTAAAACTCCTAATACGGTCAATGGTGTAGGTAAATGGGGCTCAGAAAAGTTCCATTTACCTCTCATGACAGACATAAGGGATACGAGTAACCTTGTATCCAGGTTCCCTAGAACCCAGATACTGGAAGACTGCACTTCCTCCATCAGTTCCGTAGCTGAGGGAGGAGAAGCAACATCCTAAAGTGGGATAAGGATACAGGAGTGAGATCTCTCACTCAGGTTCCACTCCTAGCTGTGAGACCTGGAGCAAATGTTCACACTCTCAGTATTCAGGGAAGATGAGGATGATGCTGGAACTTGATGCTTCGAAGGTGAAACCTGTGACGTACCAAGTATGCACCAGACACAATGAAGGGCTCACTTAGCTAGAATGACTACAACTTCTGTTCTTAGCCGTCCTCTACTTCTGGAGAACCGTTTAAATCCCCAACTATGTACAGCAAGCTTACATCTCACGTCTAGAGTCTAAAAAGCATTTGGGTTGCGGAACATGTAAGAGGAGGAAGAGAGCATTGGGCTTGTCTGTCAACTGACACTGACAGTTGAGATTGAGTCTACAGTCAGAGAGGGGACAGAATCCCTTTGCCCTTTGTGTCTTATCTTCATGCATTTATGTATTTAGTTTTCACACGCAAATCTTGCCAAAACTCTAGCTTGGAGTAGAACCGTAGCTCTTGGGATAAATGCAGAAGCCCTGGCATGAGCAAAGAGGGCCTTTGATGTCTGTTGTGGTTTGGATCAGGAGTGTCCCCTGAAAATCTCATGTACCTATACATACTGCTTGCTGTCATGAGGTGGGGCCTGGCTGAGAGGGGCAGATGCTTGGGGCTTGACCTGGAGGGTTGTGTGCTGGTTCCACTCCTCCTCTTTGACTTGTCTCTGTTTGGCCATGCTGTGAGGATCTCTGTCTCTTGAGTACTGGCTCTGGTTCTGGCTCTAGCTGTGGCCTCTCCACACTTTCAGCCACCTCCCTGTGAATGCACCGTAGCCTTCTGAAACTGCGAGCTAACAATCAATCTTTCTTCCTTAAGTTGTAGATGTTGGGTATTCTGTCCCAGCAATAAAGAGGTAACTAAGCCAGAGTCCAGGTGACAGGGAAGGGCAGGCTCTGCAGAGAAAGCCTTTTCCCTCACTGTATAGTACCAGCTTCACCTTGGCATCTCTGCGATAGAGGGCCTTGGGAGTCATAGAGGCAGCTATGTCCCCCAGCCCACTATGTTCTCAAGGTACACCTTGATGGCTCTGTTCCACTGCTGTCCCCCAGCGCTTCAGCACCAGCTCCTCCAAAGAGCTTCTCCAAAGCCCTCCACGAAGAATAGGCCAAGGGCTGGAGACCTTCCACGGTAGACCTGCTCAGAGTGCCTGGCTTTACATTCAGCCCCATTCTGGGGCAACGACTTCTGCCATGGAGAGGTGAGAGCCCAATATGCAATTCAGCACCTGTAGGCTCTTGTCTGGTGGCTACGTTTTCTTATATTACATCTCAGCGGTGAATCTTGTCTCTGAATCACCAATCCATTGAACAGTATTTTGAAATAATGTCAAAGTTACAGAAAAACGTAACAGAAACATAGAGAACTCATGTTCTTTACTCAGAGCCACTAATTTTAAACATGTTTTTCTGATACTAAATATTTCTTTTTAGGAGTCACTGGAGATTCCCCATTTCCCTTAACACGTCAGTGTATACTCCCCAAGTACAGAAATGTTTTCTCATGTATCGCAGTTACCACATTCAAGAAATTTGGTCTTAATATAGTAATTTTTGTCTTGTGTGCAACACATGCTTTATTTTTGCCATAGTTCTGGTATGGCCCTCTGGCCATTTTTTCCCTCCAGTGAAGAATCCAGTCCAGGATGATCTTGGGCATTTTGTCTTCCCATCTGGGCGGGTCACTGAGAGACTTGTTATCTCTGCTTCCCAAAATCTTGATCTGAGCTATGACTGGAAACTTCAATCTGAACAGGTGTTCCATGAGTTCAAAATCTCTGTCTATTTGCCATGGAGAAACTCTACCATAATAGCACTCCTCATGCTGGTGGCCTCCTTTCAGGACCTTGGGTGGCTTCCTGTCCAAAGAGGCTCTCCTCTGCAGTCACTTCTGAGTACAATGACAGGAGCAGCGGTGTAGAGCCTCAGCGTTTCTATATCAGGGTAGATGGAGGAAAGTGCAGGTTAACAAATCAGACTATATAGCACCTGTCACTTGAAGATGTTGGAGCAAGATGATGGATACCTTCTCCCCTCAAAGCTATCACTTCTAAAAGGACCTCGAATTATACTTTTGACCTTGAACTTTTATAGCCCTATGAGAGTAGAGCTGTTTTTCTCTTGAAGACTTGTAGCAAGGAAAAAAAAAATATCTAGTCCTGGGAGTGTGAATTTGCCCAAGGACAGAGAGGAATAAACAGAATGACACAAACAGCAGGTGTTGGACACCCAGCCCCAGTCACATCTGAGGGCCAGCCTGCCTCTTTGTGCAGGGACTGTCACAGCACAGCTCCAGATTGGCACCTTCCATGTTTCCCAGTGTGAGGGGTCTGTACAGGTCACCAACAGGCCAGGCGCCAACCACAATAGAGCACATGTGCCCAGACCCAAATGGAGAACACAGGAAGCTGTCAGCAGCTCAGTCAAAATAAGAAATTGCAATTCCCAAAACTTGCCATAAGGCTAGTGATCATGCCACCCACTCCAAGAAGTCTACGGAGTATGTGGACTGCAATCCCACGCTTCCATGCTGATAAGCAGGCAAAAGACAGAGCCATCCCGCATTCCTCAGAGCATTCCTCATCCAGCCAGAGTAACGTACTCATCCACTCCTGTTTTTCCATGTTATTTATTTGTTTGTTTGTTTGTTTGTTTGAGACAGGGTCTTGCTCTGTAGCCCAGGCTGCTCCCGAACTCACTATGGAGCCTTCGACTCATGGCAATCCTCATGCCTCACCCTCCCAAGTGATGGAATTAAAGGAGGGTACCATCACACCTGGCTGTATGTGGTGCCGTGGAATCAAACTAAGGGCCTGTGCTTGCAAGTGCTTTAACCACTGAAACAATTTCTCCAGTCCCCTATCTTCTCCTCTTTTAAAGGAATGGGCTGTTTGACAGGAAGGCAGAAACTTTTCTGACCTTGGATAGTAGTTAACACTTACTAATATATTGTTAGAGTTTCCCAAACTGTTTTTCAAACACCAGCAGCCCAGTGAAATCATCCTCCAGGCTAGAGACTTCTTGTCCTAAAAGATGTGGGAATCACTCCAAGCTGTGACCCCGTTTTAGAATCAAGGGACCTCTCAGGAAAACAGCTTCACTAACTGATCCTAGGAATTAGGTAGCCAGGGAACCATGTTGATTGTTGATAACAACAGTGTGTGTGTGTGTGTGTGTGTGTGTGTGTGTGTGTGTGTGTGTGTGTGTGTGCGTATGTGTCTGTGCGTGTGTGTGGATGTGTGCAAGTGACTCCAGAGATAATAACATTCAAAGACACACTTTTCCAGGGATGGTTCCTGTGACAAAGCTGACTGAGCAGAGTCCAGGCCCCCCACCTTTCCTGCCTCAGTCTTCAGGGTCTTCAGCTTTTGCTCAGCACCAGAGTCCAGAAGGGTAGCCCTGACTCAAGACATCTTGTGGGTGGAGAATTTTCTTGCTCAGGCAGAGGAAAGGAAGGAAGGAGACCACCCCAGCCTTATGAAGAAAGCTACCTGGAAACCAGCGTGCGGACTCTGGTGAAGGTTGGAGGTGGGGGCTGGCGATAGCACTGGCCATGGTGCCATCTGTAGAGGCAATAGGATTTCTGGCCAGGCCTCAGGCACTACTGGTTGAGTTGTTAGGAGACAGTTATGTTCACCAGATAGAAATGTTCACACAGCCTGAAAAAAATCCTGTGAGCAAAAATCTATCGAATGTGCCAGTGAGGCCTTCCTAGATCTAAATGTCTAAATGAAAACAGTGAAATGGGAAGTAGTACCTGACCTGGGTCTTCTCCAAGTGTGGACTAAAAGTGGGTCTCAAAGACAGCACTCTGGAGAGGAGGCAAAGGGCAAAGGGGAGAGAGAGAGAGAGAGAGAGAGAGAGAGAGAGAGGTTGAGAGAGAGAACCGAGGGAGAGAGAAGCAGGGGCCTAGGAGACCCCGGGAAGGCTGAACTCTGGCTAGTGCCACAGCACAGAAAGTATTGGGAAGGGAACAAAGCACACTGTAATCTGAGGCAGAGCACAGACTCGCTCAAAAAAGACGTAAAACAACTCTGGCGAGACGAACATCTTGCAAGCCCATTTGCTCTGCCACACAGTCAAAGCCCTCTAATAATTTAGAAATATGAGGTTATCTTGGGATATCGAGTGTAACCCTTACACCAATCTGGACTAACCAGCTAAGACTGTATTTGTAGTTTGGTAGCAGCATAGACAACAGCTCAAAGGCAAAACCCACTTTTACATCCCACAGAGGCAGAAAAAAGAACACAGAGAAAACGCTCTAACAAGAGAAACCTCGGGCTGATCAAGATGCCGCCATTGAGGCCAAGGAGTGAACAGGACAATTACGGAGGCAACTGAGACAGGGGGCCGTTAACTCGTGACCATGTAAGGTTGCCAGCTCTGAAAATCTGTGAGGTTCCTGCTGCCTGCTAGCTGTGTGACTTGTAAAGCATCATTAAACCTTTCTGGACTTTTTTTAGTTCATGACTGAAGTGATTAAGATGAGTTCCTACTGATAACGCCGCTGTCAGATTTAAGATTCCTCCTTCCTCCCCAGTAAGAGCAATGGTAGCTGCTGTTACCGCCATTGTTGTGACTGTTAACGGTGTTAAGTTAGTATGGAACCGGTCCTACATTGCATTTCTCAGCTAATTAGTATATAGACAAACAGCAGCAGAATTAATATATCAGCAGACATGGAGGGCTGCTGCATTTATATTTGAGACAATGAATTCTGCTGTGAGTTGTTACTAGCTTTTGTCAGGAGAAGCTACTTGCAGACAGGGAGCACCCAGCTACTAACACAGACTCCAGATTGTCACTATGATCGCTCCTGAATCATACTGCTGGTTTCAATAAAAATAGTGTGTGTGAAAATAGCCCTTTGTTTGCAGCAACACTGGGTAAATAAACAGCACCTATTATTTCTGTTCCTCTCATTGTCAGGGCCATCAAAACAATACTAGGGTTGTCCCACAATCTAGGGTGGAGGATTCCAACCAAAAATCTAACAATCAAATACAGATACCATCTACCTACTTTCCAAACCGAGGTTAAAATTACTTTTGATCATTCTCTTTATTAAGGGTGAGACAACAAAAATAAATTAATAGTTTTCGTGGGTTCTAATATATTTTTTATCATGTATTTGCCAAAAAGAAAATTCAAAAAGATACACTAACCTATAGACTTCAAGGTATTCTGATTGCTACATTTTATATTCAAAATGTTACGGGGACTTACCCTCCCAGTGTTTTTGCGGTGAAAACACTGCCGGGTTGAGAAATTCTGGCTAGAACACAGGAGAAACTGCGCCATCTCCTGGCCATTATGGAGAACTGCCAGCAAGAAGCTGTCCTTCCCAGCAACTGCCCTGGGAGAGAAGGCTAGGTGGAGCCATCACGGAAGACCAGAGGGGCTCAGAGGGCCCAGATATCATTGATGGAGGGTCACGGCTTGAATTCCACTGTCACGCTGCTGCCCGCCCGTGTGACATCTGGCCCAAGCCTGTCTCTGAGGATTACACCTGCCTTTGCAACTCCACAAGCAGATAATTCAACAGGAAGCCGGCTTGAAAAACTAATCTCCACACACGGTGCTGGTTTTGCCGGCTTCCCGCCCGGAAGCTCATGAGAGTCTGCGGTTTCCTGTTTCCTGGTTTCTGCCGGAGGCCCTGCCCCCAACCCTAGGTGTCAGGCCTTAGGGCCCTTTCCTTTGTCTCTGAAGGCTCCAGCCAGGGGACACTTGCAGCCAATGAGGACGAGAAGCTGGAGAAGCAGCTCTGGGGAGCTGAATGAAGACAGGTGTGACCAAATCCCCGTGCAGGGCTCCGCCCTGCCCTGTGGGGAAGATAGCCGCCTAGGCCGCAGGCTCACAGTGACAATTCTCACATGGAGAGGCCTTCACACAACAGCAGGCTCCACGCACCTGCCTAGTGTGTCAATACTATAGACACTGACCCACATTGAGCATCTAGGGTATTCTGGGCATAACCACATGCGCTTTCGTACAGTAATGATGCTTTTGACCCTCACAACAGCTCTGTGAGGGAGATACTGTGAGGGCATAGGAGAAAAAACGGAGGCCTAGAAAGCTGAAGCAGCTAAACTTGGGTTCACATGGGACTGCTGGGTAACGCTTGAGCTAGGACGTGAGCCCGGGCTGCCTGCTCCAGTATCGATACTTTCCGTCTGTGTTTGAGTTGGAGGCCTGATTAACAATGAAAGTCCAGACAATGTAAAAGAATGGAGACGCCACAGACAGGATGAAGCCTTGTAATCACCAGCAGAAGAATCCCAGGAAACTGGCTCCCTCATAGTCACAGTGGCGACCCACACGGCAAGACCAAGGGGTCAGTGATGACTGCAGGGAAAAAAGGGGATTCTGGGAAAAAGGAAGACAGGGGGAAGTGGGGAGAACCTGGGTGAGTCACCACAATAATACAAGAACACCCGAGTGATAGAGTGATAGTTACGTAACTAACTCTTCATACTCACAGCCTTAACACTCAGTGAGTTTAGTCCAACACTGAATCCAGGTAGCCAGGTAGAGGTGTGGAAGGCTGCTGAGAAACCGCATATAGGCTCAATGCCAGAGCAGGGCTGGCAGGGCCTGGCGGTGCTCCACACATGAAGGGCCCATGGGCATCCACCCGACTCCAGGCAGGCAACGGATAGTGGCTTTTACATTCTCCAGCTCACCGGAGGCCTGATACTGAAGACACTGGGGTGCTTGTTTCACCAGTCCAATATGTACCACCCTTGATGGGCTGGCACTCCAGCAGAGGGGAATCACTTAAAATGTATAGCCACAAATCAAAAGCCATGCTGTAAAGGAAATAAACAGGAAGCTGTGCTGGAGAACATGAGGAATAAAAAGTTTATTGGTCACAAGAACAACCAGGGTACGTGTGGTCAAGGCTCTCGTTTCAGAGGGCCTCACATTTCTGATGCCATGAAGCTGTACACAGACATAGAGAATAACTGATAGACTCCAGTGGCTAGCCAAACCTGTTGGCTCAGGCCAGTAATCCCAGAGGTCGGAGAGAGAGGATCACAAGTACAAGCCCAACCTGGGCAATCTAGTGAGGCACTGACTTAAAATAAACATAAACAGCAAAAGCCTGGGCATGCAGCTTAGTGTGAAAACTCTGGGCTCAATCCCTATTTCCACAAAGAAAAACAAAACAAAAATATGGTTATGCCTTGCTAATCTAGCTGGGTGCCAGGGCCTCACTACCAAGATGCAGAACTCATATCCTATTCTTTCTTCACAAAATAAATTCTCCATCATCTTGTAAATGAGTAAATGGTTTTCAATATGCTTTATGTTGTTCATGCCCAATAATTTTCAATAATTTGCAAGTTTAGACACTTGATGTGGCCTTTCATTCTTAGCAAGCTGGGATCCTCTGAAACAATCATGTGTAATGAATGGCTGATGTTGAGGGAAGAACAGTGAGGGGGAGAGAGAGTGGCCTGCAAGTGGAGACATGTGGGAAGAGTGGTGACAGTCACTTGTGGTGATAGGAGGAAGGACATTCCAACTCTGTCATTAAGCAACTGTAAATTTAGAGGACAGAGAGCACCTCTCAAGGACTTATATTGAAAAGAAAATATAAATACCATTAGGAAATAAAAGATCCTGGTCATTGGCAGATGGAAGCCTTAGAGTGAGTCCAAGACAACCTGATTCCAATTTAGCCCCAGGTAAGAAGAACAAAGACCTCTCTGCAGCTTAATGATATCCTTAAGCTTTATTTCTTGCAATTCACCAGGAGAAATTTCAAAATGAATCACTGAATTATAAGAAGCTAGGTCAACCTAGATTGTGTTCTCAAGATTCATCCTGCTTCTGAAACTAGGCATTAAAATTGCAGAAATGTGGGGGGAAAAAAAGCACAGGTAGAGGTAGAATTTGAAATAACAGCCTGAATAACATGCTTGGCTGTTAGGAGGCGGTGGCTGGCCAAGAGCTGAGCTCTCTGTCTCCCAGTGGCTATAGCCTTACCTTTTTCCTCCAGAGTCCCCATGGGCTACATAGGACAGTAGGATTGCTCTCTTGGGCTGGAGTTGAGGTCACTTTCCGTTCTGTTTTACACACAACTTCCTGCACTACAGGGCAATAAACTCAGAGATTGACTCAAGAGAAAGAGCTCTGTTTGGGCCAGAGGCAAATCAACAACTACCCATTTGGGGAAGACATGTCTGTCTGCAGGCGAAGAGTTTCTATGTGTTGAAAATGGAAAACTAGAGAGTATTCCCTGCTCCATATCCTCCTTCCTGTCCCCAACTCCCAACAGGGTTGAAACCAACATCCACTGTGAATATGTCACCACTTAGCAAGCATTTCTCTAGCTAAGATCTTCACCCCCAAATCTCAACCATTCTCCTCCCCAACACTTACACATTGTCTAAAAATTGCCAGTCCTCACCAAGTACTTATTAAATGGCCTAACTGCCAGATTGTCAAAACTCTGTAACTACTCCCACAGGATTTCTCTGCTAGTTATGAAAAAGGTGGTTTCTCCAAACCAACAGGCATTGCACATCAACCTTTCAATGAATAATACATTCTTTTAACCATTATAATCTACTGGGACTCTCCTACGTATCAAGCAAGCACTTTACAGTTTTCCAGTTCCTTGGGTTTGTAAAACAGACCATATCTTGGCCCCCACTGTGAAGACATTTAGGGTCAACAAACACTTTTTATCAAAATCCAGAGTGCAAATATTGGAGATTTCCTAGACTCTGTTCAGGCTCTGGAAAGTATTTTCTGACATTTTATTTATTTTTATTATTAAAACATGATATGATTAACACATGATATTTGTACATATTTATGGAGTAAAATCGTGATGTTTTGATCTGTGAATACATTGGATAGCATCAATTCAGGGCAATTAATGCATTTATCACCTTAAACTTTGTCACCTCTATCTAGCAAGCACATCTAAAACCTTCCCTTCTAATAGTTTTGAGATACATAACATGCCATTGTAAATTACAACCAAGCGCTATGCCTCAGAGTACTAGAAACCAGTCCTCCTATCAAAGAATGTCATTGTACCCATTGCCTGGTCCCATCCCACCCTCTTTTCATCCAGTTTCTTCCACACCAGATCTCCACCTTTTTAATCCCACTTTCCATGAATCCTTTAGTCTCCTCAGGGATCTCGAGGTGCTAATTGTTTGGGCCCAGCTTACTTCATTAGCATAATGCTCTGCAAACCATTTCTGTTTTCACATATAACAGAATGTTATGCTTTTTATGGCTAAATAGGATGTTGTGATATAAATACATTTTAATCCACCATCCATCCATGGACATTTAAGGGGATTCCTCAACCCAGTTATTGCGAACAGTGTTAAAATAAACACAAGAATGTGGATGTCCCTTCTCACATTGACTTCATGTCCTTCAGGTGGGATTGTTTGAAGAGGATGTATGGCTTTTGTAGTAAGAACAAGAGAGTAGAAAAATCGACAAGAAAAGAAAAAGAAGGGAAAGTAACAGACTCCCTGGTCTGGTAAGAAAATCCTGCAGAGAGACATACAGCCTACAGGGCCGGGCTCAGGAAAATAAGGACAGCCATCCCCCTGGGGAGGTGGGAGAAGAGGTAGGTCACAGCAAGAGTACTAGATGATCAGAAATCTACCTCCCTTGTAGGCATTCCCATGGATAAGTGAAGGACACATGGAGGACAGAAGTACAGGACAGGACACATCCAGAGATCTCCGAAAGGGCCAGACATATGGCAGCCAGCCAAGCTTCCCAAGTCAGCCCCAGTGGGCACAGGGTGTTCTCGGGCCAGGCTGGTGCAGGAGCAGCACTTCAACGTGATGTGTTAGCAGTGGCACCTCCTTCAGAGGAATCGCGCCACGGTAGAAATAAAAAGGTTGGATGTTATTTTAATTGAATTTGTTTTCAATTTATTTTCAGCTGTCTAGGGAAAAGCCTTTTACACTCACACCATTTGATTCCTTTTTACTTCACGTCCATTATCCTCATAATGAGCTTTTAACGCATTAACTCAGCCCTATTTGTTGAAGAGTGATTCACATTGGTCAAATCAATAAATAGCAAAAGCATAAAAATACTCCAAACCAATACACTGAACCACCAAATGTGATTGAAAATGTGGGCTCTCTCCTCTCTGTTTCTTTTTTTAGAAGTGGAGATTGATGACCTCCTGAAGCCATGGCATCAGGATGACGGAACAGAAAGTCCTTTGATTCCCAAATTTCAACTCTCAAGTGTCTATCAAGCCATCAGAGTGAACTGTAGAGCAAACAGGAAGCTCCTCTGCCTGCCGTGGGTGGCTAACCTCCACACTCTTTCCTACACTATGTGTGGTCAAAGCATTACATGTTTAGGATGAAAAGGAAAATCCAAAATAGCAATTACTAATTTTTTTCTCAGTTTCAAAGGAAGTGAAGAGTGGGAACGTTTGCCACATGCGCCTGCGGTTTGTGGATCTAACATGGCTACTGAATGAGAGCCATCACTTAGATCGCAGTGCCATCTTAGGCTTGCAGAAAACCAACAAGGGTCTCAGATCATAACAGAGGAGCCCCTTAGCGAACGTTTAACATTCTTCCGCTTCCAACAAGCAGAAGGACTGGTTTGGTACACAGGTGAGAGGAACACACCTTGGGATTCACTTAATCCAGGTTTCCTATCACTCCTACCCGTCTCGGTCTATTTTTCTCATATTATGACTGACTACCACACTTTGGGTACTCTCTAAAGTTTATATTGATCTCACAGTTCTAGAAGCCTGGAGTTAAGGATCCCCATCTGGTGAAGGACTCCCGATGATGGGGACACTCATCCGAGTTACAAGACAATTCAAAGGATGTCATGATTGGAAGGATATTTGCAAAAGATGAAGACAAACGAAACTGTGTAGCAAACTCATCTGGACATGACTCATCGATCCACTTAAGATGTCAAAGTCACTTAAAGGAACTTGTGAAAATCTCCATCTGGTGTCACCTCTTTACATTTCACCTAGGGCATTGAATTTCAACGTAAGTTTTAGTTTCATCAGTCAAACCATGGCATTTACCTATGCCAGGATCTTGGCCTAAGCCCAGTTAAGAAGCTCATAGTGGTCTATTGTGACAATTCCCAAATCACCCTGATCAAATATAATCACAAGCTCCAAGAAAAACACATATTTGGTATAGAAACCTCAAAAATTTCTAGTACTCTGTTTGTCTATAATAACTGGAAGCACATTAGCTCCGTAGTCTCTGAGAAGTTGGGCAGAGAACTTCCTATGGCTTCGTTCTTATTTTCCACACTTGTTCATCAAAGAAAACTTTAGGAAAATAAGTATTTTCGTTAATAAACCATTTCATACTATTTTAGTAAGGATTTTAGGAAAAACCACCACAAATGCTTTTATTGTCCAACACCTTCCTAAACAATGTCACCGTTGTCTCCTGTCTCCCTTATGGCATATGAAGATCTTCAGGGCAAATGCAGGTTATGCAATCTAGACATGCTGAGCTGTCATGCAGAACAGCGATGTGCCTGTCCAACTGGGAGGTCAGAGTGGATTGTTCTGATGGGAATGTACTGATTCTAGGATGGCTCCCAGGAGAGAAGGCCAGTCTCTGGCTAAGTTCTGCCCCAAAGGTACTACCTCAGAGCTCAGAGTTGGCAGACTCCTTCAGGGTGTCAGCTGTATGGCCTCATTAGCATTTTCTTGTTTTTTACTGACACTGTCAAGGGAGTACATGAAGTCTAGTGAGGACAGTGTGGATATGTTTGGAAAGTTGGGATATGCAAGGACTCATGTCTTGATTCCTGTCTCTTCCTTTTCTGGCTATTTATTCTTGTTTGTCCTCCCGAATGATCAGTCCTCATCATTTCACAACTAGGGAAGAAAGTGACCACTCTTTTTTAAAAACAGTTTTTGGAATAAGTTGAATTGGCCTGAATCATGGCCTCAGCTTCCCTGGACCTTGGGTCTACCCTTGGGGCTGCCTCCAATCATCAGCAACCTTTATTTGGGCCACACAGAGTGAAGAAAAAATATATTTTGAAAAAGAAGGAAGAGTGTGGGTTAGGCATACCATGCATTTACGTCTCTTCTGCCTTGGGGAAGGACCCCTAGCCACCCCACCCTTTTGCCTTCGTGCTTTTTAAGAGCAGCCGAACCTAGATACATTGCTCTGGACAAAGCATTTCACTTAGTTCAGATGCTGCCCTTGCATTCTGTACATAACCCCTGTCTGCTCCTCCCTGAGGAGAGCACATGGGGCTAATTGCTTGAGCGAGTCCATCACCTAACTGGTGATTCTGCATCTAATCTGCTCATTATGCTGCTTATGTCTTTTTGTAAGTGGAGAGAAATTGTGTTATCACAGGAGAAATGAGCTCTCTTGTTTCTTGAGAAATTCCTTTATGCCTAGACAAAGGGATTTAAGTTTATCAACTTCCCCTTTGTGCTACTTCATTCTAAATGATGTATTAATCATATGTTGATTATACAAATCAATTAACTATGTTTCACTGGTGGGTTAATTTAATTGAATCTTTGGTGGGCCTTCATATTTATTTAGACCTTCTGGTTAATAACTGGAATGCATCTCACCCGCATGTTGACTTTTAATAAATTGCGAACAAATGTTTTGGAAGAGCATACCTCCCTCTTTGAATTCTTTATAAAGTCTTTTTTAATCTACCTGTGTATCTCTCTACATAGTAAAATCCACCCATTTCTCCACCCATCCATCCGTGTATCTGTCTCTTTATTTTCGTTCCATCCTACCTCCGATACCTGCCTACCTACTACCTACTAGCAAAGCTTTTGTTTTCTGTAGCCTTGCCCAAGTAGGTAGATTCTGTGACCAAAGGCATGTGGAGGCTGACGATCACTCAGGGATAAAGGAACATGCTCCATGGTTTTCCTACTGGAGGAATTCAGGTGGACCTAGTCTCAGGTTACCACATGCTTTCCCTTCTGAACTGGCCACGGTAGGAACACTTTAGGAGTAGAAATTGACCCACGACTGAGACGTGTATCAGTGTAAACCAGGAATCATTCTCTAGGATTTATCAAAATAAAAACCATTATCCAACCTAGTTTCTCTATCCAGAAAATCAACCACTACCATCTAAAGACTCACGATGCACCACAAAGTCTACAGGATGTGACACAGCAGTTCACCTCGCCATGTCCTCTAGCTCTTGTTTCTGAGTACCTCTCCCAACTCTGTCTCTGGAGTCAGGTTGTGTTTGCAGCAGAGAATAAGGAGCAGGAAGTTAGACTTTCTGGTGAATGATCTCTTGAGGAAGTATTTTAAAAATAAAACTTTGTTCTCACATACCCTAGTGTCTCACTGAATGCCCTGAATCCCTAGAGCCAACACTTTCTCATTTACTACCTGGTCACGCCTGGGAAAACTCTTCCAGCAGTCAAGGTCCCATGTTGGGTTAAAAAAATCTATTTCTTGATGAGAAAATTGTGATTTGTGCACAGCCAAAGCAATTAGATTTGGGGCCCATATTTTATGAGACACGTAGTTCATTTCATGTATTTTGAAAATCCTACTTCTTTCTTAAAAATTTATTTCCTCCATTAAATATAAATATCCAAAAGAGGTTAATTTTAGAACAAGGTCTATGATTCCAATGTCTGAGTATTATTTTTCTTGGCCTTCAGGATGAAAAACGTACATGAAGTAGCAAGTTTTCAAAGGGTATCATGCATATGGTGTACACTGATCTACAAGGTACAGTGAACCCGCAGCCAGAACAATCTACTGTTAGAAAGCTCAAGTACAGAATATGCAGGGCAATAAGGCCAAGACAGAGAGCTGCTGTGAATCAGGGGACTCCCACCTAGGCTCACAGAAGACCTCAGAGAGGAAGTCTAAACATTGAAGTCTAAACAATGAACAGGAGTCAGTCAAGCACCAGTTCCAGAGCAAGAAAAAAGAGAAGAACAGACTGGAAGCTGAGTAGTGTAGGGGGAGGCCCGATTTCTGGAGGGAAAAATAACAGTGTAAATGAAAATAGAGATGGAGAGAGAGGGAAAGGAAATGGAGAAAAACAGGATAAGTCTGGGTAAGACTGAAAAGAGGGTTCTACTAGGAACACAGTAGGAGGTAAATGCCGGCCATTGTCGGGCAGACTTTGAAAACACCACATGAAGTCTGATGGTGCAGTAACACTCTTAAGCTTTTCTGGTGAGTTTCTCTGTTCCTTATGCAGAAAAGGTTGTAGAGAAAAGGAGAAAGGTGAGACTGGAGATAAAGCGGCCAGGAGGATGATGCAGGTGTAAATAAACAGCATATCATACGGGGAGTTAGAAAGCCAGCTGTTGCAGCTCACACCTGTTATCCTAGCACTCGGGAGGCTGAGGCAGGAGGATTGGCCTGAATTCAAGGCCAGCCTGGGCTATATATTGAAAATAACCTGGTGGGAGGCCCTGGACCTGGGAATGGTGAGTTTACACATAGGCATGAGTATATGGAGCCTACACACACAGTAAGGGCCTTAGGATGGCCAGAACATGCCGTCATGGTAGCCTGAATGACACCTGCCACAAAAGCCTGCATCGCACGTCCAGCCCCAGTGAGCTATGGCTTTGGCCCACATCTTTGCTCTCAGATCTAGGTGGATGCAGTAGCCTCTTTTTGTCACGTTGACTGTCTCAAAGCAGAAGAAAAGACTGTTAAGTGACACATGTTGCTGTAAGTCACATTGGCCAAAAGGAGACAGAGGGGTGCTTTGAGTGGAATGATGGGCAGGGATGTAAATCTCTCTGAAGGGTCAGGTACAGTAGAATAGGTGCTATAATCTATAACACTTAAGATAGGTGGCTAGCAATCCATTCCCCAAACAAACACAGAAGAAGCATTAGTTTGTCCAATTTTGAGTTGGCGAAGCTGTAAAATGGCAGCATTTGGGGATGCTTGCTTACAAGAAGCAAATGGAAGAATGAACTGACCATATATAACACCTGGATTCTGGTCTTACTTCGGAACAGATACATGTGTCTTTATACCTGATTGCATTTGAGTTTTCCTACCTGTCAAATAATGGCGTTAGACCTAGAGGGTTTTAAGGGCTTTACTCTTGTGGTCTGCTCGTTGGATTCTGTGGCCTTTTATCTTCTCCATTTCAAGGTAGGGTCTCTCTAGCTGCTACATGGTCAGACTTCCAGAGTCCACATTCAAAAAGGGACCACACACTTCTATTCTTTCGGTTTCTAATTTATCACTGTCCCAAGAAGGTCTGCCTTCTCTATCTGCTTCTTTCTGCTGCACAGTGTTGAGAAATAATGCCTGTGCTGTACCTAATCCTTAGTTCTTCCCATGGGAAGGACCCATGTTGCCGTTTCCCATGGCTTATCATCTTACGCAATCACAGGAGAGGCCAGAGGCTGGGCACTTGGGCCCTCCTTCCAGTCTTCAGTAGTCAGGCGTCACTTGATCTGTCTTCGTCTTTGCTGATTCAACAGCTAGGACAGCCCCTGGCCCCCTCTTTAATTTTTTGTCCCTTGATATTCCTCCCGTGAACCATGATGCATTACAATTGCCAGGTGCCCAGGGCTGTGCATTATCTTCAAAATATAATCAGCTGAATAAGAAGTTTTGCATCAGAGGCTGATACCGACATGACTACATGCCTGTTAGAGAGCCTGTATAATTAAAAATAAACATTTCATATATACACAAAAACTGTCATCTTGATGCAAAACAATTTATGATGAAAAATTCAAGGAAGCACTGAATAGAATGAAAATGGCAGAGGAGATGACGGTGGCAGGAAGGAGAGAGGGGAGACTGGGAAGTTACTCCCCAAGAGCCACCAGCCAAACTAGCCTGTGACTTCAGGTCTACCCTACAGAATGCAATTCAATTAATTGGATAACCTGCTTAATTAAGAAGATGGCACTGTGCTGGGTTTCTGGGCCTTGGGTGTGTGTGTGTGTGTGTGTGTGTGTGTGTGTGTGTGTGTGTGTCCCAATACTAAAGATGGAACCCAGGGCCTTCACACTCAGCTAAATACTCAGCCCAATTTATTTTTTTTTTTTTATTTTGACACAGGAACTCACTAAGTCACTCGGTTGCCCAGGCCATGCTTCAGTGTGGCCTGTGTTTTCACAAATTTCCTAAGTGTGGAAATATTGCCACCAGCAGAGTGGTGTATGACGTCAAAACTCAGTCGTCAGCCCTTGGGAAAGCCCTCGGTGACCTCTGCCTTGCAGGACTCTCACACGCATGTAGTTCCCTCCCTCCACGTGTTGGGCAGCAAGTGTCTCTCATCAACAGAATTATCTCACATAAGATAACTCCCATCATGCTGGTAAACTCTTGTCCCTCATCACACTGAGGAAGCCAGTTGTCGCATGTGAGCTGCACTGTGAGAGAGCTACATCCGGGGAAGCTGCAGGCAGCCCCTGGTCGACAGTAAGCAAGGAAATGAGAGACTGTTAACCAGCAACACTAAATTCTCCCAAGAAAGTGAATAAGCCTGAGAGCAGATCGTTCCTCCCTTGAGCTCTCTGATGACGCTTCAGCGTTGGCTAATACCGCCATATCCATTGAGAAGTCCTGAATCCTCATCTAAGCTACATCTACATTCTTCTTTCATGTCAGCTAAGAGATTGCAAGTACTATGTGAGACCTTTAGCGTTGTGGTAATGTGCTCTGCAGCAATGGGGCTTTATGCCTGAATGCATTTGTGTTTTCCTACCTGTCAAATAATGATGTTAGACACAGAGTTGTTAGACAACTAACTTGAACCCTATGGTGGGCTTTGAAGGGGTGCTGGTAAAAGAGCTTTCAGGCTCTTCCTGCTAATATGAGCTAGATGGAAAGGCGTGGGGCTTGTGAATTTTCAGGCGATGAACTTGTCTGCATCCACTTGGTCACTGTGTCACGCATATGGACACACACTGGCCACAACATGAAGAGTACACTAGCATAGCATTAACTGCTAGAGCTACGGACTTAGGCTGGGAGAAATTTCTTTTCTTCTATCAAAAACAAAACAAAACACTGTAGTACCTGTGAATGTCTAATGTTTTCATTTGACTTAAGTCTTAAATTTTTAAGTTATATTGTGGCCCTCATTCTTTCAATGTAAATAAAATGTATCTGGAAAATAACATTTTTTTAAATTCCTATAGCACAGAGTATAGATTAAAGGTTCAAATTTTATTATAAAATAGATGCTTGCCAAAGTCTAGAAATAAGAGATCCAGGAAATGCTTTAAATTTAGGATCCTTGCTAGTGGCTGTGGGAAGGAATGAATCCATATCTATGTTTGTGACATCTTATGACCAGAAAATCAAACACAGTTATAGACAGTAATAATAATAATAGTATGAGTCCAGGCTAGGGCTGCTCAGCTCAGAGTGGAATGACGGGGTTGCAGGCCCTTTTCTGGGACGCTGGTGTGAGCAACATAGAGGAGACTTTAAGAAGCAGCAGGAAGAAAATTTTAGGAAGGTGGTGGCTGGTGAGTCCCATCTGAAGGAGTGTTCTGTAGAAGCTGTTGGAGGACGTCTTCTGTGTGAGCCCCAGGAAAAGAGTAAGAAGCAACAGAGTGGCTGCTGCAGATCACAATGCCTCTTCTCTAACTTAAAACAATTGTATAATAGAATTTAAACATGTACTCCATAGTTATAAAACAAAGAACAGTGTAGTTATTAATCTTTTTAATGTGATTGGCTTGGGAGCCACCTGGGGGATGAGGGAAGCACACGTCTTCTGGGTATTCCTGAGGGCTGTGGAGGCATGAGCATGGCTCCTCTCCTCTCTGGTTATGTTCCCATTTTGTTTTCTGGTCTCCACAAGTAGAGGAACTTTGCTCCACTGTGCCCTTCTGCCATGATGCATTGGTGTTGGAGCCACCACTGAGACTGTTAGCCAAATAAATCATTTCTCCTTTGGGTCTTGAGTGTCAGGTATTTCGACTCAGCAACAGAAAAGTTACTAAAGATAACCACTATCATAAAATAATGTCTCTTTTATTATGTAAATGTTTAAGAATAACTTCACTAGTTGAGTATGATATTGAATGTCTATATAATCTCAGAAGTCTGGAAAGCTGAGTCAGGAGGATCACAAGTTCAAGATCACAAGTTGTTTGAGCAGCTCAGCAACTTAAGGAGATCCTATGTCAGAGTTAAAAGTTAAAAATGGTTGGGGATGTAGCTCAGTGTGAACGACCGAGGTTCAATCCTCAGTATCAGGAAAAAAAGAATGTCCTCAATAGACAATAAGATCAAATACTAAAAGGGAACCGGAAGAAAGAAAGTGTGCTGTCCTGATGCTACAGTTTCAACGAGTGCTTTCCCAAAGACCCACATGTTTTAGGCTTGGTCTTCAGCCAGTGGCACAGCTGGAACATGGCAGAACACTGAAGAAGTAGGGCATAAGTGGAGTACTCTAGTCATCCAGGGGTACTTCCTGGACTGGGATAATGGGACCCTGGCCACTCCTCTCCTCCTTTTTTTCTCTCCGCTTTCTAGCTACAATGGATTTAGCAAGTTGTTCTACAGTGGGCACAAGCCCAAAGCAACAGAGATAGCTGGTCATGGACTAGAATAAGATTCTGAGCAAACAGATATTTTCTTGTTTCTTCTGAACCAGTTGTTCCAGGTATTTTGTTATAGTAACAGAAAGCTAAGACCCCAGCAATTCAAATAGCAAAATATTAGTTGCCATTGGTGATAGAATTTACTATTTTGATCTGGATCCATTAAAAAAAAAAGCTCTTGCCAAAATTTTAATAATAAAGTACAATGTTCTCGCACTTACCTAGAAGCTGCAGTCCTGGAGGATGCAATGCATAGTACAAACTAAAGAGAAAATATTTAACCCTTGATGAGTTAGCTAGAGTGAAGCTCAAGGCTTAGGCATGCATAAATGCCGTCAGCACTCACATGGAAGTGAGGGGCATCTGGTAATCACAAGGGAGCTAGTACGTTTCAGTATGTGGGAACGCCCCAGGGTACTTAGGACATTTAGCACCATCAGATCCTGCTTTTAACACAAACCACTACACCCTTGATGAGTAAATCCAAGTAGCCCTACAGATTTCCAACGTGCCTTCCAGGGAACACTCCCTCCTTGGTAGGGAGTCCTGAAGGACTGCATTGTCGGGGAGTGGGGGGTGATGGAGTTCCTTCTTGGCATGTCCTGGGAGAGGGAACTGGAACAGCACAGAGGCAACGTGGGCACAGATGTAGCAGAAGAGGCGAGAATGACGAACCAGCACTTACCTATTCGGAGCACTCATTCCCAGTAGCACAGACTCTCTCGTGTGAGCCAGACCTAGGCGCTATCTCTGTGTGCCGTGTGCACGTACCCGCCACTCCTTCCTCACTCTGTGGGGAAACGGGCAGCCGATTCTGAGCACCTCTGAACTTTACATTCTTCTGCTTCTTCTGTAGTTAGATTGTTTCGATGACTTCAGAGACTTGTGTGTGGCACGGGAACAAGTTGTGTTACAGAACCCAGCACACTCCCTTGCTGGAAGTATGTTTTGGCAAATGAGCTACCTGTTATGGTTTGGATTGGAATGTTCCCAAAACTCCCATGTGTCTATAAGGACATCCGGTTATGGGATTTTATGCATTGACTTCCTGTGCTGCTAAGAGATGGAGCCAGTTAGAAGTGGTGGGCCACTGAGGCATGACGCAGAAGGATCTATCTCCCTCATTAGCTCCACCCTTTCCCTCTCAGGGTCCTGTCTTGCCATGCTGTGAGCAGCTTCTCTCCAGCTTGGCTCTCTGCCATGCCCTTCTATTATTGCCACTGCCCATATAGGGACTGACATCTCCTGAAACTGAGTTAAAATGAAGCTCCCCTCCTTTAAGTGTGTGGGTGTCAGGTACTGTGTCTCAGAAATGAGAAAATAACAAAGACTCCATCTCTTTATTCTAGATGTTTGTGTTGTTGGCAGAACTCAGGAATCTCACGCTAGTTTTATAAAGGCTTCCATAGCTTATGGCTTCAGCAAGCGCCCAAAATCAGCCTCAAATACTCCGAGTTTCATGTTTGGTCCTTCTAGAAAGTTGTACAGAGCTGATGGGCTCTTTCTCTTTTTCTCTCAGGCAGAATAGAGTAGAATTTTTAGGACACAAGCAATAAAGTCTGATTCAGTTTGAAATTCTAGCTCAGTCACCTGACACCTTATAAGTAAATTTTCTAACTTCAGTTTTTTTTCTCCTGGGAGATGAGAACAATAGCATTTATTCTGTAATACGGTTTTGAAAATAAAAAAAAAGGATGATCCATGCAATGATTAGTATACAATTGCACTATCTAGTTCATAGCAGCAGCTCAAATAAACAATGATTCATGCTACTATAATTACTCATATTAGAAAGTACCTCTACACTGGTCCACTGGTCTCTACTTCTACTGCTATTATTCTTGCCGGGAGAGATGCTATATAGCAAATGTTTAAACATATCAGCTTTGGAGGCAGTTCCCAGCTTTTCCATAACTATGTGCTCTTGGGACAATTTTAACTGCTTGGTGTGAATTTCTGCACCCACCAATCTCCAACACAGAAACCTGCTCTCCCAATTTGGCAACATTCGTATATTATAGTAGTTGGAAATATTGCTTTGAAAGGTACCGGGTAGCTGCCTCCAGTATCTGTTAACATAAGCCTTTATTACCCAGATAATTGTAGACAAATCATAAAATCTCGGTAAATATTTGGATAGTAATTACAAAAATGTAAAGTGGCTCTGACATACGCTGATACCCAGAATGTGAGAAGAGAGACTTCTCTGGGAGAAAATGAATTGAATCTTAGATTCCTAGGAAACTGTCTTTACACAGAAGCCTTGGTTATTGTCCTTGCCTAAAATCCAGAATCCTACACAAACTTACTGCATTTCAGACTGAATTGCTTTTGTGGCCACTTTTTACATTTAACTGTTAAAGCTGAATTCAAAAGAATATTTAAAATAAACACTCATCTTCCTGTTAGGAATCAGTGCACTAACGATTAAGCTGGCATAAAAATTTATGTTATTCTTTGGTAACCTTCGCTAAAAATTAACATGCTTTTCAACTTTCAACATATAGCTTCTCCCTAGGACCTGACCTCCTAGGGAAAATAACTAATATTTTCAACAGCTATTGAAAGCAAGAACCAGGCTGGTGTAAAATGTGTGTATTTCTGCATTCCTGTTTCCCCTTGCACAAAAACATCAATTGAATGAAATAATAGCTATTCAGTTGGTCTTTCCCCTATGACTGCAAGCCATTTGGAGCTCAGTCCCACTTCTGAAAGTCAATATCGACTATGTGTAGAAATATCTGCAATGAGAAGCTTCACCACTGACATCTTTCATTCATAATTACTGCAAAGTCTGCCTGCCTGGGCCTAGTCAATGGCCAGTCAATATTTCCATTATAAGCTGGAGCAGGGTGAACAGCTAGGGCAGAGACACAAAGCAGACATATGCTCTGTGGCCTCACAGAGCCAGATATCAAAGTTGGCTGGAGAGGGTCTCATGGACCTTGAGCTCAGACGGGGGAGGCAGACACAGTGTCATTATTCTTGCAACCTGTGTTTCTTAGGGTTGGCACTAAATTCCTTCACAGTGAAACAATGTTTGCAAACAGCCTCTGTCACGTGCAATCTTCTATGGAAGAGGGAATCATTCTTCTTTGAGAAAATAAAGCTGCCAGCTTGACACAGTGACTTTTGCACTGGGGTGGCACTGTCTGCCTTGTCACAGGAGAACACTTTGGATGTGGGTAAGTGTAGGCGACAGTCCCATCTAGGCCATCAGTGTGGTAAACTGGACAGCAAGCCGGGAAGTCCTTCTCATCCCTAAGAAGGCAGACAGGGCCTTGGTGCTGATGTGGAGACCCACTCCGTCACAGAGACCAGCTAATGACAGAATCATTGCCAAATGTCTAATTAAGGTTCTCTAGAAAAACAGAGCTAAGAAAAATATATGTAAAATATGTAAGGGCACTTATGAGGTAGGTTTTCAGAATCTGCCTTCTGCAAGACAAGGAAAGTGGCCGACTGCATGTCGGACACGTGGACCATCCAGTGGTTGCTCAAACAAGAGCGTAGAAGATACAAAATCAAGGTACCAAGGTTGCAATAACAGTTCAAGGTCAAGGCCTCAGAACACAGGGATTAAGTAGGCAACACAGCTCTGAAGTCAAAGACTGGGAAGCTCACTGGAGAATTGTGGGTTAGAGTATGTATTGGAAGCCTGAGAAAACTGGAGATTGATCTTCAAAAGTGGAAGCAAATACCAAGGCAGAAAGGCTTCCTTATCCTTTTCCTGTATACTCCCTCTGAACTAAAGTCTATCGGTTGGAGCCACCCACACCCACGGTGGATCTTCTTGTCACTTGCCAGCCAACATGTTAGCCACGCACAGACACATTCAAAACAGTACGAGATATTGTTATTGTTTGCACAGTAGTTCTTAATCCATTCAAGCTAACAAAGCATGACTAACAGTCCCCATGGCTCAGGGTGGTTTGGCTTACCATAGGCTATTAGTGTAGTGTTCGTTTGCATTGCAATCTAAACTGATAATTTCTACTTTGTAGACCTGGAGACACTGAGTCTTCATTCAGATTCTTCCATATACTGTGTATGTCAACTGAACTTAAGTGTTTTAGGTACAGGCACATGCAACTGAGCAACATTTTTCTTTAAATAAATATTTTGTGTAAGACTGAAAATAACCAAATAGGAACTGGGTTGGGCAACCTTGAGTACTTGGTTGGCTTCGGTGATGCCCAGGAGATTAGTGGAGAACACTGTGCGAGTATCTGGCTGGTTGTGGGCAGAACCTTAGGTGCTGTATTTGGCCTCTTGCCTTTCATCTCTGGCCTTCCCTTCTACATCGAAACTAGCCAAACACGGACTGAAACTTCTGAAAAAAAAACTTCCTTCCTTTAAGTTGTGTAAATCAGGTGTTTGTCCTAGCAATGGAAAGCTAATACAAGTACTTTAGCTTTGTTGATTTTATGATTGTATCTTATATTCAGTGTTTCGCAGGAGGTGTGCTAGATGCAATTACTCATGACCATAATGAATGTTATTACCTGAATCTAATTTAGGTAATTTTCCTGCTGCTCTAGTATACTTGGAGAGAAATGAGTATTACTTTAGTGTTAGTTAGTGTGCTAATCCTTAACTAAGCTGGTCTGAAATAGCTTATATGAAAAGCTTAGCAATTTTTTCCAAAATGAAAGCCAATATTACACTTGTGTACACACACATTCACCTTCCTCTCTCCAGTCTATATGTTTGGCGAGTCCACTACATGGATATTAGCCTTAAATGTGTTAGTAGTAAACTTAAGTAGTGCCATAATTGTGCCGGTTATTTATGAACCAAAGAGAATTGAAGATGAACATCTCACTGTAGATATCCCCAGAAGGGAGCTACAGAGCCTCTCATGTTAGAGAGCCGTGGGGAAACTCAAATGCAAGTGTACTTCTGTAACTGCGGAGTCAATGGAATGTTCTATAAAACACACCTTCTCTCCTTTAATGCAATGACCTTTAAAATTGATTTCTATTAACCCCTTCCAAACAGAGTAATCATTGTACAGAGAAGTTCATTTATCCATCTAGTAATTAATTTATCCACAAAACTGACTCTTTCCTCTAGGAAAACCATCTTTTCAGGTAGAGTTAGACCAAAACACACATCTGGCCTCATGGGAGTTTACATTCTAGATGGATTAAATAATTCACCCAAAGTTATGTATTCTAACAGGAATAGGGTCAGAGTTCCAAATCTTCATAGTTTCGTTGCTGAGCCCTTATTCAATACACCACACTGCCTTCTATGACAGAAAATATATAGGGAAAACTACAAATTCTTTCCTAGTGTGCAATGAGGCTTTTATCTATGAAATACTGGGTGTAGCCACAATAGAGCTTCTTTATCAAACCAGGCCATATGTTCCTCTTCTCTGACCCACCTGTGGCCTATTCAATATCTATTCTCCCTTATTTCCCTACTACTAGAACTACAACTTTGCTTGGGGCAGCCCTGTAGGGAGGCATGGCAGGAGGGAGGGAGAGGGAGAAAGTGAGAGAGAGGGGGAGAGAGAGAGAGAGAGAGATAGAGAGATAGAGAGAGAGAGATTTTTCTAGGCTTCGTTGTACAAAGATGTTCCTTTGACTAGATTCCAGTCAATGAATTACATACATAAAAGAAGTCCTCTTTGTAAAACTTCTAAAAAAAATTTTGGAGGGTGCAGGAGGGCCAGAGGGGGAGGGAAAGGGACTGCAATGTTGACATGACATACACATACATATACACACAAAATACTCAATCTCAATGTAACCATTGTGTATCATATATATATATATATATATATATATATATATATATATATATATATCGAGGAAAAGAGTAATAAATGGGAAAAAGATGATGAAAAGTAGCAAACTTTGCTCTCCAGGTCTCTCTGCTGGTGGGTGGCTCAGTTTTTATGCCTGGAAGATCTGATGAACCGTGAAGAGAGGGTCTCTTGCTAAAGATGGCAACACCCAGAAGATGGAAGAAAGAGGCTTGAGTACTTGATGATGGACTCTGTCACTCATACAAAAGCTAGGAAGCCTCTGTCTGAACATGAGAAAGATACAGCCCATTTGGTTAAACCACTGACACTGGAGTTCTGTGCACATACCTGGCTCCAGAACCATTGGTGGACAAACACAAAATATACTATTGATAAATTCAAAGTTGAAAAATCACCACCCTATTATAACCTGCTCCATTTAAAGAGTACACTGTGTAAGATGTTATGCTAAGCCTTAGTGTATCATGTCACTTATTAGCCAGTCATAGGGAACTTAGCATGGAGATATCATTAATTTATTTTATAGGTGAGGAAAGTGATACTTAGGTTTAAGCAACATTTGCAGTCAGTCAGCTAAATTATAGCAAAGCTTATTTGAAAATCTGGCTCCAAAGTTTGAGCACTTGGTTAGGTCATGCACCCACTATTATAAAAAAAAAATCACACAACACGGCCATTGCTGGTATTTGAAAATATGACAAATATAAAAAAGTAACTCCACACTCTACATATTCAGAACAAAATTCTAATTTTCTGACATCTCTCTCTCTAAGAGTGACATCGGCAGCTACTAATACCTAAATTGTCTGGCTCTTCTCCCTCTAGATTTATTTCAATCACATTAGAATGGAGGTTGACACTGGAAAACAACAGAAGAGAAGAAAGTTTACAAAAAAGTGAGCAAGCTCAGGGACATTAATGTGGTTATCAGGTGAAAAATATTCAGAGAGGATACCATCTGGCTTAGTTTTATGCCTTTGTCTTTGCTCTCTACTTAGATTTCCTTTTGCAAATTTATCCTCTCAGATTCACAAAGCAACTAATGCCAGAAGGTCTCTAGCTTAGTTTTTCTCCTCTTTTGTGAGTTAATGTTCTGTTTCTTACTTGGGAAACAAAAATTGAAGCTGTTTGATATTTAATCAGAGATGATCCAAATATTTTTATACTTCTTTCAAGATCAGATAATTAAATACATATTTTAAACACACACGCACACACATAGACACACACACACACACACACACACACACACACACTTCCTTAGCTATGCTCCACTCAGTCTTCAATATACACACATAGGAACTTTTGCAAATATCTTGATCATTTGTCTGAAAATACAAACACATTTATCACAAAGCCCACTGATTGATTGATTGATTGATTGATTGTCCAACAAGAGATATATTCATACAGCCAATTTAAATGTTCCTTTGCTGAAACTATCAACATTGTAAAAAGAGAACCAACTGACTGGGAAAAAATATTCACCACCACCATCTCAGATGGGAAGCTCATAACTAGAATATACAGGGAGCTGAAGAAAAGTAAGCCTACCAAAATAAAGGATCCTATTGAAAAGTGGGCAAATGAAATGAAGAGACAGTTCATTCAGGAAGAAGTTCAAATGACCAATAGATACATGAAAAGATGCTCAGCATCCCTAGCCATAAGAGAAATGCAAATCAAAACAACGCTAAGATACCATCTCACCCCAGAGAGAATGGCCTATATCAACATGTCAAATAATAGTCAGTGCTGGCCAGGCTACGTGGAGAAAGGAACCCTCCTACACTGCTGGTGGGAATGTAAATTCATACAACTACTTTGGAAAACAGTATGGAGGTCTTGCAAAAGACTAGAAATAAATATCCCCTTCAATCCAGCGATACCCCTCCTGGGAATATATCCAAAAGAGACCAAAACAACATATAACAGAGGTATATGTATACCCATGTTCATAGCAGCACAACTAACAATAGCTAAAATATGGAAGTCACCAAAATACCCAGCAACAGACCAGTGGATAGAGAAACTGTGGTATTTATACACAATGGAATACTATGCATCTATAAAGTCCAACAGCGTGGAGGCTTTTGCAGGCAAATTGGAGAAGCTTGAGAACATCATGCTTACTGAAGTAAGTCAGAAGCAGAAGGTGAAACACTGAATGGTCTCTCTGATATGAGAGACCCAGATCACAACACCTAGGGAACTTAGAACGAAAAACAAAGTGAACCAGGGGGGTAGGGCAGGGAGGAAAGGAGGGGTGGGTAGGAGGAGGGACAGAAAGAGAGTGCACAAAATGCTCAACTTCATTGTAAACCTTAAATTTCGTTCTTATACATACCAATAAAATGGGGAAAAAAATGTTCCTTTACCTAAAGCGTTAAAATAACTGTGATAGACTTTTTTCTTGTCCGTATCTCTGCCATGTAATTCCATGTTAACACGAGGTCATAAAATAATCATAAACCCAACTCTTTTTTTTTCTTTTTGAGGGTAGGTGATAGATTATTCTGAAGCCACGGCCCAGGAACTTGAAATTAGGATTACCCAAATAGCATGTTCCAATGAGTTAGCAGTTATGCACAATATTTATAGTCATAGAACAGAAAAGAAATCACTTTTTGAAAACATTGTATGAAGTAGTCAGGTCACTCTGACAAGGGGAATCTCCACTACAGGCTTCAGATGCCATCTGAGGACAGTCTTAGCTCTTAGGTTGCTGGAAAGGTGGGGGGGGGGGTCTGTTTTTACCTTTAAAAAGGATTGATTAGTAATTGCATGAATGTTAGATATCAAAAAATTTACCACAAGATATTAAGTCAGGTATAGAGAAGGAGGATAATAGATGTGGCCATGAAAAAAGACCAAGAAAACCCTGGATAATCGGGCTATGCAAAACATCGCAATCTCTTCACAAGTTATGAGGATGCAATTAACTAATCAATCATCGTAGGCTTATTGTGAGTGAGGCTATTTTGGGGGAACTTCAATTCAGTTTCCTCCTGTTGGCCAAGCGTTATATCTTGTACATGCTGGGGCCAAATATTATTTTTACATTCCCCATCACTAGGAAGGCTCATCTTAGGGTCTGTTGAAGACGAGGGTGATCAGTAGACAGGAAGGTGGTCTTCAGGGAAAGAAAGGAGGAACTGACAAAGCCACTAAAGAAGAGGCTCCTGGATTGCATCAAATTTATCATCGTAATACAATTATCATTTTTCTGTCATCTGGTGCATCTGACATAACCTTTACTTGTGATATATAATAGTGACTTAATACCTAAAATTTAAATAATCAAGAATACATTCTGGCCTAATGATGTGAACACAACATTTGAGGGGAATAAATATCTTACCCAGACAAAAGTATCTGAGGTGTTTCATTATTTTTTACTTTTATTACTTTTTTTTGGTTATTTTGATTTCATGACTATAACCTCATGTGGGTTGGCCAGCTCTAATCGTAGGAGAAGATTGGACTTTAAAGTCAAAATTAAAAACTCTGTCTCATTTTTTAGGTGTTGTACCAGATCCCAGCTTGGAGAAGCAAATGGACTGTTACATTGCAGAGAGAAAACAAATAGGAACACAATATTCCACCATAGGTGGAAGTAAAAGAGGCCTAGTTTTCATTAATTTACCATGAATTCTGTTGTCACTGGAGTCTAATAGGTTTGTACAATTTGGATAAAAATGAATCAACCCAAAGTACCTTGGTATCCCATGAACAAACTAGTAAGATAAAAGTTACTATGGGGTTATAATTTCTCATCTCTAATATTGAAGTTAATACAGTAAAATACAGTAAAAAGATTTTTTAAAGGGTGATTCTCTTAGGTAGATTTAAATCAACACGTTAATGGTTTAAAATTGGGGTTATTATATTTTTAAAATTCAAATTATACTAAATAATGATGGAAATCTTTTCTTGGGGGTACCAAAAACATAATTAATGAAATGGCATATCATTATTAAAGTTTTAAGGTCAACATTATTTTGTCATCTAAGGATATACATCAAAGTAAATTTTAAATTACTTTAAAAAATTTTCCCAAAACACACATACCTAGTGTTTTGGATTTATTTACTTATGATTCTTAATCAATGATGCGATTGGAAGTGGATATCATTTTGCCTTTCTGGAGTCCAGTGGGCTGTGTCCTCAGTCGGAGTCAGTGTGCAGTTGATTGTTGAGCCCATATTGGCAGAGTTGCATCTGAGAAGTGTGGCATTGAGAGTTCTAACTGTTTTATCTTCACATCTTTTTCTGAGAGACCAGCAAAGTCAAATTATTGCCAAAAGAATGAAGTTATCATGTCCATAGCTGCCTCAAGCTGGTCAGGATGTTGTAAGGGCACTGTGAGGCTGAGGATCTATTAGAGGTTGTGACTTACATGTAGTTTGAGTGTAAAGACAAGAGTGACTTGCAAAAGGATGAAAGACCAAGAAGTTCTATGAATAGTCCTGGAAATTTTTGTTTGGCCTTCATAAAGATATAAATTTTTATAACCTGAAAAACAGAACATTAACAAGGCAATTGAATAGGCATTAATTAAAATTAATATAATATAGTGACTAGAGAAGGGTTCTCTTACTCTTTTGTTTATAGTTACTTTTATCCTTTTAATTTAAATATAATGTTAAAATATGTATATGTACATCCCTCCTTCAGTAGCTGTGGGAGACTAATTTCAGGACCCACCTGCAGGACACCAAAATCCACAGATGCTCAAGTCTTTCACATAAAATGATACAGTATGTGCATGTAACCTACGAAAATGATCCAATATACTTGAAATCATCACTACTTAAAATACCTAATACAATGCACATGGCATGTAAATAGTTATCATACTGTATTATTTAGGGAATAATAGAAAGAAAAAAGTTTACTCAGGATAAACAGAACAACCACAGACCTAACCACATTTTCAACCTGCAGTTGGCTGATTTTTTTGTATATGGAACCCATAGATATACAAGGCTAATTCTCTTTGTGTGTATGAATGTGTGTTCATGTGTACACGAACACTCAAATATGTGCTTTTGTGTATCTGTTCTTCTAGTAACCTAAGCCAAAATCTAATAGACTGTTTGTTTTCCAGTTGGACTACCTAGCACGGAGTATTTGCAGCTTTACATCAGAACATTTACTCTAATTTAATACAGGTGACAGAAGCTTGATTTTTAAAATTCCCTGGTCCCAGAGAAAAATATGACAAATGGAAAGAAAGAGACTAACTCAAGGAAGAGTATACTGTTTGATAATAAAAGGGAACGGGAACCAGTTACTTAAATTACTCCTGCCCAAGCCAAGAAACACTGCTACTCTTGATCTACATATAATACCACTATTTTACTTTTAATTCACATGTTGGCTTCATTTTTCATTGAAAAGTCTGTATATTTTCCATCCATCCTATTATGTTAGCTGATAGGTTTATATAATTACCTTACTCAACCCATATTCAGCTGGGTTTTTAAATACAATTTAATTGATGATATGCAAAAAAGAAATAGAGTCCATATTTTTAGTAATATTCTCCTAATACTGAATCTCCAATTTTGAGACAAAATTTTGAAGTTGAACAATTTAAATAATATGTCATTAATAGTCAGTATGAATAGTACTCTTGATTTTTTCTGTCTCAGCTATTTATGAAAAATTTTAAAAAATTATTAAAAAGTACAAAGAGCATCCATGTTTTCATGACTCAAAACTTATCATCATTAATTTGGTGCAGTTGCTGTTTTCTAAATACACATTGCTAAAAAATTTATTGAGGTTAAATGTGAACACTTTTCCTCTTGGGAAGAAATATTAGAACATTATGCACCAGCTAGAGTCTCTTTCCACCATCATCAACACAGTCTCCACTCACTTCCTTTTAAGGTTTCTCTCTCTCCCTCTCTCTCTCTCTCTCTCTCTCTCTCTCTGCAAAAATACCATCTATTGTCATTTTTATATGTCATCTTGTAATTTTTTTCTTAAAAAATTCTTTTCCATCTATGTCCATGGGTCACATAGTATCTTGAGTTTTGTGGTTCATAAGTTCAGATTATATTCAGGCAGAGCATTAGTCTTCAAAGAACTGCTTCAGAAAATTCCTGTGATCATCTCAACAGCTGCAAGAAAAATATCTGATTTAAAGATACTTATTGTGTGAATAAATATTTTTAAAAATAACATTGTAAGAAGAAAACTACTCTTTCTTAATCTAAAAGAAGAAAGCAACAAAAATCTAAATCAAAGGGTATATTTAATGATGAAACATTAAAATATCATTTGAAGCTGGGAGCAAACAGCTATCACATGGTGTGTTCTATAGATTCAGAAGAGAGTGTTATGACTTGAAAAGTCAGTAAAAGGTCTGAGAGTTTAGAAATAAGAAATAAATCCACCATAATTTACATATGGCAAGATTTACCTTCATGAGAATCACAGAATCAGTGAACAAAACTAGAGCTAATAAAACAGTTTGGAAACTTGTCTGGATACAAGTTGAATATGAAGGAATTATTTATGTTCTTTTATGCTAACAGTAGTTAATTAAATATTATTTTAAAGAAGGCATTATTAATAACAGCTGAAACTATATAATGTAAAAATAAACAATAAGTATGTAATGAAATTGAGGAAATTATAAAACATATATAAAATGTTTTTGATGAAACTCAAGTACTATATGAATGAGGACCTACATAAAAGAAGAGGCATGGTAGAGAATGGGAAGATTTGATTCCAAAAATGAGAATTTTTTTCATATTTATTAGTAAATTTAGGATAATGTAAATTTCAATTTAACACGTCTGTCAGGAAATTGATACAATTATCATCTTAAGTTGTATAAAATGCATCAAACAGTCCTGAGTAGCCTAGCTGAATTTGAAATAAAACAGTGTGAAGAAATGACCCCTGTTAGAAATCAGGCTTGATTTTAAATATATATCAGTCGAGACAGATTGGTTTTGTTTATATATGTAAACTAGGTCAGTGACACAGATTAGCAATTCCAGGCAGAAATAGAACTAAACAAGAAGGAACTAACATATAGATGGACACGTAATATGGAGCAAGTAAAGAAACAAATATTAGCAGCATATTAAACGATAGTTGTCTGGGACAACTGATTACATTTTGGAATAAAATTTACAAAAGCTATCTACATCACACCACACACAAAAGCAATCCTTGACGCCTGAAAAGCTACATATAAAGAGTAAGACTAGAACTTTTTAAAGGGAATATAAGAGAAAATGACCCTAGATAGGGAAGAATTTCCTTGAGTAAAACACAAGCACTAACTTTTATGTTTTTAATGTAGTACTGTTTATTTAACTTTGGAAAAACATTTGAGCCTTCCAAACATACAATGAAATAACAGAACGTTGGGACTTGTCTCCTAGTACAGATGGTTCTTGAACTTGCATTGGCACAGTGGCTCTTCGCTTTGCTGACAATGAAGAGTTCTAAGTTTGCTTACAACAGACAGTTTAAATCTGCTGCACAAAAATGAAAGACAAAAGGAAAAAATAAAGAAAGGAAATCCAAACATTTGTCATGTTCTCATGTCATTCAGTCCCCCTGTCTGTAGCTAAGAAAGGCAGCAGGATGCCATGTCACTATACACAAACAGAAAAGAGCCTGGAGCTAAGCAGGTGCCTACAGCAGTGTCCACAGCCCCAGCCTGCAGTGCATGCTGTGAGCTACAGTTCCTCCAAAGGCATCTGCCTTTGCAGCCTCGATGGCACACAAGGAGCAGAGCTGGAATTTTGTTCTTGCATTTATTTGTTTATTTTTACAAACTTTGACTAAGTACAGTTAACAACTCAGGACTTCTAACCAAAAACCACTCTCACAGGCACCAACTTTAGAGGTAAAGATTAGGGTTAGGGGCGTAGCTTAGCGATCAGAGTCCTTCCCTAGGCTGCTGACAACGAGTTTGATCCCCCAGCAGCACATATTAGCTGCACATGGTCCTTAGTCCAAGTAATCAGGAGGCTGAGACAGGAGGATCGCTGTGAGTTTGAGGCTAGCCCGGGTGACATAGTGAGTTCACGACTAGCCTAACTACACAATGAGATCCTGTCCCCTCCCCCAAAAAATGGCTAAATGTCAATTTTTATATTAGGATTAAAACTCTTACACCACAAAAGATACCATAAAGGAGTAGAATATTAGTCCCAGACTATATGTAGCACTAGAAACACAAAAATAGGAAAAAAAAAGGTTAATAGGCAGAATATATGAAAAATCTCTAAGATAAGTTAGAAATGGACAACCAATACAAAAATATAAATAAAAACAAATAGATAATAACTTATGGGAAACAAAAAAGCTAATAAACATAGAAAAATGTTCACTCAAAATCAGACAGCTGCAAAACCACTGTCGACAGCTCGTTGCGGTCAATCGTTGGCTTTCAGATTGAAGCTTCTCTCTTCTGCTGCCCTTCTGCCCAGCCCTGGGTAAGTAACCAATAGCACCTAAGTAGGTTAGCCAGTGGATGAGGCTGAGAGAAGATTGGAGCGTGGGAGAAAGGAGAATCCACGCTCTCTCCCTTTCATTCTGCCTGCTGCAGGACCAGCAGTATCTTCTGTGAGCCTCTGGAGACTCTGCTGCCATCATCTTCCACCCCATTCCCTTTGAGTGACAGACAGGTGACTCCAGTATCGGGTCTCTGTTCACACCATTTCACCCATCAGTCCTCTCAGTGCTCTGGCTGAGAGTCACCTCTGACTATCACAGATGTTATTTACCATTTATTGAATTTTTCAGCCACTTCATTATCTGTCCAATGAATGACTATTATGGTTTAAATCTAAAATGTCTTCCCCAACTCCCCTGTGTTTGGAAGAAGGTGAAATCATGGGGTGCTGTACTTTTCAGTGGACTAATTCATTGGTGTTTTTTTTTTATTTTTTTATTTTATTTTTATTTTTTCCTGTTCAGTGGTAAGGCCTCCTCGGATGGCTAGGTCACAGGGGACCTGACTTGGGAGGGAGCATCTCGCTTTCTGACTGCGCCCTTCTCTGTGCTTCCTGGGCACCATGAGGTAAGCAGTTCCCCCTTCCCCCTCCCCACCATGCCCACTGTGATTACTTCTGTCTTGGAGCTGCCTGACATTCATGGGCTGAGACCTCTGAACCTCTCCTTCTTTACGTTGTGGATGTCAACTATTATATTCGAATGACAAGGAAGTCGCCAAGACAGAAATTGTTACCTAGAGAAGGGCCATTGCTGTGCTTATACTTGCTTGCATGTGTTGGAAGCCTTTGGAACTGTTTGTTAGTGGGAATCTGGAAAGGTTAGTGATGCTAGCTAGAGAAACCCTAGAATGCTATATGCCAAGGTTGATGGACATTCTGGTAGAAGCTCACAAGGCAAGAATGCTGATAGGAACACAGATCATAAAAGCCAGGCTCAAGAGGTTTCAGATAGATGAAACCACTCTACTGGAAGCTGAACTAGAAGCCATGAGTGTTACACTCTAGCAAAAAGTGTTTCTGCATTTTGCCCATGTCTTGAGACTTTGTGCCAGACCCAGGGCAGTAGACCACAGACTAATTTAGAGATGGAAATTCAAGGGAGAACAATACTCAGGCTGTGATCTGAGCACTGTTGTCAGCATTTATACATCTCTATAGTGAGAAACGGGGAGCAAATATTAGAGCAAAAAAAAAAGCGGATGTAAGAATTTAACAGCTTTGTCAGAAAGGAAGTGCCTTCAAAGTTGGCGTGAAGAAGAGCAAGGTTGCTGAAAAGATGAGCACGAGAAAGAGGCCAAGTACTCTGCATCAGGACCACAGAAAAGATGCTAGAAGGTGTCTCAGGGATCCGCAGGACCTCACTTACCACAGGCTCAAAAGTCTGAAATGAAAGACTTTACTTTTAAACAAAAGACTTTGCTATTGTAGCAGACAATGTCATATTATATGCTGATAGACAGTAAGTGTGAACTTCCACACACAGTCGGTATAGTAGATAAGACCATTTTGGAAGAAGGCAGTTTTATTGAGTGAAATGGAAGGCAACCCTTTCCTATAATTTAGCAACTTCATTTGCTCAGCCAGGCATATGTATTCAAGCCATGCTTCTGCTCATTTTCACAAGAAATACAACACATATTATAGCATTGTTTATAAGAACAAAAATCTATAAAACAACAAATATCAACAGAAGTGTCACTTAAATATATATAGATACAAAATATCTGTGTAATATATAAAGCAGACTGAAATACTACTAAGTTGTTAAAAACTATCAATAAATTTTTCTGGTGTTGCAATGGGTAAATCTCAAAAGTATGCAAATTAATAAGAATACTTGGATAATGCAATGCCATTATTACACAGATATTGAAGTCTAAATGTATATATTCACTCAGATACATGTATGGTAAAATCATAAATATACATATGTAAATACATATACAATCATGTATGTACACATAGAGATGAAAATACCAAATTCATAATGATTCCATCTGGCAGGACCGGGAAAAGGGTGTGGAGAGTGACACATGGGAATTTAACATGCCTGCAGTGTTTGTTTCTGAAAATATCATAAAGATTTGTCAGAAATTATATTGGATAAGGCTGTATGGAAGATATACAGATGCTTGCTATTCAATTATTCATACCAGAAGTGATTGAAAAATACAGTGAATGTTTAAATTTTTCAAAAACAAGCATTACAGTAAAAGACAAGTTCCCCAAAACAATGGAAAGGTGGGGTATCTTAAATATGATATTTTGAGGGGGAAGAAAGCAATATGTTGTTTACTATAATACTCATTAATTTAAATATTCATTCTAGTCTTTGATTACCGCTCAGTCAGCTGTTTAACAGTGGTGTGTCCTCATCTCAATCCCTGGGCCTGGTACCCTGAGACCTCTGGCTCTTCCTCAAAGTTTAAATGGTCATAAAAGATAATTTGAATCAATTCAGGCATCAAGGCAGCCAGAGTAGCATAGCGAAAGACACCCAAGAAAGGCTTCTGGAGCCATTACAGAAAAATGGCAAGAATGGTGGAGTATGTCCCAAATGAAGAAAGGGTGGATATTTTGAGGGGGATTTAAAGCAATGTGTCTTTTTATAGTAATAAACCTTCTAAAATGATATCCTCACTTTGTTCATTGAAATGTTTCATTCCATTTTAAAGGTCTTGTTTTTCAAAAACCAAGAAGCCATTATTGATGTAGAAGAGGCCATAATGAGCACCTAATTATGTCCCCAAATTTATGTGGAGTAGAAACCACTGGTGAGCTGACAAAAGACTCTCTAGAAATACCGCCAAATTTCCTCCAGAAGGAAGTCGTATTTCACCCACACACCCAGCCATCCATCTTCGAAGTAGCACACTTTGTCCACGCTCATCACCATTGACCAGGTCAGCCTGTTGAGGCCCACTCCTGAGCGAGCACTGCTTGCAAACACACACAACCGTTTTCCACAACACTGCCTGCCACTTCGGGCCTTGCCTGGCCCACCCTAGGAGATCTGTCTCTTTGAGGTGCCCTTCGACTTTCTTCCCCCAGCCGCAGTTTCTTGCCGCTAGTGGTCGTGCTGTTTCTCATCTGGCCCTTGCTCTAGCCTTTTGTCTTGGTTTCAGCCTACTTGTTCTGTCCTACTTTCTTGGTTATCAAAGTCATTGTTTATGAATCAGGGCTCATTGCTGTCTAGTCGATTATTTTTGGAACAGGTGAGAACTTCCTTCTATCTTCAACTATTCCTGAGTCTTTCTTGCCTCTGAGCGTCTGCAGGTGTTTTGGGTAGAACACTGCCACGGAGCCCTAACTACTCCCCTAAGCCCTAGCTTAATCCCTTATTGTGGAAATCTTTGTAGATGCTTGAAAATAGCTCCATCTACTTACCTGTCTTCCATGCAGTATGTCACACCATAACCACCCTCAGCCACCAAATTTAAGCTTCATTCGGGGACAAAGAGTGACTGTATTATTTATCAGATACAGTCAACCACAAAGCCTAGCATATAATAGACATTTCAGAAATACTTTATGAACAAATAAAGAAAAATAAAGTTAAACTAATAGTCTAGCAATAATTTTCTGATGAGTATTAGAGCTTATATCTACAAAGCCAAGAGACTTCCGAATAGGGTCAGGTTGCTCAGTAAGTCATTTTGTAGTTCAATTTTATAAGTATTTTTCTAACTATTTTTAATAACCTTAGCCTTAAGTTTTTAAAATCACTTCTGGAATGACAAATTCCAGAAGGCTATGTCACATTACATGCGATTGCATTTTCTCCATTTTTTGGTCATTTGCAGGTGGGTTTGGTGCAAAGTACCCATACCCAGCCCTAATGCTGTCTGCGGACTTCTTGTCTCCTTAAGCTCAGCTTACATTTACAAAGTCAGGTCAACTTATGCTGTCTTTAACGTTTTCACAATGATAATTCTTTACCTGATTTTTTGCAGGGGGAAGCGATACAGCAAAACTTTTTGTTTCTATAACATAATGAAGAAAGAAATAATCAAGATTAGAGAAAAAATACAACACTGAGGTAGCAGCTTTAATAGAAAGTGATCAGTCAGCCCTGGTAAAGTAAAACAATGACACCAACTCCAGCATTTGGGTTTTGGTGATGATCACAAATTATTGCCCACTCTCTTGGCCTTTTGGGATTTGTTTTTTGCGAAATCTAAACCAACAACATGCAAATGTGAGTGCAGAGCAGGGAATTCTTATTAACAGAGCCTGTTTGATCGTTCTTTTCATGCCGGTTTAGATCTCTTTAGTTTGCTTCTGAAGCAGCAGCTGGGAGCAATGCATTTCCGAATTATCACAAGATTTAATGGTGTAATGTGATCAAAGGGCAATCAAACTAGTTACAGCAAGAGAAAAGCAACCGAAGTGTGTAAGCCAGGCAGAATCTACCGTGTCAGTCTTCAATTTGCTGAATATTTTATGGAAAACATGTATGTACTTACACACGTGAAGTATATTCACACATCTCATTCATACATCTCCTTTTACATATTGCATGTAAGATTAGACATGGACGCATATCTTGCAAAAATAAGTGTATATTTAAGTGTTTATTCCTCGTTACCATATAAGCTAGTTTTTCTCTGGGAAACTTTTGTTGATATTTCTAAGATAGGTCTTAAAAATATTTTAAGGGAAAAGATTTGCTTAGCTTGAGGATATAAAATCTTCAAGGATTTCATATTTTAATTTTATGAAATGCTTCAAATTTTATAGGTAAACCATACAGCATTTTTCTTTAAAAAGCATTAGGAGATTTTCTGAAAATGCCCATCACAGCAAGGCAACCAATATGTTTCAATATACTTATTCCTGATTTAATCACTGTTAATCCTTTATATCTTTCTTCTGAAGAGTTTTAAATTGTATTCATAAGCAGGGCTTATTACTATGAATTTCAAGTAGATTAATCCATATATTTAAAACACCCCTGCAAATGCAGCTGTTCATGCATGTGACTAGCCACAGTAGGCTGTGTGTTGATTACCAGAATGCTGTTTTTGCAAGGTAGAATGAAGCAGAACATATCAGGAAAATAGCTCCAGAAACGTTTCCCCTGAAACCAATGGTCTGATCTCAGAAAAACATTATTTAGAGAGCAGCTCCCGTTGGCTGCAGATATGACTTTGAGTGTAGACAGCTAAAATAATTTGCAGATCTAAGTATTTTAGAAGTATAATCCCCATCCCCTATTTCCCTAAACCTTCCCCACTCAGCTTCCCAGTGATGGTGTCCTTTATTTTTATCATAAAAAGCAAAAAAAAAAAAAAGTGTGTCTCTTTTCAAATTCATGTTTACACTTATGAAGTTATCTTGTTCCTGAAGTTGTCTTTCATATGACACAGTAAAAATAACTTGCTGTTTTAAAACTATGATTTTTTAAAGTCGAAGTCAAATAATGTTAAGTGTACACACTGTTAGGACAAGTTCTGAATCAGACAGATCTTTACCTCAAACCCCGTTTACCAATTCTGAGTTCTACATTGCTTAGCAAGTTACAGAGCCTCTTTGTGCCTCAGTTTCTACAAAAGTTGGAGAACAACGCGCCAAGCTTTTAGCCTAGGATTGCTAGGATGACTCAAAAAATTTACATGTGCTTTTAGCACAGTATTAGATTTTGAGAATAAGCTTCTTTTGCTGCTGTTATGCATTATAAATTTTGCATTATAAAGAATTAAGCTACTTTTGCTTTTTTTCCAGTATTGGCTAAGCATGTAAAGGCGATAGAACTTCACACACACACACACACACACACACACACACACACACACCCCACAAATACCACCGCACATTAAGGTAGTGGGTTTTAGTTGATGGCTTTGTTCTAACTGGAGTACTCTGAGCCCTCGAGTGTTTTGCAAGCAAAATGAGGTCACAATATCTCATCAGTTAGGTTTCTAAGTTGCAAGGAAAAAAAACCATACCAGAAATGGGAATCTGGCTAACAAACACAGAATAGAATTTATTGAAAGAATGTTGGGGAATTCATTGAGAACCTCAGGGAAGACCGTTCTGAATAAAGTTAAGCAGGCCAGTAGACCCCAGATGCATATCACCCCTCAGGGCCCCTCCTTCCAATAGGAGCACACTCTCCTTCACCCCTGGGCTGCATCCCCTGCCAGCTCACTGCCGCTAGAATCTGGACGCCACTGCCGTCTCTGGAGCTGCCGCTAATGCTACCAGCAAGAGTTTTTCATGCTTATCATGTTTGCTGGCTTTGTAGGCTGGAATTGTGGATTGCACTCTTCTCCAAAGAGACCAGGTGTCTGAGGAATTTACGGTCACAAAATACTTAAGCTACTCCACCACTCCCCAAGCCTTGAGTGATTTCTTAGGGCCGACAATGTCTAGGAAGTTTTACCTATCCCAGGCCATTCGGTGATGACTTAAAAACTCCACAGCATCAAAGTAATTCTTACCCAACAGGGGTAGAAATTTTTTTAAATGCTAGCCTGATTTTAGCTTTTTTATTTTGAGTTTCATAGGAAACCCTAATATGCTCAGGAGCAGACTGCTGGAGCCTAGTAGACATTTAATTTTTCCGCCTTTTATGCGTACCCCTTGGGAAGTCATATGCCTTCAAAAATATGTGTGTGATGCAGTCAGTAAATTTCTTCTTCAAATTGTCTATTTAGAGGAGAGTGACAGGCACCACCTAGTTCATATGCTGAGTTCTACAGTCCTGGGAACTGTCACCAGCATTTTTTATTGAAAATAATCAATGGCTTTGACAGATAAAAAGGGGACAGCATGGTGGCATATTGTGATGCATCTTGACAGTGTGTCTCAGAGTGGCTGTCCCTGTCAGTATCTGCTGTTTCATTTTTTTTCTAACTAGAACCCAAGGGCAAGTTCTTAGGGTCTCCAACACTGAAATTGTTCAAATGCAAAGGGCAATGGACACCCAGAAGTTGCCTCATGTTTCTTTATTCGGTTTTTGCATCCACTGAAAAAATTTCATATTTTAACCTTTATTCTCATGTGGAATGTTTTCAATGAGTTACAAAACTTGGAAAGAATCATCTGGACTGAAGTGCATGTTTCCTTGGCACTAAGAAAACAATTGCATTGAGAACTACACTGGCCATATTATATTCTTGATCTTTTTATGCAACTCCATGTAATTTTAGAAGTTTATTAGTAGACATTGTACATTACTAAAATGCTCTAGTCACAACACAGCATTAAAAGGCAAGGAACATTTTCATTATAATTCATTACACATGCCCAGAATTTCTGTCATTATAGTTGCCTGAGTTAGTATAAATAATCTTTTTAGGAACCACTGTTATAGAAAAGACTTGGTTTTTTTATGTAGAAAGATGAGAGTTACATGAGAAATTTTTCCACACTTCAATTACTCTCTCTTTTTACAAGAGAAAATAATCTACTGTGCTGAATAATTTGAAATACCATTTTGTTAACATGTAACTAGACTGTGTAGCTAATGAACCTCCTGAGACCGTAAGTTAACCAACATGGCATCATTTAGATGATTTCCTCGACTGAGGCTCTTGCCAAGGTGAAGGAATGATTCTGAATCTCCATCTGTAGGTGGATAGAATTTTAGAGCGATGATCGGCCTCCAGATTGGGTTACTTTGGATCCTACGTGAGACAGAGAGCTCTTCAAACCAAAGTCATTACAAAACAAAAGGTGAGTAAAGATATGGAGTAGTTTCCCAGGAGCAGTCACTGCTTCCAGCCTTTTCACAGGGTTTATTGTCTAGTGGGGTTGAGGTAGTACCTCAGCTTCCTTCCTTAACATCTCCTGATAACTTGTCTGACATCTCAAAGAGTTTCTTAAAATATTCGTAAACCTTTGGCAACCCTCCCTCCCCTGGGCCTCATGAATAAAACATTTATCCAGTCAGCAGCTTTGGCAGGGAGGAACAGCCAAGTTCCGTCTATCAGTGTCAAGAGCTGAATTATCCAGTGATTGCATATCTTTTAATAACTCCTCTCTTTTAAGGCAATATTGGTAAATAGTCTAATATTGCCCATCCCTTCTTTCTTGGCAAGTGTTCACTTTTCTATATGATAACATATCACCATCATGTAAAAATGGTGAGTGGCCAGGGCCACGTAGTCCTTTTGCATTTTTCAATTTGCAATCTGTATTAGCTTGACAAGAACTACAGACCGGACGGTTTCTCCAATAGAATGTATTGTCTCATAGCTCTGGATGCTGCAACGTCCCATTCACAAGCTACAAGCTCTGTAAGCAAGAACATCAAGAAGTCGGTAGAGATGGTTTCCTTCAGAGGCAATGAGAGAACCTGTTCCATCATGTTGCCTAGTTTCTTGCCACTCGCTGTCATCTTTGGCAAATGCTTGTGCCCTGGCTGTGGAAATATCACCCCGTCTCTTCCCTTACTCTCACATGGAATTCTCCCTCTGTGCATGTTTATGTCTACATTTCCTTTTCTTAAAGTCACATTGGACTGTCACACACTCCACTCTAAGATGACCTCAAAGCAGCAAATTACATTAACAATGATGCAATTTCTAAATGAGGTCATATTCTGAACTACTGAGGCCAAGGTCTTCAACATAAAAATGTTCACAGGACACCATTCAACCCGGGTACACTCTTGTATACCTTGTTTATTTTTTTTTTCTGTTCCTTCTTTATAAAGTGCATTTCTTCTTCATATTGGATACAGGAAGATCAACCAAACCTGCCCACTAAAAATCCAATAAGAATTTATTTTCCTTAAATAGATCAAATAGATTCTGGGATTCATATTTAATCCCATTCATTTTCCATAACAATCAATTTAGTATGCTGTTTGGTGACACATTCAATAACTAAAGCAATTTTGGCAGAAAGAATAAAATTAGTGCTACTTACATTTCATGAAGTTATTCTAAATGACTTTGTTGAGATATAAAGAAACGAAGCAGAAAGTTAATTATGCAAGCCTTCAAAGACTCATGTTTGAATAAAGAAGAAATATAATTGTCTTAAATTTCTATAAAAAGAAAAACCAAAATGTTACTAGGTTTGGGGAGGTTACAGTGGTGAAAAAGAAATCACAATTTTTTAATGAAGAGACATAGATCTACAAAATTAATAATCTCTGATGGTTGTACCCACTACTGAACAACAATAAAATCATTGTTTTAGGGTTCCCTGCAGACTAATTCTCCTCTAACCACTTAAGTAAATAAAGTCCTTAATGATTAGAAACCATTTGGATCTTAAAGAAGAAACTTGACTTAAGATAAAGGCAACTTGACTCAATGTATTTAATATTATATTACTTCTGAAGAAAAAAAAATCTTTTAGTTTACCTATAATAAAATTATACTTTCGGACTCTTCCATGACATTAATCCCATCATGTGTGATTTTTTTCTATATCCCTGAGTTATTCTATGTGGTGAGTATAACACTACAAGTTTGACATGCATATCATGAGCTCCTGTGTATAAATGTATGTTAGCTCATTAGTTATATTAATAGGACCAATAACTGACACACACAACTGAAAGGATGGAACATTTATTTTGGCCCATGTTTTCGGAAGTTTCAGTTCATGGTCACCTGGTTTCGGCCCGTGACGACGCAAACACATCATGGTGAAAGAAATACGCTGACCTCCTGGAAGGCAGGAAGGAAATGAAGCAGGAAGGAAGCCAGTACGGAAAGGATCGGGGACAAGATGTAGCTTTCAAAGGCCCATTCCCAGGCACCTGCCTCCTCCCACCGGACTCTACTTCCTGTAGTCCATTCAGCTATGAACTCATCCATGGGCTAATCTGTGGATGAGGCTCAGGTCACCACTAAACTAAACATTTCTATCAACATATTAGGGATCGAGCTTTCAACGTATGAGCCTTGAGGGCCACTTCATATTTGAATCATAATGAAAGGTAAATAGAGAACACGTGAGACAGGCTAAAAAATATCACCTGAAGTGCAAAAACTTTGGTTCCATGTAGACAAAACAGTGGCAGCAGAATCAGCTTTCCCTGGAGTCAAGTTGTCTCATTTCATAGTTAGCCAAGAGCCACTACCTTATTCACACTCTTTGGTCCTTAGGCAATGTGTAACTGATTGACACACACAAACACATCTGCACACAAAGCAACGGATTTTTCTTAAATAGACTAAATCCAAACCAATGCTTTGGACCAGGTTTCCTCTCTAAATTCTTTTCTTCTTCACTCTGACAAAGCTACAAAAAAATAAAGATTTCTACAACATACTCACTTTCTGTACTTGCTTTTCTTGAATTCTATTAATAAAGCATTGAAAGAGTTTGAATGAGGACTTGGGGCGTAGCTAACCAGTCAAAGCGCTTGTCTACTGAGTGCAAGGTTCGGGTTCAATTCCCCAGCACCCCATAAGTAGACGTGGTAGAACATACCTATAATCCCAGCACTCAGGAGACTGAGGCAGGAGAATAAATGTGTGTTCGAGGCCACTCTGAACTGCATCGTGAGTAAAGGACAAGCCTGGACTATAGAGCAAGACCCTGTCTCAACAAGAAAAAAAAGAAAAGAGTTCGAGTGCTTCTTTCTGCCTTTTAGATCCACCAGCCACGATCACCTTGCAAATAACACGGAGCCTGGACTCACCCTGGACTCACTTCCTCCACAGAGCAGACAGTACGAGCCCTGAGAAAACGTCTTTGTGATTGATTTTATAGTATTCTTCTAAAAAAGCATCTCCTTAAATAATATTTGTTTTTAATATCATGAAACACCATTTCAGAGAGTTAGAAGATTAACTTTCTCCCATGGAAAATCATATTTGATATAAGCCTAAATACAAAGGACATATTTATCTGTTACAGACATATAATAAAGAAGGTAGGAGGATTCACCCATGGCTTGCAAAGATGCTCTTTGTTTTTCTATTCGCAATCTTTTTAGATTCAAATTATGCATCTGGGAAAAAAACAGAAAGACATACACATATCCAAAAGCCAATGAGAATAAGCAAACTTCACAAAATTCTTGGATCTACTTTCTTTCTTGGTCAGATTCATTTCCAGAAAACTTTCCTGATAACTGGAGACCTTCTTCTAAGGACTTTCCTGTTTACCCATTAGTCCTCTAGTTATCTTGATGGGACCGATAGCTGATATACACAACTGAAAGAATGGAACATGTATTTTGACCCACGTTTTTGGAGGTTTCAATTCATGGTCTTTGACATTGTCACATTTTTATGTACCTGTTTTAATATACCATTGACTTTACCACCATATGACCTCCTCAGGAAGCAACAGTCACAGCCCCAGTTCTTGGAGTGTTCTCATTGTGAGGGGAAGAAAAAAAAGACTTAATTGTCTAAGCCCACTTTCCAAGAATTGCTGCCGTCATTCTGCAAAGAGTTGTGACAGGGAATTTGCTAAGTCTTGTTACTATTCCAATAGCCAATTTCTGTTCCTTCTTCAAGAGCTGGGTTGGAATTTCTACAGAGTACAAACAGCTCCAAGCACAAGTCATTAACTGTGGCCTACTGTGTGGCCAGGCAGGAACGAACTCTCTGTAGTCATTCTTGCAGGGAATCATGAACAGGTATGAGCCCTTTGCAGGTTTAGCAGCCCCTACACCCTGAACCTTGGACATGCACTTAGCCAAGCAAGGGGCTCAAAGCTCTGCTCAGAGAATAAGAAACATCTTGAAACAGATACCATCTTTTTAGATCAGCTCGGGACTGGGAAGAAATTTTGCTGAGGATAACAACCCTAAGGGTAGAGAAAGCTCAATAGCTTATTGTTAACCAATCAGATAGAGCTGTCAGGTTCCTCAAACACACATACCTTTAATAAGAGCTACATGTGCTCTTTTGAGCTTCTCCATGCTCTATTCTAAGGACAGTGGGATTCGGCCCAATGTCCCAGTTGAGGAAACATTATAATACGAATTGGACGAGTGCCCCGATGCAAAGAAAGGAGAGGAACCCGGTGAGGATGGCACATGAGTGACCAAGGCAAAGGAGGGTTGGTCCCGCAGCACCATCCCTCCTCCCCCTCCTCGTAACTCTGTGCATGAGGAGGGCTACGGAAACAATCAGTTCTTTCCTACCTCAGTGGTTTTGCTCATGTGATTTCCAGTGCCTAAAGTAATATTTTTCTGGCATAAATGGCCTTTTCAATGCTCTGCGTGGTGCATTCGATTTCTGTTCAAATGTCAGCCTAGGCGAGTGCAGTCCTTAAAAGCCTACCTTACCTGTCCCAGGCACTTTCCTTAACCTTCACTGGTATTATTATATCTTCAGCTTGACTTGTGTCCAGAACCTGCTTCTACATTAGGCAAATGACCTTAAGGGCAGATATTGTGTCTTATTTTCACCAGGACAATGTCAAGCATGTAGCAAATGTCCAGAAAAGATTGGCTGAATGAATTAATGGGCTCTAGAAAAGCCTTACCCAACAGAACTTTCTAGAATAGGCAAAACGATCTCCATTAAACACCGAATATGGTAGGCACTAGCCACATTTGAAATGAGGCTTATATGGATGAGAAACTAAATTTTAAATTGTTAGTGTTTTTAAATTTAAATAGCTACATATAACCATGTAGCTATAAGCATGTAGGAGACTAGTTTTAGGACATCCCCTCTGAAAAGTACACGACAACTTCCAAAGAACTCGTGTGACTCCAAGGGGAGGTGTTACCCAGACTCTGAGTTTGATATTTTCACAAGCTACAAGATCAGGCCTGTGCAGCCTAGTAATTACTACTATTAATTTTAATAATAATTTTCCTGGGTACAGAATATGGCATATGTTATAAAAACAGATAATTTGAACCATATTTCTTGCAAAGTAAGAAAACTGTTTTTCTACTTCATTTTGCTAATGATTTCTGCATACACAAAAACCTGAAACATCTCAAAAAATAATGGAATAGCAGTCGCTTACGCGTTATCTTACGTGCTTGCTTAACTAAAACATCAGTAGGCCAAATGAGTGCTAAGCTACTATTTATCTCCAGGGTCTGGCACAGTACTGGCATGGATAGGACACTCAATAAATACTTTTCAATGCACAAGTAAATCCCACAGAAGCATCCTGCTCAGTTACCCTGATTGCTTTCCTTTTCTCATTTCCGTTTTCCTTTCATTGTACTTATTTTCTTATTAGAAGAAGCCAAAAATGAATGGATAAGCAGTGGCAAGTTTTGGAGTAAAGGTACCTTTTCCCCTAATGGCAAGATGACGTGATTCACGTACACCATGCGACAGCAGGGTCTAATTTCACTCATGTCTAAGCACCTCATTGGGTAGAGGCACTGAAGGCCCCACTAACCAAGGTACTTCCACCCAGACGCCCACATGAGCAACCAACTGGTTGACCCTTGAGGCTTTGTCCTCAAAGCAGTACCTCAGAAAGTGGTAACAAAGAAAAAAATGAAAGGAGGGAAGAAAGGGAGGGAGGGAGGAAGGGAAGAAGAAGAAGAAGAAGAAGAAGAAGAAGAAGAAGAAGAAGAAGAAGAAGAAGAGAGAGAGAGAGAGAGAGAAAGAAAGAAAGAAAGAAAGAAAGAAAGAAAGAAAGAAAGAAAGGATATAATTTGGCAAATAAGACACCAAGCACTCTCTGGGAGCTTAACCTGAATCCAGTTACACTTGAAATTTGCAGTTCTAGGTCTCAAAAACTTAGGTCCCACCAAGACAATCACACTACTTTTCTCCTTTCTTTAGGCAACCATCTTGCAAATAGATACAGATAGTTTGTTCCAATTTAAAAGTGGCAACCCCAGTAAGTAATTTCCATGAGAATTAACAATCAGACATCCCCTCCCTTACGCTCTATTATCCCCCGACACATATGCTGTGATATGGCAGATCACAGTCAGAATTTTCTCTTTTTGATCGAGTTAGAAAAATAATCTCATTGCCTCAATATTGACAGCAGCTGTGGCTCTGCCGCTCCAGGCCAGAAATCCTTTGTCTGAAACAAACAAACAAAAAACCTGCCTCTCCCCATTTCCCCACTGAAGCCTGTCTCTCAACTGAAAACCTAACCCATAGGTATCTACCCCACAAAGGGTTTTTTAAATACATTTTTTAAGAGACAAAAATGAGCATGATTGTCTGGCAACAGGGCAGACTTCAGCATCAAAGTGGCTGATTCACTTGGGATGGCACTTCTGTAATGCTCTTGTATTACCACTGCATGTCATATTTTAATTTGGCCATAATATGATATCATGGCTCTTACTAAGAGGGAGGCATTGAGGACCATTACTAAAAAGACAGAATGGAACTTTGCTTGAGTAAGCTGTATAGAGAGAGGCGAAAAAGAGAGAGAATAACAAAAGACCATGTAGAGCCTGGGAGTAGGAACTCTTGGAAAAGAGAAAACAATTCTTTTGTTCTACATTTTGCAATTTATCATCCACGCTATTACACACCGCATGTAGCATCATTTTTCTTTAAATGGGTTTAATGTTAAATCTTTTGTTTTGGTGGATCAGATATTACTATGTATCAACTGACTCAGGAACCTGCTGTGCCCAGAAGCATATCTGGGGGAAATGGATGTTAACATCCACGCACTCCTTCTGCTAAATAACAAACTTTCACACAGCACAAAGAAAAGTTCCGTCAGATCTCTTCAGGAGCCATGCCCAAACATATGTGAACCCACACCTGGGCAAATGCTAATTTCAAGTGGAAAAAGACAGGAGTGAAGATCATAGACAGAATCTTCCTTATCTGTTTTTATGGTTGATCATGAACAAGAGAAAGAAATAAAACGTGGCCGCTTCCGGTTACACATTAGGCATCTATTTTGCAAAACACAGAAGGCATAAGACACCCAAGTTTCCACGCCCTGGTTGCAGAGGAGGTGATTCGTCCATTGCAGGAAATACAGCATTCAACAGCTTCTCCACGACCCTTCTCTTCGACTTAGTTGAAGTTACACAGCAGGTTTTTACAAATCCCTCTGAAGCTTCCTGGTTAAAAAGGGGAGAGTAATTCTTTGCATAAGAGAAGGTGGTTCTCACTCTTTCCAGTTCTCTGACCCAGCAAAAATTACTGTCAACTATCTGCCCAGTTGAGAGATATTGATTCTCCTGTTGTCATGGCAATGTGTTAGTTGTCAGGTCTCTGTGACTCTTACACACGGTGCCTAATCTGTTCCTCCTGGCCTTTGGATTTTGACACTTTTTAAGCCTTAATTAGTTTATTTGATGAGACTTGCCCATTTTATTTTTATACTAAGCAGCTATTGAAAGCACAGACATCCACAGAACAGATCACAGAGGTAAAAACTGGCATGCTGTCAGGGCGACCGGAGACGACAAACAACACAACAAAGTGGGAGGTGCAGGCTCCACTCACTGCTCCGCAGATATGGCAGAAACGAAAACAGTTTTTGCCATCTGTCACATAGCACAGTGTGGAAATTATGAAGCTGTGCGTTTGGGCGTTTGAGGAATACTCTGCCATTGCAATCGGATCGGAATTGCATTCCCTAGTCACTGAGGGTTTGGATCAATGCTCTTTAATATTTTTTCCCCTCTGAGACTCTACATCTTAATTTAGTTTTTGGAGTGGACATCTTCTGAGCAATTCACTTCGAGGCAAGTATTTCACACAGGTAAAGCTTCATTAAGGATCCAGAAGAAAAATCGTTATTCCAGGGCCTCAGACTCAAAGGATGGTTCATACAATCCTAGAAGAGTGAAGTGGGGTTCAAAGAGACTTTCAGGGAAACCAATAAGTCAAAAACTATTGTCATGATAAGCCTAAGAAACTGCCGCTTTCTTAACTCTGTTGACTTTGACGTTGATGATGTAAAAGTAATCAGGGTCAAATTGCTAAGAATTTTAGCCCTAAACAAGTCATGGCATGTATAGGGAAGGAGAAGGCTGCCTTAAATTTATCTTGGATGAGAGCTTAAAATAACTTGATCCGAAGTTACCAAATTATTGATAGAAGTACAAGTCTTTTAGATATTCTGAGCGCCCAAATGCGCAGATTGTATAGAAGCCTTGTGCTGCATTCTGAAGAGAGAGATCGTGCGCAGTCATTTCAGCGGGCAGCGAAATGGACCACCGTTGTAACAGAACACAATTCTCACACTAACGGGCGCTGCACGAATGGCGGTACTGATGCCTGAGTATTTGGGTGATTACTTTTTTTCTAAATTAAAGCAAGTAAAGTTTCATTTCAGGGAGAACAAAACACAGTATTTGCTGTCAAATACCGAATGAGAACTTTCAAGAAAAATTTTGAGTTTTGGAAAAATTCTGAGTTTAAATAGTTCCCAATCAAGATACAGACTATTGAGTATAGTTTTTGATATTGTACATTTATATGCATTAACATTTGGAATATCTGTAACATTAACATTTAGGATATCTATATGTTTTCCATATAACAAATATGTGATGTTACAATATCTTGAATGGGGAGGAGACAGACTTGATCTAAGTACGAAGATCAACAGATTTTAATCTAACAGAACATAAAACATTAATCGATATGATTTCAGATTTCATACTATAACTAGTTTAAACCAACTAACACTTGCAAAATTTTGGGGTAGAGAAATACTCACATTCAGAAAAATAGTACAGTCTAGTACTCATCTTTTTGCAGCTACAATATCAGATTTGAGGTCAATTTCTCCTTGATTTTCAACCAAATCAAACTCATAAAAACAAATAACATAAAAACAAGTGGAAAGTAGCAGCCATAAGAGAATCCAGTGATCTTCTGTTAAGCCAGGAATTAAATAGACTCTCAAAACTTTAAAACAATGCCATTCTCAATGACTTAATTTTATTTTTAAAAATTATTGTTCATAAAAATTACATTAGTTGCCATTTTTCTGTTCTTTTAAAATAAGTATATTCAAAATTTGTTACTTCTAATTTATAATATAGTAAATACGTAAACGAAAGCAATTTGAACCTTCAGTAACTTTTGAGATCAAAATGTTTGTGGATCATTATTCAAAGACTCAGCCATCTAAGATGCTGAAATCACAAATCAAGAAACTAGGTAACAGGAGGAGGTGAGCTCTTAAAAGCTCACCCGTAGTCTTTTGTGCTTGGTCCATTTCATCGAACATTATTGACTCTAGGTGGCTCCATTTTCATTCAAATAATTCATATCTGTCTTTCTTTAGAGCTGCATAGTATTCCGTGGTTCTAATGTGTTACAGAATTTGAAATTCTTCTATTTACAAAAAAATGTTGAATTTCATGCCATGTGAGTTTTTTACCAAAACAAAATAAAATAAGTAAAAGGAAAAAGAAAACACTCTATTCAGGCAAAAACTGCTTTATGACAACTCCTGACTTATTTTACCAAAATACAGACTGCATACCGTCAGAGAAGTTAAAAGACAGTCCCAGTTGGGCCCAAAGATACAGGGCTGTCTTGTTGAGTAAGACATATTCCTCCCTCATTTTCATCTTTTTTATTTAAACTGAGTCTTTTCAATTAAGGAACAATTTGTTACATATTAACATCAATACAACATGATTGGAATCACTAGAGAATCTGTAATAACCAACATGGTTATGAAGACAGAGGGAAAAAATGAAGTGGTGATAAGTTGCAACTTTAAATGAACATCATCCCCAATTTTGATGGCAAAATGTAATAATAAAACTGCATCTGACGTGTCCCACGCTATCTGCGTGAAAACCCCCAATCCCGATGTGACTGAAGCACGCACTACTGAGGGTAGACTGGGAAGTGTGTCACCAGGGTTCAGGTGGAGATTCGCATCTTTGCTCGATGGAATGATTCCAGAACATCAGGTTAAGAGTCAGTCAGATCATACTGAAAGTGAAGAAATCCTGAGAAGCAGCGCATCTTCATGACACTCAGCAGAAGCCAGTGATTCAAACTTTCGAAAGCATAAAATACTATCTTATAAGCAGAACACTCCTCATCCACAGAAAGAGGGAAACCAAGCAAGTCAAAACAAGAGCTCTGTCCTCCATCCATGGTTCTCAGAGGAAACAAAATGGTACCGGGTTGTTCTGCATCCCGCATTGCTCAATCTTGGGTAGACTGTGTTCGTGGTTTTTCCAACGGTAGGCGAAAAGAAAGAATAGCATAGCAACAATGAATATCTCTAAAGAACCTGCCTTGTGTCCTTCATCCCTATCCCTAAAATTAGAAAAAAAAAGGGCCCTCCCCTGCCAAAAAAGAAAATACCACAAATAACAGTGAGTCTTCAAAAGAGGAAATGGGTTATTTATATCTCCATTAGAATTCTGTTCTTTGTATAATTTGTTTAAGTTTTGTGTTTCAGTCTGATATTCTTATTTTGGGTTAAATATGGCAAAACAAAACACACTAAGCTTTGAGGAGTTAGCCCTAAGCTTAGACATTCTTTAGTAGTCTCCTTGTTTTTAATAAATTAAGAGACAATAATTTTGGGCTTTTTTGACAATTAAAGTAATATGATCACAGCACATTGTCAAATATTAGCCCCTCTTCACTAAAGAATTATGAAAGATCAAAATAATAAGCACAAAAATTTTTCTCATCCAGCAACTAGATTATCAGCACTTTAAAGAGCTCAATAAAGACAAAGGAATAAAAATAAATTAGGCCGAGATTCTGTTTCTTAATATTTCCCCATAATTTTATTCTTCTTCACACTGCCTTAATCTTATAAAACTATTTTTCACAGAAAACAAAATCCCTCCTGGACCTTTTGCTTTTCTGCTTCCTCACTTTAGGATTTCAAATATGCAAGGGTCTTCACTATCAGAGAAGAAAACACAATCACACCTCTTGACTCATAGGACGGAGAGCTGTTCTGTGCTTGCCGCAGAGATTTCATCACACTCTGAATGTTCATCTAATTCTTTTTTTAAAAAAAGCTGGAAGAACCTCCGCTTCAGGAGAGGTCACCCCATAGTATGAGACAGGCCGCTATACCTGGGCATTTATTTTTTGCAAGATTAGTGGTGAATTCACAGAATCGCTCTTTACATGGGAGCTACTTGTTCTTGTACTACACCCTTTCATTCATTATTGTGGTAAAATACACATTACAACATGTACCATTTTTCACATATGAGATTTAGCTGTATTAAATTCATTCATGGTGTTATTCAGTCGTCATGGCTATGTTTCCAGAAACTTTTCATCACTCCCAAAAAGAACTCCTACACCCACTGAATCTACCCACAGTATCTTCAACAATGGCATTAGGTGGGCTTGGCTCTTCCCCTTCCCATTCCCGGTGGATGGCGATAGTTGAGCACTGACTGGGGAGATCTGATCGCCTACATTTAAATCTTGTTCCTGGTTCTGCCTCAAGTAGATGACTCAATCTCTCTGATTCATTGTCCTCACCTGTAAAATTGAAACAATCAGAAAGGGCTTTGAGGAATAAGCCAGAACTCTGAAACCCACTCAACTCAGTGTGTGACAAGCATTGAGAGTTCAGTACATGCCTCCTACATTCATTAATTTGTATTTCTCATCACACATTTTATGTACCAAGCACCATTCTAAATGCTATGCAAATATGAGCTCTTTTGACCTCTCAACAACCCCTGTAGGTAGTCACTGGCTTCAATTTATAGGTAAAGAAACTCAAGCACAGAGAGGCTCATGCTTGAATGAAGTCACGTAGTTCAGAAGTGGCAAAGTTAGGATCTAGACATCCAGAAACACTCTTAACCAACGTTTTCCAAATTATGTTGCCATGGACCAGTTTAGATGAAGACCATTCTCCCAAGGATACAGGGAAGATGGACTTGCCGCACAGGAGTTTGTTGGAGTATAGCTTTGACAGGGTAAGCAGCCGCAGGAGGGAAGCTCCGCCTCCTGTCAATCGCCAGAACCTGGCAGGAACTCACAGACAGAAGGCGGAGCTTTGCTGCTCACCTTCTGCTCCCAGCTTATCCCAGCGCTGTCAGGTTCTTCCAAGGCCACAGACCACACTGGTCCGTGGCCAGGGGTTTAGAGACCCCTATTCGTAACCACTAGAAAATGCAGCCTCTACAGTATTGCTATTATTACACTAAAACCCACGTGGTTAGCCTTTCCTAGTCATTATTATTTGTGGTGATCAAACCAGGGTCTCTACCCAGAACTACATGCCCAACCTTTTTTGGGGGTGTGGGAGGAGACGGGTTTTACTAAATCACAAAGTTAGTTGCATTTGAACTGGTGATCCTCCTGCTCCAGCCTCCCAGAGTCCTAGAATCACAGGCCTCTGAAGCAATGGGATAGTGATGAGGTACAGACTCACACGGCACCTGATAGCACTTCTCCATGCTCTCTCCACTTGTTTATTACATGTGTGATTTTACACAGTACTCGTTACACTGGGTATGCAATCACACCTGCTGTTTTGCACCTTGCTGCTGCACACGATTGTGTAAAACCTCAGTTTTATTCTGTCCAACGTATTTGGTGTTCACGGCGGAATTAGTACTCAGTCTGTGTACTTTGCAGCTGTTTCTGGAGGAGTGCTTCGTCTCCTCTGTGTTGACTGTCAGGATCTGGGTGGTGAATCAGCTGATAATCACATCAACAATTTGCACCAAATCCCGGTTATAATGTTATAGAGGCTAGAACCCAGCTAAGAGGACTGGCCCTCTACCAGGTACAAAAGGGTCATATTTTTGTTTTGTTTGTTAGCTCGTTTGGGGGCCCTAGGACACAGCGCAGGAAGTGTGACCCCAGTGGCGTGGCGGAGGAGAAGAGAATCCACTAGAAAATTCCAAACTGCACAGTAAGTGAGAGGAAACAGTGTCAGAAAGCCCCTGGGAATGCCACCATGAGATGCCAGGCTAAACACCACTTTCAGTTACCATAAATTATTAGCAGATCTGCATATTTAAACAAATCAAACGTACTGGCAACCCAGAACAAGACGCTTTAATACATGATTTGGGGGGGGGGGGGGAATAGCACAGGTTCAGATACAATAAATTTCCCTTGAGGCACCGTTGTTCTTTGTAGCTTCAAAAGATGAAAGGACCTCATATTACTTGGAGGTATGTCAAATTTAATTTCTTTCTCTTTTTCTCTAATTACAAAAGCAATATGTGTTTATTATACAGAGTTCAAACAATACAAAAGTATGCACAGTCAAAATCGAGTTTATTTTTTACCATCACTACCTTCCAATCCTTGTCCCTGGAGGCAACCACTGCCAACACCTTCGAAGATGGACTTCAGCCTTGTAGTAGTTACAGACAAATATTTATGCATTTATGCACATATACAAGTGCATATAGATGTGCAAGTGCACTAGGATACACATTTGCATGCACAGAAGTCTAACTTTTGTTTTTATTAATCATAGAAAAAGAGTGTTAAAAAAGACAGATTGAAGCAGAAGTATCTTTTAGAAGCTACTAATACCCAGAAATTAACTTTGAACAGAAGGGAATCATAAAGTTAGAATGAACGGACGTTTTAGCTGAAAACACAAAACACCACTTAATCTGTGAATCGTATATATGTAAATGCTGTGACCCACTTTGGGTGACATATTACATAGCTGTGCCTGCTCACTAGAATTAGGTAAACAGTACTACCAGCTCCAAACATTTGTGCCAGGTGCTGTATGGAAATGAGAGAAATTGCTGTCCCACACTTTTTGTTTTTTGATTTGACATTATCTCCAACAATCTTGCTTAGGCAGTGGACCCCTTGATCCAAACACCTTTCCCTCTTTCCCCACTTCTTCCTACGCCCAAAGCTTACTTAATGCTTCACACAATGGACCATTTATTTTCTACCATACTTGTAAAGAGTTGCTTGAATGCTCACCCCAAGGAGAATCCTTTGGCTTCTGAACTCTCTGTAGTGCGATTTGTACTTGGTATTCAACTGACCACTTGATGTTAGGCAACTTTGTCCCCAACTAGGCCACGTGATTCTAGGAAAGGTTAGCTTGGGAACTCCCAAATTGCCTGTGCCTTCAAAAATGCTTGAAAAGGACAAAGGATGTAGCTATCTGTCATAGAGGGCTTGTCCAGAACGCAGAAAAATAGTGAAAAGTATTTCCTTTCCTTGGACTATCATCAGGTAATGGCCTGTGGTCATGGCCTAAACCTCAAGTAAGAGATCAAAGATGATGTCCCCAAAGCTTGGATGTTCTGGATTCTAGAGAAAAAAGTTAGTCTGGGCTACTTAAGTTTGAGCCTGTCAGTGGATAACAGAAGATCATTAAACTCCCAAGGATCAACAAGGGCTTACTCCCAAGGTCCATACAAGGACCAACATTGGGTGTGTGTACCATACGCCGTGGACAGTAGAGGAGCAGGCTGCAGCTCTCACAGACGATAAACAGAGCCGGAACATCTGAAGGTCAGGAGCCATTTTTAGGACCCCTCAGCAGACACACACACACAAAAGTGTTCAGGAAGGGGAAATGACACCTGTGTGGTAACGCAGGGTTTGGACCACCTAAGACTTTTTCCTTCCACAGATGAAAGAGTTTATAGGACATTTGCTTTCGCCCCTTCGTTTCAACCAGCTGCTCAAATGCTTGACATTAATAAACTCTCTACCTTTTGATACTTTTCAGTGAGCATAAACGCCCTTGATGGCAGGAGATTGCAGCAGGGAGGGATGAAATGAGAAAAGTGCCTCAGACCAGAGAGGGTTTACGCAGACGCGAGGCTCTCTCTTTCCTATGGTCTCAAACCTCAGTGCAGCGCCCCACATTCAGTTAAACACAATGCTTCAAATTCTTCTTTCTATTTGTATATGCTCATGCGTAGCTGGTAGAAGTGATCCGTAGAATAAAACATGGCTCTGAAAACCTACCTCCAATTCCTTCGAGTACAGATAGTGAGAATGACTCAAGAGTATGATGTCCGAGCCAAAAAGCAGAGCAATGAGTAGAGCTCATGATTTCTGAAACATGCCATGCTCTTCAATAGAAAAAAATTGTATTGTTTGTGCTGACTTAAATTAGAAAGGGTTTCCTACTGAGTACTGGGTTGAATCTTTGGCAGAATAAAGGATAATGCCTCAGACAATTACACATTCACCCTGGGATGAGACTGAATTCCCCTAGTATTTTGACATGTCTTGATTTCAAATGATGGGAGCAATTATATCTTTACAGGCCCAGAAGCAAAGCCAGAATTTTCTAGAAGTCACTACATCTGGGACTTACTCCTGAACCTGCCATTAACAGGTAAGTGACCTTGAACAAATCAGTTAATAAGATTTTCCTCATTTTAAAAATTAGTGGGTTTGCTTCTGTCTCCTTCCCAGCTTCCTTCCATCTCCAGTATTCAAAAATCTCAAGTGTCACATTCATGGCAGTAGAAGGATTAAGAGATTCTTGGTAGGAAAATAATAGATGTAGCTCACTTTAAGCAATGAGTTCCTGATAACTCACTCTGGATTCTAGTTCTGTAAAATAGCCCCTATTGTTTTATCAGAGACATAGAGATATGCTACCTTAGATAATTTATGTCTAATAATGACTCTTCCTGAGGAGAGTGCCATCACACAAACATCTAAGTAAGATGGAGACATCTAAAAGATATCTATGTTTCTTCAGGCTTTATGGCCACGTAGCCAGTTTTCAGAAGCACGGCTTTACCCAGGACCACAAATCTCCGCAGGAGTCCCTCTTTCCTTTGAGTAACTTTTATTAGTCTCATATGATATGACAATAAAGGGCCAGGCACCAGAAAACACAGAGGTCCCAGTAAATTTGCTCTTAAAGATTGATAATTCTTTTTAATATGTACAGCTGTCTCATCTTTTATCAATGTCAAAGGAGATAGAGTAGAAATAATTTATGTCCTCTAGTGACAGTATTTCAAAGGAAAACAAAAAGAATATTCATATTCATCTGTCTTGAGAAGAATTTCTTCCAAAGCAGAGGAGAAAGGCAAAAGGCAGGCCCTTTTATGTCCTCTTCACTGAATGTCCCAATTCTCCTTAAGACAGAACAATTAGGACAATGTCTCCTGGGAATTAGTTCCTTCCCAAGGATTTAGAGGTCGCTACTATCAGTCACCAGGCAGGAAGAATAGTTAAAGACCTAGGTGGAGCATATTTTGTAGTCCACAACAGAGTTCTGTCCGGGATTGTCTGTACTGAATTGCAGACATACCTGATCTTCCTGTTCTTAGTTTCAGAAGTTTACCAAGGGCCATTTACAAGCCTCAGGGGTAGCATGTCATCTTTCCGTACCTTTTGATCTTCAGATATCACAGTTCTCCACCAGAACCTATTTAGTCACCCCCAATATACAACCAAGTTATCTGGGCAACAGATATTTTCTCTAAAGAGAGAGAAAAATGAAGAGACATTATTTTAATTCAGTAAAATTAGAAGGACGACTTCTGTCATAATGAGGACATACGACACACTCCCTAGCTAGGCGCTGGAGATGTGGAAGGCAAAACACCCCACAACAGAGAGCAATCCATTCCAGGCAAGACAATCATGTCTGGTTTCTTTGGTGAAAATGTTGACTCACAACGTTCAAGCAAGAAAAAGTTAATCCATGATTCTGACACTTGTTAATTCACGTGGCCAATCCGGGCACCAGTATCTTCACCTATAAAGCAAGGACAATAGAGCCTACTTCTTCAGTGTGCTAGGAGGATTACACGGGGTAAGTCCCGTCAGATCCTGTATTGCCGTGCTCGGACTGCCACAACCAAACACCACAGACTGGGTGGCAAAAACATCATAAATTTCTCTTCTTAAAATTCCAGAGGCAGAAAGTCCAAAATCAAGGAGCCCAAAGGGTTACAGATTGAACACACCTGTGTCCTTCCAGGGTCCTCACAGGGCCTTTCCTCTGTGCATACATGAAGAGAAGGATGTCTGGTGTCTCTTCCTTTTCCCCTAAGTCCTACTGGATTTCAGCCCCACTCTTCATAGCTACGTTTGACCTTAAATATCACCTTAAAGACCCTGTTTACAAATTCAGTCACAATTAGAGGCTGGGAATTGAATGTAAGAATTGGAAAGGGACACAGTGTAGTCCCTAACTACCCTCATCACGGTTTGTGGCATGAGATCTACATTTATTGAGCACTCACCACACTCACTGCCGTGATTTTGACAAGAGTAGGAGTTAGGAATGATCTCCCCATGGACTCAAGGCAGGGTGGGGTGATTACTTCGATAAAACAAGCAAAAAACCAACCAAACAAACAAACGTAAGACCCTTCCCCTCCCCTCCTAACTCCTAACCTTGTGCTCAAAGACATCGCTTTCCTCATGCTGAAGTCAGATTCTGCGCACTGGGGCTACTACTGATGCAGCCATCCCCCTTTCTGTTGCGAGTCACCAGTCACAGTACCCTGCGGGCTCAGTCCCTCGGTCCTACAGTGGCTACATCCTCAGCTCAGTTAATCACAGGCCTAAGTGTTGCACTGCTGCCGTCATTGTAATACCAGCACAGCTGCTCTGCTCCGTAAAGCAGGGCCTGCGCTCCACGCAGGGGCCATTATAGCATCTTTCCGTGCTTTAGTGAACAGACTCGGAACGCAGTGCATTTTCCAGAATGAACCTCCACAATATCCACCGTGACTGTTCTCTTGGCACAGGGAGAAAACTGTCGCTTCAGGAAATTGGGACCATTTGGGGGAGCCTTTGTTTGTAAGCCTCCGGATGTAATTTTCTTTAGGCCAATCATAGAGAGAGAAGCTAGTAAGGAGTAGAAGCTATTTTGTCATTCTGTAATGGTGCAAAAGAACTCTACCTATTCCAAAGAGCTAATCTGAAAAGCAAATACTATGTACAAATTTACATCTTCTATGCTAACTTGCCCTCTCAAAAATAAACCTCTGCTGAGGTCTTGGGTGGATTTATTTGCAGATAAGGCCAGGGAGGGAGAGACCCTAATACTATTTCTAGATGCTGTTTTTTCTAGGCACTAGATGGGCATAAGGGTTGCCAGAAACATGGACGTGTGATTGACAAATGAACTCTTTATTCAAATTAGGTGTCTTAGCTCGTTTATGCTGTTGAAATAGATTATCTGAGAACAAGTAACTTATAAACAATGGATATTTTATTTTCTCTCAGTCGTGGAGGCTGAAAAACAAAGATTGAAGGGCTGAGATCTGATGAGGAACATCTATACGTGTCACTTCACGGCTGAAAGTGGAAGGGAAAGAGAAGACAGGGAGACGGAGAGACAGAGGAGGCCTCCTTTTATAGGAAGCTATTACTATGCTGCAATGACTGACTCTCACTGTAATGACATCCATCCATTCATGAGAGCAGAGTCTTCGGGCCCATTTACCTCTTGAAGATTTCAACGTTTAATACCAATATAATGGCAGTTAGGTTTCCACTGTGTACCTTTTTGTGGAAGAGAGCACATGGAAATCACAGCACTGGGCAAATTTTTATGAAGGCTTGAAGTCATTGTGATCCAATTAATCCCACGAGGACTTGATCTCTGCTGATGTTAGAGAATCAGAAACAGCTTTTACCCATTCTTTAAGAAAAGGCATCCGCAATGAATTCATAGAAATCTCTATATTAAAGGTGTCCAAGGGCACAGTGAGTCACTCACAAGTTGATGGTCAGTCTTGAACGTGAAATTACAGTATCATGAGAACAGCTCAGACTAAAAAGGACAAAGGAAGCCTCCCAAAGAAAATTATGTATTCAGTAATGGGGATTCTTACTTTGGATCAAGGTGGGGACATCACTTCTGGGTGAAGTTTCATCCCTAGAAGTCACACCTACAAAAGGCAATTCTTCATTTCAATTGATCTGCTTTAATCCAAGATATCATCATCTTTTACTTCTTCTATTGTATAAAGTTTTTCTTATGGTATCTCTATCTAGGCTGAGTACCTTCTTCCAATTCAATATTTTCTTTTTAAAGATTTTTTTCCACTGGCATAATATATATAAAACTCTCTTTCTTTCTTTCTTTCTTTCTTTTTTCTTCTTGTAACAGGGTAGGCTGGTCTGGAACTCACAATCCACCTTCCTTATCCTTCTGAGTGCTGAGATTTTAGATATGTTGGCTAAAACTTATGATTTTAACCATTTATCCGCTGTATCCAAAGTCAGTAAGTACATTTAAAAGGCTGTATTCACAATTACTCACTTTTAAACCTTTTTTAGAACTGTTCTAAATTGAAACTCTGTATCACTAAATAATACTTTCCCCAGTTTCTATTTTCTATTTGTATAAATTTGCCTAAGTGCCGTACATAAGTAGAATCATAAAATATTTGTCCTTTTGTGTCTGATTGTTGAATTCAGCAGAATATTTTTAAAGTTTACCCATATTGTGGCACATGTCAGGATTGCTTTCCTCTTGGAGGCTGAATAACCTTCTAAGAATGCAGATATCACACTCTTCCATTTGTTGATGGACATTTGGGCTGTTTCTGCCCATCAGTCATTACGAATAATACCAGCACAAATGTTGGTCTACAGGAACCTCTTCGGGTCCCTGGCTGCTGCTGCTTCACGTTCCTTTGGATGTACGCCAAGATGTGATGCAATACATGGGGCTCCGACTCCTGCACTCCTTCATCGACCTCCATCATTTCCTGGCTTTTGCTTTGTTCTGTAATAACCTTCCTAATGGGGGGACCACACCTTTTGACTTGCATTTTTCTAGTGGATAGTTACATTGAACATCTTTTCAAGTGCCTTTTAGCCAATGGTACATCTTCTTTGGAGAAATGTTTGTTTATTCAATCTCTTTGCCCATTTTTAATTGTAATATTTTACTACTGTTGTTAAGATTTGGAAGTAATTTATATAAAGTGGGTATCAATCTTTCATCAGAGGTATGATTTATAGTTATTATTCCCATTCTAGAGTTCCATTCCACTGAGTATCTTTGATACATAAAAGTTGCTAATTATGGTAAAGTCTAATTTATTGTAATTTGTTGCCTCTAATTTTTGTATCATATTCAGGAAATCCTTGCAAGTCCAGCATCGTGAAGATTTTCCCCTGTTTCCTTTGAAGAGATTTATACTTTTAGCTGCATATGGTCTTCGATCCATATTGAGTTAATTTTACGTGGACTATAAGGTTAGGCTTCAGATTCTTTCTTTGCTATATGCACATCTAGTTTTATAACACCATTTGCTGGAAAGATGATTTGTTCCCCCATCAACTGCTCTTCACATACTTGTCAAAAACATTTAATAAGGTATAATCCTGCTTACTCCTAGGCTTTGTATTCTATTCTGTCGGAAACACGCACACACAAATATATATATTACATATTTGTATATATTGTATATATACATTACAAATATGTCTGTCCATATGCCTTTAACAGACTCTTTTGATTAGTAAAGCTTCATAATAATTTTTTAAAGTAGAAATATAGGTATTCCAACTTTATTCTTTTTAGCATCATTTTGAAAATTTTGGACCTCTTGAAGTTTTACATGAAACTTAGAATGAATTATTACTTCTGCAAGAAAAGGTTGTTGTGATTTGATCTGAATTGCATAGTGGGTAACTGCCATCTGAACACTATTGATGAAATGACCGGACTATAAATGAGAACTTTTCACTTCTTTACTTTTTTTTTTTAATTTTCCAAACGTCTATATAGTCTTCACTCCAATCATCTCTTACTTAATACAGCAGCTAGAGGGAGCTTTTAAAATAGACAGTGAGGGCTAAGGGAATGGCACAGTGGGTAAAGTGCTTGCCAAGTAGGCCGGGTGTGGTGGCACAGGCCTGTAGTTCCTTCAGGACCAGCCTGGCCTGCAGGGCAAGACCTTGTCTCAAAATAAATACATAAATTAAATAATTAATTAAGTAAATAAGCAAGCAGCGAAATCATATGAGTTTTGAGCCTAAGACACTATTCGCAGTGGCTCAACAATATCCTGCAAATATCTTAATGATCACCCACCCTCCCAGCCTCAGATATCGCCTGCTTCTCCAAGGCTCACTTCCCAGTCTCTGCCCACCACGCTGCGTACTCGTCTTCTCCAGTACGCCAACTGCTACCTGCTCTGAGTTCTCCGTACTCGCTTTCTCTCCTACCCAGAACACCTTCTCCTCTTCTCCCTTCCGTTCTGTTACCTCTGACCTCTCAAGCTTTGCATCAATACACACCCGCCGTGAGGCTACCCCTCCTGACCGGCGGTATTTAGGTTCACCCATTTTCATCACTGCTCCCCATTTTTGTCCTATACAGCATGCAGCTCAATATATAGATATATATTAAGTGTTTTTTCTTAATTTGTGTTCTGACCAGTTCCCCCAAGGTAAGGGTCTTTGCTGTCTTCTTTAAACTGTCCTCTGTGCCTGGTACATGGTTGACCTGCAGTGAGTAATTATTAAATGAAAACTAGCAATGTTATCTGTAGCACACTGGTGCTAAAATCTTTTCAAAGAGGTCTGCAATGGATGGCTGATGAGCTTAGATGTACCAAATCCAGTTGAGCCACATCTATTTTTATGGACAAAACCAATGATCTGCCAGAAGGAACACATTGAATTATATACCACTCTAAACGTTTATTATTGAGTCCAGATCCAGCATCCCAGTTCACTCAACAACTGTCAGGCATTGTCCTTATTCCATTTGTTCTTATAAACATCAAAGATTTATTTCATGTTCAGAGAGTTCATGACAATAAAACAAAACAAAACCTCCAGAGGCTCTAGTAACTCCTCTATCTACATCCATAATTGCTGATGGTTCACACCACTCACTTCTCTCAAGACAACTTACCAAAAGCTACTGTCACCAGTAACTGCGCCAAAAATGACATTGGCCATACAATGTGGCTGGTAATAAGGAAGCAGTGTGGCTGTTTCATGGAGAACGGGAGGTCAAAGCAGCTTCCAGGAGGGTCACTGTCCATGCCATAGCATGTGCACTGACAAAGCAGGAACTTGCCAGGCGATCCCCTGGAAAATTCTTAAGGAACTTGTTCTAAGCCAGAAGACTGCAGAAATGGAACACCACAGAGAAGCAGAAAAGCCTGGTGGTCTCTATTATGCACTTGAGAATCAGACTTGGCTTCAAGTCTGGCTCTGCTACCTGTGAGGACTGGATGGCCTTCAGTAGCTTCAAAGCCACTCTGATCTCCACCTCCCTCATCTGCAGGTTGGATAAGAATATAGGCTCTAGGAGAAAGAAAAACAAACTCTTTTGGGTCAAATTCTGACTTTACCTTTTACTAGCCACAGATTGTTGAACAAGCTGGGAAAGCTCTCTGGTCCTTGATTTCTTCACTGTTAAAATGAGGATAATGGCAGCCTGCTATGGGCATTTAAATGAGATATAGTCCCTTAGGGTGAGTGATTTGGCACCTACATCGTAAGAAACACCAGAAAACGGCGATAATGGCTTGATCTTTATTTTCCAGAGCATTTTTACACACTTAGATATGGTCCTTGAGTGCTGATGAAACAACTCCTCACGGGTGTCTAGCAAAGAATTTTCTGAAAGCAAAGCTAAAGATTTCAAAGACTAATGTGCTCAGAATCTCCCACCAAAAGAGCCAACAGTTTTTCAAGCAACAACTTTCATTGCCTGTATATAAAGGGTAAGGAGAGGTGAGAAGGTAAAGCTGAAATCCTATATAATAGGGAGAAGGAGAGGAGAGGTGGAGAGACATCAGGAGTAGTTAATTCACATCCATCACCGCACACACGCTACTTCTCATTAGATTCCATGACTTCAAAGACTTCAAAAGACCCCAGCCTTAAGAGAGTGCAGCTTTGTTTAACTCTAAAAGCCAGGAGGTGTGACACATCCTCTACCAGCTCTTTGAGAAAGTCTTGCCACAGGTAAGCTGCTTCCATTGGGCAGACACTTCTTGGTTACTATAATGGCAGGAGCTTTAAATTCATACACATCTTGGGTATTTGGGTGGGGGGGAGTTTTGTCCTATTTTAATTTTCTTTTCTTAACAAGGTCACTAAATCTATGCTCTACACTCATGCAAATCTGCTTATCTACCAAGGATCAAAAGCACCTGAGACAGAATAAGACAGGGTGTCTATCTCCATTTTGGGGACCACTTGCCTTCTGTGACATGATATCAACTTGTTCTTTCCATATAACTGAATAAGTACCTGCCTTATGCCAGCCATTGTGTTAGGTCTGGGGATCAAACAGTCAGATGAGTGCCATGTCTGTCTAGGATGATTTAACAGCCAAGGAGGGTGAGTCTGCTAACTAGTTTCTGAGTGGGAAGGTGGGATGGGACAGCAGAGAAACACTTACAGACATAAATCCATCTTGGGAGTGCAGAGCAGCTTTCCATACAGATAATATGAAATCGCAGAGTGGGGGAGCAACAGGAGTACACCAGCAAGGGATGCGAAGGCTCAAGGAGAATGTGTGGCGGCTACTCCAGGGAAAACAAGGCTATGTCGGGAACCCAACGACAGAAGGGGATGGGTGCTTCAAAGTCTCTAACAACGCCAGTTAGGCTTAAGAGTGTGACATGGAAGGCAGCAGGCGAGGAACTTCTCAGAGGACACCACAGAGTTCTGACTTGGTGCTATAGAACGTAAGGAGAGTGCAGAAATGTTGTGCTGAGGCTTCACAGACTCTGAGTGGGGCCAGGAGAGACATCATTGCCTTTCACCCCTCACAGGACATGCTCCTGTGAAAGGCTGCCTCTCCTATATGTTCCCGTGACAGCATTCTCTGATGAACAAGGCCCTGCTTCTGTCCTCATACGACTCTAAGCTAAAAAGCGGAGATGTCTTGTTGAAATAGCTAGGGAACAAAAACAGGTGGGAATCATGAAGAACACAGCACTGAGTAGAGTCACAGCTCAGACCATCCTCCCAGGTCATGTGGCAGGTTACAAAGGAAGATCTAGAAGAAACCCTAACAGGGCCATTGGTCATTATCTTAGTTACTTCTTCACTGCTGGGACACATTACTCACCATAAACAATTTAAGGGGGGAAAGCTTTTTAATAGTCAGCCTCTTTACCTCAATTGCTAGTAATAACAAGACAAATAGTCACATTCCCAGTTACATCATAAAGTGCTAATGTGTGTGAACAAGGTAGGAGAATTCTCCATTGTTCATAAGCTTCCTTGTGATCAGGTCTGGAGATAAAAATGCAAGATCCAATTGAGTGATCTTAGATAGTTTTTCATCACTTGGATATAATATCTTATACCCAAACCTTTACGGAAGAGAGGTTTATTTTAACTCATATTTTAAGGAGCTCTCAGTCCATTCATAGGTGGCTGGTAGTAGTGAAAAGTCATGAAGGGCCTAGCGAAAGAAAAGTTATTTATAGCATCACAGCCAGGAAATGGAGAGAAAGAAAGAGAGAGAGAGAGAGAGAGAGAGAGAGAGAGAGAGAGAGAGAGAGAGAGAGAAGAGCTAATGAAGGAGGTATCTCTTCCGGGTCATGTCTCAGTTATCTGCCCCTTCCCACCAGCTGCCACCTCTTGACAGTACAGGAAGTTGATGGATTAACCACTAATGCAACTAGCCAACACAATTCAATCTCAATCACCTTCTAAATTCAGAAGGCTTTTGAAATACATTCTAGAACCAGAAAAAACGACAACATGGTTAATAAAAAAGTAGCCAGTTTCAAAGGCAGTGACTCAGTTCCAGAGAGAAATTAAGTCAGAGAGCCCAGCATGTCTCAGACACCTGGAGTGCTGCAGGCCACAGTCCTCATGAATTCCACCTCAGCCAAGTGACTTCTCCAGTTCCCCCATTGTTTATTTCAAGAGGCAGGAAATCCTTACTCATTCCCCAACAATGGCTCTAGCTAAACAAACAAACAAGCTAAATAAACAAATTGCTCTACAAACGTATTTTACATCCTTTTACCAAGTGCTGTAGAGTTTTTCTAGGGGCTAGGAGATTCCATTTCGCTTTTCACTCCCAGCCAGATGTTCGGTGACCACCTCCTGTGACAGAGCAGAGCAGTCCTCTCAGTACTTGAAGGAACTGGAAGAGCCCACAGCGCTCATAGTTCTACCAAATCTGGCCCTCTGGCAGGAGAATTACAAACGAATTCCTGTTTGGTAGTATCTCTATTCATCCTTGGACCTTAAATTGTTCGCATTCTGAAATTCAGATATGCGTCTTGCGTCTCACACTTTGTGTAAGAGGTAGTGGAGCGCCAGGAGCTTTGCTAAGGGTTCCCTTGTAGCCGTCTCCACGGACAGCTGAGCGTCAGGGTTGTTCAAATCCCAGTGTGTACACATTCGCACAAGGGCCTCCTTTGACGGAGAGCAATTGATACAGGGTTAGGGGTTCTGCACGTTTAGCTGGGTCCCAAGCGCTGCCCACGTGGCTGGTCTGCCGCCCACGCTTGGAGTACTCGTTGGCTGCTTCATACCGGAGGTGCTAAACTTTGTAGTTATTTTCAAGTAAACACATCGTATTTTATTGTCTTCACCCTGTGGGATTCTTTAATTCTAATTTACAGTTTCTCCTTAGTATCACACTCTGGATTCTTTGGTGTTTCCCCGGTACCCATAAAAACCACCACCACCACCCAAATTAGTTCCGCGTGGGAACACGGCCGTGAAAGTAGACTGCCTTCACTCTTCCTCCGTGTGTCACTGCAGTCCCCAAAGACGCACAAATTAAAGATGAAGAGAAAGAGGAGTAATAAAGTACCCAACGTCCCGTGTTCCCCTGTTTGTCTGAAGGTGTTGATTACCTGGAGGTAATTTTTTTCTTGTAAAGTAATTTATTTTAAATAAAAAAAGGTCAGGCAGCTATTTCATTTATCACTATTACAAAGAAGTGTAACCTAGTGATGGAGAAAGGGAAGGAGAAATTAATTACAAGTCAGAAACTGCAATAACACTCCCAGTAATTGTGACAAAAATTTTAAATTAACATTTCTGTCACTGAGAGAAGTTTGATTAATTTTACAATTGGAGATGCTATCACCAGAATATTGGGAAGAGGGGATCAGAGGACACTGCAGTGTGCAGTTGGAGGTAGAGATTCGCTTTTGAGACTTAGGGTGTGTCTGTGAGGCACCTTCACACTTTATTAACAGCTCAATCAGTGTCTGCTGGAAATAATGAGCCAGGAAGCCTCGGGGTAAACAGATCTTGACTGGCAAACCCTGTGAAAAGAAACACGGAGAGGAACACCTCTGTGGCATCTGCCTGGCTGTAACAGAGTACCCCTTGTTCTCTGTGTTACAAAGTGTCCCTGAAAGACCTGCTCTCGCCACCAGTTTCCCCTTTGGGAAATAAAACAACTTAGCAGGTGGCAGTTAGATGTTTTCATTCCGGTTCCCTTGTAGGATTTATGCTGGGAGGGAGGGGGTGTTGAAGGAGGACTCACGTCTTGAACAATAAAAATTAAGAGAAACAAAGAGTTATATTAATAGCATTTAAAACTAGCTGAAGATGTCCCCCCTGTGGTGAGTTTATCAATAATCGAAGTAGTGTGTTAGTCTCAAACAAGTACAACATTTAGCATTGAGATGACGGCTTATTTGTGTTCAGGGATTTTTAAGTATTAACTCGTTCAATCCTCATAATGACCTCTTAAGAGTAGATTCTATAACCATCCTTAATTTAAAGATGGGTGCTCAATTGCTGTGGTGCAAGAAAGTTAAGAAACTTACCCAGGACCACACAACTAGAAATGAGAAAAAGATTCATACATACGCAGGTCTCCGAGCTCCAGAACCTGCATTGTAAACCGAAGACATTGAATACAGCTCGCCACCTATTATGGTAAAAAGTCCTATTGGATCACAGCTATGCCCCTTTATTTGCATATGGCCTATGACTATCTTTCACTGGACAGGTAGAGTTGGGTAGTTTCTTCAGGGACCTATCACTTGTAAAGCCATAAATGTTCACTCTCTGCCTTGAACAGAGCAAGCTTACCAATCTCTGCTCTTACCCATGATGCCATACTGTTTATATTAAATCTCAGTATCTATTCATAGTTAAGACAGAACAGTGACAGACACTTTGGGATATGGTTAAATAAGATCAATAGAGTGGAAACTTACTTGTAAACATGTATGCCAATTTTTTTCATTTTATTAAGGTCTGTCCCGTATAACATTACACAGAAGCATTACATTAGATTGTAAGTACAAACTATATGTCAAGTTGTGGAGGAAAGCAAAGCAAAAGAGAAATAGACTTCCTGGTCCCTGGACCTATAGCCAAGGAGATTGTGGTTTCTAGACAGATCACCAAGCTCTTCATTGGAGAAATGGACACAGAAGGATGGTACTCCCTTCTGTCCCAGAGATCAGATGGAGCTGCGTGGCAGATTACAATGGGAGATTATTGCTCCCACAGATAGCTTTGGGCTCTTTAGAGAGCTTCAGAACATGCAGGTACTTCCCAAATTCCATAGGATGAAAACAGAAGTACAAGCAATTTCAGCTGAGGCAAGAGTAGCTTTTCAAGTCTGCACTATTTAACTGTATAGTTGAAAGAAAAAAAATAAGCACACAATTAAGGAGAGAGAAAAAAACAGAAATACAGTAGAAGTTAAGAAAGGCAAAATACAGTGGTAAAAGTAATGATCACTAGCAGTCACTAGTGTTTTGTGCTGCCAGGTAGCAACCGAGCCTCCATAGAGATTCGTGACCTGAAATGGAATTCTGCATGGTGTGAGCCAAGGGGAAGTAACAACCTACAAGCGACTTCCCTGAAACCCAAGTCTCAGCAGTCAAAGGCCTTTTCTAGGGCTACTTCAAGAATGTAATAAAAAGAGGAAAGTCACAAATCAAAGAGCCAACATAAAGGTAGAAATCATGAAATACTTTTGAAACTAAAAGGAAGTCAGGGGACTGTGAAGTGCCAGGTATTAAGACCCATTTAAAAATTTAATTGTTACTACAATGATTGCATTGACCTAAGTGTAGCTGGGTAGCAAAGAGCAGAACTTGAACTGAATTTTACCACATACACATAAACAATATAGAATAGAGTAGGCATGCAGGTCAGGGAAGCAGATACTCATCAATATTATTCAAATCCTTCCCTACAAAATGTTAAGTGACTTAGCAAGGCTAAGAGAAGACTGGACCATGTTGGAACCAAAGCAGAGCCTGGAAGCAATTTTACTGTTAAAAGTGAGGTCAACAAAAAGGAAGGAAAGAGAGATGCTGAGGAAGACTTTAGATCTATTCAGCTGCATAAAAATCAAGGAAAAACATATTTTTAAAATATGTCAGAGAAAAGGTTGTGAATTATTATGTTAATTAAGAGTTCACAGGATAATAAAAAGATACATTACAATTGACAATACACAAAACAACAGTAATAATGAATATAATTAAGTTTTATATTTATAGTTTAATTTCATAATGAAAAGTAATAAATGGAAACGAAAACACAGTAAACCTCAGGGAGAAACACTTGAAAATTCCTAACCATCAAAACAATGAGATATTAACTAGATACCTGTTTTGACCTACCGATTGAACCAAGATCTATCACCACCTGCTCTGTCTGCAGAGTACAAGATTTAATCCAATGGCCTTCCTCAAATGGGATGGGAATTAAATTCAAAACACACACACACACACACACACACACACACACACACACACACACACACACACACGTGCGCTTTTTACAAAATCTTACCCCGAAATTTCAACTTGGAGTCTTTTGTGTTAACAGGGTGGAAATCACAGGTGAGCAAAACAAGTTGAATGAACATATAGTTCTGTTGAAAAGAGGGAAAATATCCCCCCAAACATCTACAATAGGGTCTGATTCTATAGGGCAGGGCATGCTGATGGAAAAGAACAACATGCAACTCTACTTCTGTTATAAAAGAAGACTTAAAAGTAGGGTAACGTTTCAAGTATATTATTGAGTGGAAAGTAATTACAGCACAGTGTGTGCTATAAGTTCCTTGGTTCAGGGAATAAAGAACAACAATCCCGTGTGAAATATTTGCTCATAGAAACATGAAAGGAAGACTGTTTTCTCTTCTTTGTGCTTTTGTGTATAAGCTTTTCTCGGAGAGCCTGAAATAGCTTTGTAATCAGTATTAATAACATATTCAACATTCACTTTGAAAAAGAATACATTGTGGAACCAAGGCCGAGCTGATCAGGCTCTTTCGGGGACGCGGTGGGGATGGGCTTGAGGGTTGCATGAGGGGTTTGGATAGTCAGAGAACCAGCACAGCAATAGGAGAGTAGGCGGTTCCGTAGGTCACATGCTAGCCTACTTAGAGTTAGGACAACCTAGGGACTTTCCTGTGACAGTGTCCCTCAAAGATAAAAGACAATCAGGGAAATACCCCCTGATTTAATCCTGATGACCCAGAGACAAGACATAGACCCCCACAAGAAGGGCACTAACTAGGGAAATATTAAGGGCACAGGCAGAGGCTGTACCCACTGACCTTGGAGTCACTAGTGCCCCCACTTCCAGGCCCTGAAATGAATCCCTGTCTGTGACCAAAAACAAACAAATACACAAACAAAACCTGACAGTAGGAGACGGAAAGCCATTCATGGTCAGCACACGCAATGATTCTTCCTTCACAAACCACTCAAAGTAAAGGCTTTATTCAAAGTGCTGACACTCAATTTCATTCTCTCTCCCCTTCCTGAAAGGAACAAGGAAAGTCACAAGGTAATGTGATAGGAAGCTTTTAGGATGCATCCAAATATGCTTTATTCCTTTGATAGAAGAGTTCCACCTCTGAGAATGTGGTCTTCAAGCAGAGCTAAGCTCAATTATTACTCCTGCCTCCTGCCATCACCTCCCCTGGTCCAACCATCTCTTTTTGTTTTTACAAGGGGAAGGAAGGGTACCAGGTGTGAGCTCAAGGGGAAGTGGGCTTATCCGCAGAACTCTAGTGTGGTTCATCCCAGTCAGTGTTGGCATCCAGCACAGTACCGGCTCTTGCAATAGATGAATACATAAATAATTCCATAAACTCTACACTCGGGTAGACAATTGAGATAATATTCTTTCTTAAATTCTCTTTCTATATATTTAACCAACCAATAAAGTGTCTTGAATTGTACTCAGTTTGCTCTTTGTGAAACTGTCCTTGAGGTTGGGCTTTTCTACTTACCAACATAAACCTTCACCTTCCAGGGAATGGAAGCTCCCTGTGAGCTCCCGCCTGTCCCCTGGAAGAGTGTGCTTCCCTTGCCCAGCTCAGCCGCACATCTGTGCAAGTCAGGAAACAAGACCAGAGTACAGGCGGGAACGAGCAGCTGACCTGTGCTTATGTCTCATGCTCCCTCTTTCCCGCCAATGAAGGCTCTGTTCAATTGGCCATTCACGTGGCCAGTCTGTGCAGACAGTGCAGGGAGGGGAATACGTCTGACATCCCAGTGTTAGGAACCACACCTACATGAACGAAATCATTACATGTGACTTTTATGTTACTTCCTCCATGAGGTCACAGTCATATATCTTCAAATAATCTGTTTGAATGGTTAATAGAAGTCATTTGCATGAGGAAATGTGATTAGGTAGTTGTAAGGGTTTTGAACTGCATAGCAGCGAGAGCAAATCACCTGGTCTAGATACCCAAAATACTCACCGCACACCTCCCCATAGTGATTCTGATTTGGACGCTACGATTGTTTGGATAAGTAGCTCCCGGATGACAGAGAAAGGATTGGGATATATTTCCTTTGACCGTTGCAGCAGCAGGGAGGCAGCCAGCATCTTACTTATCTCTTCATCTACAAATTTAGTTCAATGCTGGTCATGGAGAAGTTGCCCTAAAGTTTGTCAACTTTATGTTGATGGGGAATGTACTGTGTCCCAATAAAAGATAATCAACTAGATGGGAAGAAATTAGAGGTGAATGTTTGAGGTCAGTGTGCTATTGGTATACAATGGCTGCTTGCTCATTGGGTTTCACTGAGATTTCATTACCTTCACTTTCACGTGCTGTGACTTAGGGAAAAAACAGAAAAGAGATGGAGATCAAGGCTTACAGGGTCCTCAGCATCTCACATTCATGTACCATCTGAACCGATAACATTGAGAAGTTCACAGCAAGAACAGAGCGTGAAGTGCCAGTCCCAAGCGAGGAGTTCCATTCAGTGTTGACACTGTCTGCAAGCCGTGTGGGCCTGGGTGCGTTGCAGCGTCTCTGTTCTTCAGCTTACTCACCTGTAAAGTAGAAAGCTGTGCTATGGTTTCTACTGAGAGTCATTCCAGGGACAAAGAGGACTACACAGGGTAATGTAACAACTCCTAAGAATTACATATCTACGTGTATATGCCCATTTCTTTAGTAACGAATTTTCACTTTTAAGCCCAAACAAGTTTTGACAGCGTGCATTTGTATGCATCTGTATTGTTCAGTTTATTGGAACTGTTCTTTCCTGGTCTCAATTCTGTCTACCCCCTCCCACCACCACTAAAATAAAAATAGCAGGAAGAAAACCAAACAGCTTCGGCTCTCTTCCTTATTCACTGTCGAAGAATTATTGTGAATTTGGGTTTTTGTCTCCTTAAAGATTTTTTTAACAAATATCATCTCCTTCCTTTCACATCTCCTTTATTATCACACAGGCATGAAAGTGTTTACATCTGAAAAAGAAAAACACTCATTCTGTAGATACAGAAACAAACGGGATTGTCTGTAAGATAATTCAGACTACATGATTGCATCTTTCCTATTTTCTTATATGTCATGTCTTTTCCTCCCTTTGACCCCCCCCCCACTCTTTGAGAAGTGTGTGATACACCATAACAAATAATACTGCATTTTAATTAGGTTAATTAGATGATGCTCCTTCTAGCGAATCCTTGAAGCAACGAACACTACGTTCCCCTGTCTGTTGCATTGCAGTACTAATTTCACTGGCTGGGTTTTCTTCTTCAGAGTATATTGGCTTCTGATTTGCTTAGTTCCCCTGTCCTCTGGATGTCATTCTCACTCACAAGTCCTGATCCGCTTGGAGGGGGCCAAATACCATGCCAGTCTGGGTCAATGGGCAGAAGCTGGGCTAGTCCGGGGGAAGGCAGCTAAACCTGATGCAGTCTGATCCCAAGAGAGTCAGGGACATTTTTCAGCAAAGGTAAAGGGGAGTGCCAAGATTGGTGGATGAATAAACCTTTTGCCTTTCAGGAATGGGTCTGCTTGGCATCCCTGACTTAACCAGCAAGGCGTAGTCAGTAGGAGGTGTGTTACTGGTGCAGAACCACAGTGAATTTTTAATAGCCAGGGCTGGGACCTTCAGTCAGTTACCTTGTTCTTATGGGACAAAGAGTAGTCACCCCTATAAGGTGTGAACTAAATACAGGAATGGACAGTTTAATAAAGTTCACTTTACAGATGTGGTATTTAATTAGCTCCATGAAGGAGTAGAAAAGACAAAAAAAGGGGGTGGGGGGGGTGGGGCAAAAGCACCTGGAAAGGGATTCAAGGAAATACTAATGATGTCCAGGGATTCTTGAAGAATTTGTTTGCAAACCAAAGAGATCATGGGAAAGAAAGAAAACCGGCTTTCACTATGAAGCCATCAGCGCTGGTAAGACTCAATCCCAAGAGCAGCCAGACCTTCCAAGTTAAAACAGTAAATAATTTGATCACCATAAAGATGAATAGCCAAAATCATGCAAGTCATTCAGAAGCACTAGAGAGCATCAATCTCCAAAGATTAATAATGGTAAAAGACAACACGCGATAATCAGTTTCATAGTGATGGATTGTGGAAAAGTTTAATGAGGGAATTTCAGGAGGGGAATTTCAATAGAGTAGACTAGACTTGAAAAAGCAGAAATCACGGCTAAGCCTGAGAGTGGGCTGTCTGCCTGGAGGACACAGGCGGGAATACCATTTTCCTGTCTTCGTGCTAAATGCTAAAATATCACACAAATTGGTGTCAAGAGGTTGAATGGGATGTGCTGCGGCAAAACGTGACTGGAGCAAAGAAACCGGGCTCACCACTCTCATTTCTAAGGCAGGAGAGCTGAGCTAACAGAATGTAATCGTGTCTTAATGTGCTCAAGGAGACTGAGTCTCATTAGTCACTGTCTGAGCAGGCCCACAAACGGATGTCATTCACAGCACTGTGTCATATTTCAAAAAGCAGGGGGCCATCGTCCTCAGTGTTGGTCTCTGCTGGCTCAAGCACACACGAATTCCGCCTTTCTAGCTGGGACTGGGTGCTCAAGGGGCGGCAGGCGCTGTACTAGGAACCTGGGAGGGAATGGCAAGCAAGGTATGTTTTTGAGCCTCAGTAGACTTCCAGTTTAAAAATGAGAGGCAGACATGGAGAATACACCATAACAGGGTGGAACTTGTGTGGGTCATGGATGGGAAGGACAGGCTGTCTCTCAGGGCATGAACTTCAGATGCAAATTATTCCATATTCTAGTATCAGCTCCATTGCTGTAAGGCCTCCTTTAAAATTAAAAAAATAATTACTACATATTTAAGGACAAGTTCTTTTTGTTGTGGTTGTTTTGTTTTTTGTTTCCCTTGCTGGATTAATCTCACGCTGTGAGCAGAAAGTACCACAATCCCTTGGTCCCTCTGAATCCCAAGAAGAGCTGGGTTTATAAACCAGACCCGCTATAGACTTTACATATTGTTTTTATTCTTAAAATTTTTTAATGCTACTATAGGTTAGCAGAAGACAGACTTCTCACTTTAATCAAATTGAAAATAAAATCCTTTTTTTTCTAATTACACGATTATTTTTCTCTTACTCCTAATATGGGCAGGTGACTGGATCTAGTCTGCTGGGATGCCCAATGTCAATCCTTTGTCTCTGGGGGGTCCCAGAAACGCTACTACATGCTGATTACAGGGCTGCGGCAAGCATCTGGGCCTCGGCATCTTCATTTGCTAAATGGATTGTTGGAGTCTAAGGGGTCTCTGGCCTCCGTTGGCCACTGACGATCAGGGATCAGCGAGGTCTGAAGGAACAGGGTCTAGAGTGGCCTTGAGTACTTCTAGGAGACAGAATCAGTGTACAGCTCGTTTACTGTCTGAGGGGCTCAGCTTATAAGCAGTTAGAGGGAGGAGGGTCAGCCAGGGTTGTAGGGCGTGGGTCATTTTCTGATTGGAGAAAGTCTGGGGTCTGAAAGTCACCTTACTAGTATAGTGGGACTTTCCAAACCTGATCACGACTGGGCCTGGGTCAGGGGAGAGTGGTCCCGCTCCTGCCAGTGGAGATGAGATTATCATTGTTAGGGCCGCCTTCTACTTTCCCTTATCCCCAGCTCAGTCAGGGTCCCACAATGGATAAAATTGTAACTCTTTATTTAAAAAGTTATTGGAAAACACAAATAAATAAGGCAAATGCATTCTTCACACAATGTTTGACACATTGTAATACTTTAGAAATTGTAGATAGTTTTGTCTCAAAAGTCAATAAAAATGTTATTATCAAATACAAATTAAAATAGGAACAAAGTAGGAAGAGATAAGGTGTTCAGCCAAGAAGAAGAAGAAGAAGAAGAAAAAAACTAGGGCTTAGACTAAGAGAAACTTTAAAGAGTTTGATACTCAACATGGGCCTCTATATAGAAAAGTTTTCCAAACTCAAAAGAAAAAAAATTTTCTAGACTAAGGAAATCTGTAGGGTCAGAGAAGAGACCATGGGGAGTACATGGCCAGTTTAAACGTGACAAGAATCTCAGGATCTGTTACAATCCATGGGGCAAGACAGAGTGAAAGCTGGTTGGGACAAAAGACTGAAAGTGTTAAACACAATACAGGAAAATCACGACATAGCCAAGTTTGCCATTGGAGAAATTTCCTGTTAAAAAGAAGAAAAAGGAAACATTGAAGATTTTTTTCAGGCATAGAGATATTCTTGAAGGACTTCGAAACATATAGAAGAAAATGAACTATGACATGATTAGGTTTTTATATACTCATTATCAAATCCATTTTCTCTAAACAAAACAACATTCAGCAAAAACACAATTAAATCAAGTTTCAGTCTGAAAGGCAACAGTAATGGACAACACGGTCAACATCAGCTTCACTCTTGTTGGAAAGACTGTTACTACTAATTACCTAAGCACCTAATGATGTCTGCCATCTACTGTCTAGTAGGTGTTCTGTATTGTGTGAGTTCTATTATTTATCCTCATCTTGCTAACAAAAAAATCCCAGGTATCCTAGTTGGGCATAGTGGCACAGGCCTGTAATCCCACCGACTTGGGAGAATCACGAATTCAGAGCCAGTGTGGGCAACTTATTCTTTCTCAGAGCAAAAAATAAACAAGGGCTGAGGATACAGCACAGCACTCCCTGGGTTCAAGCTTTAGTACCTCAGTACCAGAAATACAAAAACAAACAAATCCCTGCCCTCCTCCTCCCCTCAAAAAGCCAGAGGTCAGGAGAGATTCAGGCCATTGCCCAAGGTCACACCAACACCGGAAGTGAGGCACTTGGGATATAACCTAACTTCCTCTGTCCTTCAGTATCTCCTTCCTCTGAGATAAAAAGTAGTGGCAAATCTTTCTGCATCGAGCTAGAGAAGCTTCAGACTCCCACTGGCTTCCATTCTCTTCACATCCGGCCAAATTACAAATTAATCCTGATGAAACATTCAAGTCTTCCCCCTTTGTCAGCTAAGAAGGCTCACTGTGGTCCTGAGGCCCCTACAGAAAGGACCTTCAGAGAAAATTTCAGTGGCCTTGATTACATTTGCTTTTTAATTAATCTAAAGTGTTAATTTTCAGCTGGAGGAAAGTTAATTTTTCCTTTTGTTAATCTAACGGCCACAGGCAATCCTTGTGCTATTGCGGCAAAAGTTTGGAAGGACTGTCAAGCTCCCTGGTGCTACAATAAATGCAATGGCAAATAAAACAGCTTCCCTGGAAGGCACACCGATTTAAATAATTCCTGCAGATGGTGTCTGCTTCTCTCAGTGAAAAAAAAAAAAAAAAAGACTAATTCTGACCTGATCAGGCCTAACAACCATGCACATCTATTCTTTTGTTTATTTACTGTTTTATTTTCTTCTGAAAATGAACAGAGAAAAGAATTGAAGAGTGAAAAGGAAAGAAAAACAATCTCTTCCATCAGCAGAGAAGCACTGCAAGTCTAGGAGTTGACTCCTTTCCCCCTCCCCGACTCTCCCTCCCCCGACCCACTTTCTAGTCTCAGTTCCTCTTTCTTGTCCCCCATTATTTAACTACTTTGTAGGTTGAGGCTCTTCTTGACTATTACAAAGGCTTATTGTAAAAATAATCAAAGCTATAGGCATGAAGATTTTTTTGAAGAAAACTCAGATGTCAAATGATAGCTGTAGCCAGGGTGCCCAAAGCATCATGGGGCGATTTGCCAGGATGAAATTCTTACGACTGCATCTTTTGTTCCAAAAGCCTTTAGGGAGGTCTGATACACCCCAGAGAGGGCAACCAAGTCTTGGTCACAAGCCTCTGAAGGAGCCTGAATTTTGAATGTAGAAAGGTTATGAGAACACAGCAGCAAACAGAGGCATCTGAGATTTGCCCAGGTGGAAGACTTCACGAGCACTGGTCCTCCTGGCATTGCTCTCTATCCAGTCCAAATAACTATCTTAAATCTTGTATTACACAACACCATCTCTGCACATGCCAGTTCAAACCGGTTGATGGTAGCTTTCTGGAGTGCCATGTTTAAAAGAAATAGTGAGAGTCAGTGGACAAGGATCTCTTGTCTTAATGATGCCCAAGAAGGCATCCAGTGATGTCAACTGAAAAGGGGATGGGGGCACCCATGCAAGGTATCTTTCATCCACAAACTCCTGAATATTTCCTAATTTTCTAGTAATAATAAGACTTTCATCTTGCTGGGTGTGTTGATTCCCTCACTCTGAGAGGCTAAGAAAAGGGTCTACAGATTCAAGGCCAGCCTGGGCTACTTAATGACTTAGCCTTACCTTTTTGTAAGGAAAAAATTAAAAGGAGGGCTAGAAGTATAGCTTAGTGCAAAGGCCTGGGTTCAGTCCCCAGTATCATTATTAAAAAAAAAAAAAACAAACAAACTCAGTCCTAAAGAAGTAAGCTCCTAAAGTACCACCTGTCCAATAAACCTACATCAAAACCATTTGTGAACGAGAGCATCAGTTATCTTTTAAAGAAATTCCACAACTTTCATTTTCCTCCAAAGCAATTCTTGGTAAAGAAAATTGTTTCTTGCAGTGAATCCATCCCTTTTAAAATCTTTCCTCTGCAGAGAAGGTGCTTGGAAGACTGCAGCTGGTTCTGAGTCACTAAATGGAACACACGTTGAACTTTATATCAAAAACTTGGGGTAAAGACACGCAGTCATCAAGGGGTTACACCTTTGTGCACAGAAAAATTCATTCCCAGTGTGACTTAGAAACAGACACAATGAATTCAGCCCATCTACTTTTTAATGGTTTGCATTATTAAAAACATCACTTATGCTTTTTTGCATGACAAAGAACATGAGTAATAATTTTGATAATAACTTCGTCTTTCATACACAAAGGAACTCAGTGTGAAAGTTTTTAAAATACTATCTTTGGGGCAAAACTGCAGATTAGCAACACACTGGGAAATGAGCTATTCAATTGAAGAAGAAAACTGCTTTTTTTTAAATTTTAAAATTGGAACCCTAGGAGAAAGCTGGTAGGACGCTTAAACAATCATGCCCACTAGAAGACTTCGACTGTGGAACAAAGTTGGAAACCTCTGGTTGGTGAAAGTGTTTTGCACCTACTAGAGTGGTTTTCCATCTGTCAAATACATTGTAAAGACATTCTTCATTTGCATAGCAATGGTCTGTGGTTCAGAGCCACTAGTGGACAATTAACACTTGGACATTTATGACAGGAAAGACTGACCAAAAATACGGCAAATGTTTAAAATAAAAAATTATTACAGTAAAATACACATTGCCATTAGTCCACCTCAGGCTACTCCCCTTACTCCAAACACATCTACTACATCATTTTCGCCACTTGCAGAAGCAGTTCTGGAAGCCTCTTGTCTTTATGAAGTGTGATTTTTCAAAAATGTACAGTGAATGCAGCCCCCAAGCCAAGCGCCACCCAATGGAAAGGCAAACTTGGTCAAACACTGTGATGTGTCCTCACATGTCCTACTCACTGCATCTGGCATCATGTGACTTCTGGCTCATTCCCAAAGTCTAAATGATCATAAAAGGTGAATGTTTTAAACCATTTCAGTGCTTGACCTTTCAGGCATGCCTTCCCTGGAATTTGCCAAGTGGCAACTGGCATTCATTTGTTCAACAAATATTTATTAAGCATCTGTTATATGTCTGATACTGAATCCAAGAGAATAATGAATGAAAGATACCAGGACCTCCAACTTTATAGAACATATATTCTACGGGAGGAGGAAGGAGGAGGCAGGTGTAAACATAGTGAACATGAATAAATAAGAATATGGCATATCTTAGAAAACAAGTGCTGTGAGGTAAGATAGGCCTCCTTGATAAGGAAAAGAGACATGAAGGAAGGGAGGAAATACTGTACTTTGGATATGGAGAATGTCACTCAGAGGCTCACGTGTTGAAGACAAAGAAGCCCTGTTGGGAGGTGGTGGGATCTTAGGAGGTAGGGCCTAGAGGATTCTTGCCCCATAGGAGATCGTAGGATCATGGCCCCTTCTCAGCCACAATGTGAGCAGGTTGTTCTACCACCTGTCCTCAGCCATATTCATTCGCTTGCCCCAGGAGAGCTCCAAAAGCAATGGGACCAATAACATATAAACTGGAACTTCCAAAACCAAGCGGACATAGACTTTTTCTATTTATAAGTGAGTCATCTTAGATGTTTCATTATAGTGGCAGAAGGCTGGCCCACCTGGGGGATTAGCCAGGTAAGCCATCATAGTCAGTGCCAAGACCCTGGTCAAGAAGGGAAGACTCCACGTGAAAATGTGGCAGTTTACCTCGGCTCCTCTAGGTTCAAGAGCCCAGTTAGACAAGAGATAACAAGAGACTTGGCCATAGCAGTCGAGAGTTGAGGAAAGAGAATCAGACAAGAAAAGTAAACAGTTATACCCTCAGCATATGAAAGTCATTTAACACCATGAGGCTGCATGTGATCCCTATGAAAGTGAACGAAAATGGAGAAGAAGGCGGGATCAGTGGTTCTGCTTTGAAGCTTCCAAATATTTCCAGCAGAAAAACATGGAGAAGAGCAAAGGGGCTAGGGAAGATAGGAATGAAACAGGAACTTCAGCTGGAGGCAAAGCAAATGCATCAGGGTGGAAGAAGCACCGAGTTACCGGTGCTGACTGCACAAGTCAAGGAAGGGAACTGGAGTCAAAAAAAAACCCATAGAAAACATCAGCAGTCAACAGCACTGTCCAGGCACGGCGGTTGCCTCGCGTTCGCTCACATCCTTTGATCTTACGCATTTGATATCTTACTAATATGAAAGTGTTGATTTATGCTATGGTTTGAAGGTGTCCCTCAGATTTCACATATTGGAAACTTAATCCCAAAGTTGATGTGCTCATGATATTTGGAGGTTGGGCTTTGAAAGTGATTGGGTCACAGAGGCTGAGTAGACTCATCCAGGAAGATTGCGGATTAATAGGTTGTTATGAGAGAAGCTTTGTTATAAAAAGTCCTCTATCTAGCTTTCTCCATCTGAGCAGGGATGCCCTCCACCACTGTGTTATTATACACAAGTCCCTCATCAAAATTTGGATATAAGCCACCACCGTGTTCTTGGACACTGCAAGCTCCCAGAGCTATAAGCTAAACAGCCTTCTATTCCTTATGCATTACCTTGTATCTGCTTTTTTATTGTTATAGACAAAAAACTAATAGGGCAGTTCATGACCCCAATTCCTTGGGCCTAGAAAGATGAGGCTGGTCTGCATATATATTGGTTATTGTTGTTTTCATTGTTTGATTGTGCTGGACCATCCCAGGGCTTTATATGCATAGAGTAACACATTAAAGCTGTGAAGTTTTAAAGTTAAAAAAAAAGTTTCCTTGTCCTCATAATAAGTATGAAGCCCTTGATGGTCTGATTACACTCCCACCACACAGCAGCAATCGGCTGGAGCTGAGGAAGATGGGCTCTCTGTTTACTGGGACATGTGACGATCTGACAGTGGATGTGAGTGAATTCTCCATCCAATCAGCCTCTCTTACTTACCTCACTTGCTCCACTAAGGAATCATTCCGTGTGCAATCTCTCTTCTAGGAAGTTTTAAAAAATGGTTCCAAATAGTAAAGCTTCTAGAGGCTGTCAATGGACGTGTATCTATATCTGTAGTACAGTTTTTAGATGGTTTTGTTTATGAATCTTGATTTAACAACCTTGTATTTTATGGTGACAGACTTTCTCTGGCCAAGCAGAGAACACAGATTCTAGAAGAGGTAAAGAAGCGTTGAATAACAAAAAGATTTCATATTTATAACCATGAAAAACACTGGTAAATCTTTAATTTCTTTTTCCTTTCCTGTGAGCCTGAAATTTTGTTTTTTCCCACTATTTTTATTAATATACATACATCATGCATGGTATTTACAATGAATTTGGGTATTTCGTGCACATATGCACTGTATCAACTTTACAATGCCTTCTCATTTTTGACCCTCCCACTCCCTCCCTATCCCTTCCCCCAACTCCAGCTATCACTTCATGTGGTTCTATAGAATGTCTGAAGTTTTAAATGTTAATGTGAATTAAGAATTTTCCAGGGTTACATCTCATGCAGTATTTTTCAAATAGCCTGGCAATGGGACACTGTTCTGATTCATGGGATATCCCGAAGGGTGAGAGATACACAAGACACTCAGAGAATGACCACTCTAGCCTGGATCTCCATGATGGCTAGGAGTATGCTGTATTTCCAGATGTCATCACCTTAAATAGCACCTAGCGTATTCAATGAACAAACTGGTGGGGGTGGACATGCCTCTTAATTACTTATTCATTGCTGCAATACAATGACCATTATACACAAACAACTAAGCAGAAGAAAGACTTTAGCCTGCCGTTACAGAAGACCACAATCCACACATGGATGCGTGACAAAATAGAAGCACATGGCAAGAGGAAGAGTAGGAAACAGGCTGCTCATGACACGGCAGACAGAAGCCAAGATGGAGGAAGGGTGGGGCTAGAGTGTACTCTTCTGGGTCATGTCCCAGTGATCCACCCCTTCCAGGTCCAGCCTTAATGATCTGCCCCTTCTGGGTTAAGCCCCCATGATCCTCCCTTTCCAAGTCACATACCCAGTAATGTGCCATGCAACTGTAATCTACTACATGCACCTATCACATGCCTGTAAACTGTATTCCACCACACACCTATAATTCATCTTTTTTAACCAGGCCTCATCTCTTAATAGCAAATAAAATCCATAGATAATCCACAAAATCCAAATACATGAGGCTTTTGGGCCATTCCAGATCTCAACCATTAGATTTGGCAACTTCAAACCTTTCCAAACTCCTCATATAAGCCAGTTCCAAAAGTTCCTAAGCCACATGGTCAGGCAAAATCACAGTGACAATCTCACTTCTATGGTACCAATTTCTGTCTTAGTTCCTTTTTATTGCTGTGACAGAAATATGCAACATCACAACATGAGGCAGGAGAGATTTTATTTCAGCTTATAGTTTCAGAAGACTGCAGTCCACACAGGAATAACCGGCAATGGTAGAAGCATACTACAGGAAGAAGAGCAAAAGATGGGCTGCTCATGGCGTGGCAGACAGAAACCAAAATGGTGGAGAAAGGGAGAATCTACCATTAACTCTTTCAGGTCATGTCCTGGTGAACCGTCCCTTCTGGGTCCAGCCTCAGTGCTCCAGCTCTTCCAGGTTAAGCCCCCGTGGTCCACCCTTTCCAAGTCACATGCCCAGTAATATGTCACACAGCCATAATCTAAGACATGCCCTTAATCTATCACAAGCCTGTAATCTACCACATGTCTATCTTCTGTCACATACCTGTAATCCACCCCTCCCAACCAGGCCCCACCTTCTAACAGCACATGGAATCCACGGGTAACCCACATCATTCAAATATCTGAGCCTTTGGGGGGACATTCCAGATCCAAACCGTATCATCTGGGATTCCAGATTCCACTCCACACCCAGACTTACAGCAGATGAAACGAGTCTTCAGCACCTGCATAAAACCAGTTGCCCAGTAGCATATTGTGAGGGCGTTCTGCCAGGTGCCTGAATTGGATGCCCAACCAACTGCAGGCCACAAGGGTCCTGCCTGTTGGGCTAATGTCAGTAACACACCATAAGGGACCTGTTCCAAAGCTTTTGGTTTGCTGATTCAGTCATATTCAGGGCACACCGATCTGCATTGCCTTCCCCTATCCCGATTCTTTGATTTCTAACCCTTTACTGTGCACCACAGCAGCACTGAGTACCAAAACTGATCTTGCACGAAACTGAGAGATGATCTCTGGCAGTGGAAGACAGGGCTCAGCAGTTGATGTCTGGCTTTTCAGCTGAGAATGTGGCAGTTTTACTTCACTTGCAGAGGCAAGAACTCAAGCCAAACATACTGTGAGGACGAAACGCCAGGAAGAGCACATGCATGGGGGCTGGGCCGAGCTGGTCCCCAAACATCTGTTTCACTGCTTTTATTGTTCTATCCTCTTTTTCAGAAAGCCGGCATTTACTCAGCACTCACACAGTCCTAAATATTGAAATGTAAAGTAACTTTATGATGCAGATATCGTTCCTATCTTACAGATGAAAAAAATTAAGGTTCAGAAAAAATTCTAGCCACCTGACCTAAGATCACACACTTAGTAACAAGGCTTAGATTGTTCAATCCTAAACTGATTCCTCAACTGATGCTTACCTTAATTCTCAAATAAGCTAATGGAAGCTCAGCACGTCAACGAGGCAGCTGAGAACAACACATGTATGCACATTCTTTCAGGGGCCCCCATGTACAAACCCTCACCTGGGCCTGCATGTGGCAGATAGAGCAGGACATGTACACACAGCAACAGACTTTGGTGTAGTTTTATTTGAGTTGTCCTCTGTATCTTTGTAAAGTGTTTGGGCCATTGAATTTGAATTATTTTCTGTATCGAAGATATATTTCCTTTGTAAATTTAAAAGAACCCAAAACCGTTATAGCCCTAAAAAATTAAAAAGTGATGCAAGATTTGTTCCTAAAAACAAACAAACAAACAAAGATTTGCTCCTCCTCTAAAGATAATTTTTGGAGTCATCAGGCATTCAAACCCCATTCCCATGGGGCTCCTATGGGAATGACAACAATGCTTAAGAACTAGATAAAGATGGTGGCTACCCAACGTTGTGATTATACTCAAAGGGCACTGTTTATACTCTTCAATATGGTCCATTTTATGTTATGTGAATTTCACCTTTTAAAAAACACACAATACTAGCCCACAAAATTGAATTCAAACACAGCTGTACCCCGGAGAACCAATTCTGGCTTTGCAAAGCCCCTGCCAAGCTGCAGCCCTCCTGGGGAGTTGCTGGGCATTCTCTGAAACTCAAGGTCAATGAGTTGCTAGATGATCTTCCACCAATGGGGAGATGGCTGCACTCATTTGGGGAAGGGAGAAAACACAAAAGTGAATGTACCATAAGCATGAAGTTTTGACAGCGTTCAGCAGCCTTACAAAGGTCTGAAAAGGGATACACCATAGCTCAGTGCCCTGATGTGAAAAATAAAAAAATTTGGCCAAATGTCCTCTGGTTCACCAGCCCCAAGCCCAGTCAGTGGGATCAAAGGTGCCCCTTTCCCAACTCATACAGCCGAGTTTCCTTGGTATCTCAGATCCTACAGGATGTTGCCTACTGATGTCCATCTTGTTTGGTAGTTCATCATCTATCAAGCCTCAGTTCACCAAACGTTACTGAGAAATCGCCAACTCTCCGATCCCACTCTGAGATCCTGTTTATTTGATCCCACTCTGAGATCCTGTTTATTTGTATGTGTGCACGCGCACACACACACACACACACACACACACACACCTGAGTCCGGGGAAGGATGCCGTCTCAGGGTGGAGCCTGGTGTGGCAGAAGGGTCATACGGAGTGAAGCCCGGCTCCTCTTTGTTGACCCTTAAAGCTACTTGGCTTGCACCCAGCATCTTACAACGTCCTTTGCCTTGTGTGACAAGCAGTTCAAATGGTTTCCAGTCCTGACACTCCTAACCCCAAGATAACGCATCCCCTCTCTCATCTGAACCTTGCTCTGCCAGCTAAAAACCACCCTGCTACCTAAACGTGCCTGTCTCATTACATGCAATGCTGCACTCCCCAGTCCGTGGCACAGACACTTGTGTTTGGCGTTCAGGAGTGAGGGTGAAATGTGCGCTGTCATCTGCCACACTGGGTGACCAAGAGCGTACCCTTACACCACATCCCTCCAAGTTCAGAATGCAATTTCAGGCTATGTGATGGTTTTGTTCCATGCAAGGCTGATCAGCTGTGCCGGGGATCAAGGCCACTACGCTGGCTTCGTCAGCACTCTCAGACTGTTTGTGCTTCACAAAGATCAAAAAGCATACTGAGAACGAAGGCAAATAGCATGAAATGGCCCTACACTTTAATTTCTTTCCTGAAGGTCAAGGCTTTATAATAAGGATCACAAAGGAGCAATCCGGTGGGCTAGAAATACACATTAAAGGGACCTCTCCTATATCAAAAGAAAGAAAAATAGGTCATCGAGCATTTTAATGGGATCATTTTAGTCCATTGGCCCCTGGTGCTAAAACTATAGTGGAAATGGAAAAGTGAGTGGGATTTCTAGATTCACTAATAATGTCCCAACTATAGCAGGAATGACTGAATGTGGTCTAAAATTATACCCTTGTAGGGAAGGCAATTGAGGTTGATGAGGTGGATGTGGCTCAGGACAGGCCTCCTCAGAGGAAGACTGGAAACTTTGCAGACAGGTTACTTCTTCGGCCAGTGCCCTCTCAGAACAGGAGACAGGAGCAGCGGGACAGGGAGTAGAGGGAGCCCAAAGATCTGCCGTCCAGTTGGTCCCACTCTAGACATGGTACACCCTCTCTTTAGGACCTCCTGGGAAGCCTTATGAAATGTGTCTTACAAGTTTTCCCAGACACTGGGCGTGGTGGCATAAACCTGTAATTCCAACATTCTGGGAAGCTGAGGCAGAAGGATTAGAAGTTCAAGGCAAATCTGGGCAACTTAATGACTTAGTGAGACTGGTCTCAAAATCAAAAATTAAAAAACGGGTTAGAGATTTAGCTCAGTGTGAAGGCTGGACTCAATCTCACTAGCACAGAGCAAGAAAGCAGAAGTGTTTGTAGAGAAGAAGAAATTCTTACTCCGATTGTCAACCTCCCTCTGACGAAGAGTCACCATAACACTCACTTCGTGCCTCCATCTTGCATCCATAGACCTGCCCTGCAGTCCCAACAGTCATCTCATGTCACAACAGCACAGAGGCTGCGATGCAGGAAGTGTGAAGTGCTCACCCGAGCAAGGAGCTGCCTGCTGTAGCTGTGCAAAGTTGTGCGAAGCCTGAGGGAACGTGTTGTTGCCGCTACTGTATCGTAAGTCCAGAGTATTCGGTGTCGCGCCACTACAGAACGCTTGAGTTCCAAGACCAAAGTGACCCACTGGGGAGGAGCTAAGTGGCCTTGGTTGGAAGATGCCCAAAGTTTGCATATGAAGCAAGCATCTCCTAATCCCACCTTCTGAAAGGTTGTTCAAATTTGCATATGCATTTCTCTAGCATCTCAACAGCTGAACTCTTCTGATAAGATAATGGGTGCTTCTGTTACCTCTTCTGTCACAAGGAAGGAGCCTCTCAACTCCTAATGCTCAGACGTGGCGCCCGGCTCAAAAGTATCTATAATGTGGCTCGGTGACAACCCATTTGGGACAGAAATGGCAGCTGTGGAAATTTTACTAACACAAGATTCTTGTTTCTTCTTCTTTCTCAGACTAGTCTCTGAGTTAGCCTTCTACCATAATTTTATTCCACTTCATAACAGAGAAATATTTATGATTCATAAATCAAAAGTTCTTTTTCAATCTTGTGCATTGGCAAAATAATTCTAGACAAACCTGCAAGCAAAAGGCACCTGTATCAGGGTGTGTCACAAATACCTCCACGTATGCGTGCATTTTGTTGTCTCCTGATTTAACTAACAAAGGATCTTGTGGAGATTCATGAAAACTACTTGAGTTGAATAATTCTAGTTATTTTCCAGTAAGAAAGAAAAAAAGCTGTCTCATTGGTGCTACTGCTTAGGATAAGAAATCTTAACAGTGGCTGCAAGTGTGTGGGGAACAAGAGTCGGAAAGTACATCTTTGTATTTTGTTGCCTCCCTATGTTTCTCGAGTTTGCAGTGCCGGGCTCAGTATCTGGCTCTCCGTGGCTGGGACAGTTTTGCCTTCAGTCAGTTCACATTCTGTAGCAAGTGCAGCAATGCCCCTTGCTTTTTCATCTGGGGATTTAAATTGGTTCATGAGATGTACAGACACCCAATTTGGGTTAGGGGTTTGATTTAAATGTGCTGTCAGTTTTGATTTTTCACATTAGCTCCTCATACTAGCAGAGAGGGCCCACTAAACTAGCAATAAGCTTTCAATCCAAAGAGGTCAAAATAAACTCAATGTCACGTGAGTATCCAGGGGCTTCTTCTGGCCAAGTTCATACACTGAAGGAATGAGCAATCTGCCCCAAGAATGAGATGGAATGGGGGCGGTTTTGTCTCCAGAGGTGGGCATCAGGATTCTACTCACATTAACCTTCCACCTTCCTTAAAATAAATGAGAAAACTGTCTGCATAACGATGTAATAGCTCCTAATTAGTTATCCTTCCCTCTGATTGCTTAACCACAAAGAAAGCAGTCCCAATTCAGAGAAAATACTTGTACCTCTTCTTTCAGAAAATGTCTGGTGAAGTAGTCAGAGGCCCTGACAAAGCCTTGTATGCAAGATGCACTCAGTAAATATGTGCACAGTAAAAAGCAATCACCCCAGCCTGTGGACTCCTTAGCAGAATACATGTGGCCATGCTGAAAGGTAGAGCCATTCAGACAATCCACAGATGTTACAGGATCTCAGAAAGGGCTTCCAGGACACAAGCAGAGAAGCAGACACTCCATCCACCTAATCCCAGCCTCCTCGGGGAAAGGAGCTATGTGCTATGGGCACAGGAAAGAACAATATGTTTAGGAGACTGATATTGTTCCAGAAATCTCATAGTATGTGTACAAAATACGCTCCTAAGGATGGAGAAAGATGTATAGATTATGTGTTAATATGAATGATTGTTCATACGGGTGTGTATCTATATAAAATGCCTGTTCATTGTTGAGGAAACTCAGTATCTAGAGCCCTGGGACAATTTTTCTGTTCTTCCTCTAAAGCAATGTCATTCAGCTAAAGCCTACAGACCAAATATGGCTGTTTTCATATTGCCTAGAGATTGCTATTATATTTTTAATTCTACAAAAATTGAGGATATCAGTCTTATTTCTTGTTATCTAAGTATCTACTGGTATTCCTTAATTTTACCTTAAAAAGTATAGATATCAGTTATATTTCTTGTCATCTGTGTATCTACAGGATACACCTTAATTTTGCCTAAAACTTGCATCTGGATCTTTAACAAAACAGTCTGATGACTCCTCCCTAGAGTATTAGGAATGAAGGCAGCCTCCAGGCACTTTCCTGCGAGCACATTTATGGGGGAATTCACCAAAGACCCCACGAATGTGCTGCTATGGGGGCCATATTCTTCTGGTTATAGAAATGCCATTCCAGCTGACAATGACTATGAGTAGCAGAAACTGGAAAAATACGGCAGAAGTCCAGGAGAAACACAACGGTATAGTGTGAAACATACCAAGTTCGATTTCACAACCAGCGATTCTGCTCCCTTCCCCACTTCCTCTTAACCAGCTTCGTACTGAGCCAGCAGTCTTGGTTCACTGGCCTATGAAATAGGAGTCATGTTACTTGGTCTCACCAGTTGTCCATGTGGTTGCCCACTGCAAGCAAAGCCAGATAGCCAAGTCCCCTTCAAACCCTACGTGAGTCTTCAGTTGGTCGTGGTTCATCATCCCATATAACAGATAGAGGCAACACAGTTACCTCAACGTGCGACATTCAGTAAATATTTATTTAGAAATTGTGTCACTCTATATTTAAACGTGAAGCAACTCAGGTAACTAATCAAGGCTTGGTTGGCATGGGTCACCAGCCACAGCTTCCTAAGGCAATTCGGCATCTCTCTTACTGTGATTTTATTCTCAATTGTGTGTTAGACTATACTTAGAGGGCACAAACCATGTGGTAAAGGGAAAGAGAGTCCAGAGATCAAGAAAGACCTTCGTTTGTTCTGTCCTCATCATGCAATCCTCATTCACATCCATGTAATCCTCTATCTTTGGACCGAGCATTGTCTATGTTCAACACCCTCTCAGTGACAAGAGAGAAGTAAGTCTCCTACTCCTGCCCAGTGTCCATTCTTCCGATGGGAAGGAGGAGACAGTAAACACATTGCCAGATAAACAAGCAAGAGATTTATTGATGGTGAGGTAGGTCCTGAAGGATGTGAAAGAAGACTGGGGTAACAATGAGATAAGGTCAAGTTTAGAGAGGGTGATGGGACATTTGAGGGCTTTCTACAAAGGTGAGTGGAGTCAGACAGTGAGCACGGGCAGGGAAAGTCTTACAGGCAGAGCGAACAGCGGTGCAAGAATAGACCTGAAAATGTGAAGAGATAGAAAGGCTAGTGGGGGGCGGGGCAGAAAAATATTGCAAGAACACTGGGCACAGAGAACAATGAGACTATGCAGCGACGGCGCTGGACGGATTTTCATTAATTGTGAGAGATAAAGTTAAATACCTGCAATTATATGTTTGTGATTAGATTCCTGGTCCTGGAGGTTGCTAAGGCAGACATCTTCCCAAGGGACAAGAAGTCACAGATTTGTCACAAAGCAAAAACACAACCAGAGTCCCACGAAGCTCTAACCTGAGCAGACCAAGTTGGAGGAGTCAAATCAATTATACCTCAGAGTGTGAGGGGTAAGTGTGGGAGCCAAGGCGGGGACTGAAGTTGAGCTGCAAAAACACAGGGAAGGGAAAGAGGTGAGAAAAGAGGTCAGGAGGTCAGAGGTATCGACAGTTACGTCACTGACCCAAATTTCATGATAGTCCTACATGCTGGCCGAGTGTGCCTGGGCAGGTTGAAATTAAAGAGCAGCATGCAGTTATGAACCTAAGCGTGGACTGGATTTTATAAGAGCATATTGCAGATGTAAGTGTTCTAGATACTCAAGTGATTAAAAACGCGAGATCTGAGATTCAGCTACAGGGCGATGCCTACGCTGAGTTGTGGGCAGAAGGCATTTCCGTACCTGCTGGTGGTAGCTTTCAGGGCAGAGAGAAAAGGGGCAGAGCTCAGGATTGGCGTAGGAGGTAAGGGGATCAGCCAGCTGAGAAACACAATGACAAGAACAGAGAGATGAAGGCCTCTATGGTGTCCTTTACTGATAATTAGAGCAAAATGAATTTCTATACTAACATTTGAAGTCAACAGTAGATTTCATTCCCTCTACCTACCACCTGGTTCCGATCAATATCACCTTGTCTTTCTGAGAAGGGGGCCTTTAGGAGAGACTCCTCACGGAGGTAACAGAGGAAATTGGCTGTTCTGCAAACAAGGCCTTTATGCTCTGAAACTGCTTTCAAAGGAGAAAGCTGCATGCTAATGAAAAGCATCATCAGCGTCATTATTTACTTCAAATATGGGGCTCTCTCATCACAAAAGCTTCATTCTCTGTAATCTTACCATTATTTGGTAACATGAAGACATTGAAATTCATTTACTCCTCCTGCTCTGGGTAGGGCAAGTGCCACCTGCCACTCTCCCTCTGTGGCTGGTTTCATCCTATTATGCTATTTATAGGGCTTCCTCAGCGAAGGTGTCTGGAATAGCGATGCCAAAGCTTCCTGCTTCCCTCCATCTGACAGCTGGCATGTTTTCTGACAACACAAAGGCACGGAAGAAAGGTTGCGTATCAAAATATTTTGAAGGCATCGCTGTCAAGCATACAGACACACAACATGGATAATTACATAAGTTTCACTGCATTGTCCAAAATAAAATCTTTTTAGCCTGGGGACAGTGAGTTTCAGAAAACTTGGATCCCAATTTTATACCTTTTCTTATTGTATATTTACATACACAGATGTGTGCATACATAGAAAGTTCAAAATAGCTATGATTTTAGTAAGGACATCCATTACGAAGATTTGTGTACTTTTTTTTTTTTTTTACTTCTACAATGTGATCAGGGCTGATCATAGTACACTTCCATCAAGTAAGTTATAATCCTATAGATTTTTGATAAATGAAACTCCAAACCACTGAAGGCCGACAGAGAAACTTGGATGGCAAAGGTAATGCCTAATGCTGTTGATCTCCAGGAGAACCAAGACATTGCAAGTGCCCAGAAGTTTAACTCAAACTAAACAAAAGCCTTTTCCCAGTGGAGAATGTTTTCTCTGTCTGTCAGCCTTTGTGTTTTAAGAGTTTCTCAGTCCATAATTGTCTTGGAATGTCCCCCTTTTCCACACATTTGTTTCACCAAAACATCAAACTCCACGATAGTGTCAGAACCTGGCTACTCTGTGGCAAGTGTTCCTGTGCATAAGGGCTTTGGTTGGGATGAATTCACTGCTCATGTCATTTGTGAGAAATGCTGAGGTTGAAGGCAAAGGTCCAAAGTGTCAGGTCATCGGTGTCCTTGTCCTCTCAGCCATAGAACTTTCTGGTCCTCTTCTGTTTCCCACTCACCCCAGCTTCTGCATGATGAATCGGTGCCCAGCCAGGAAAGGGTCTCCCAGAACTTGTTCCTGATCTGTGCCCCAGAGCTCTGGAGGCTGCACTGTGCCAACTAGTTGCTCTCTCAGGAAAAAGACAGTTTAGTGCTGAGAACTATAGGGGAATCATCAGAGCACAGTGGGGAGTGGGCGCAATCAAAGTCTAGAGTGTGTAAGGATGGAACAGGAGGCAGGCGAAAGCTAGAGGAGATCATCCGTGCAGAAAATATCGGAGAAGGCAAACGAGACTGAATAATATCTTAGTTTAGGCTTTAGGAAACAACTGCCATAGAAGGAATAGCTAAAGTAACAGTCTATCTCTCACAGTACTAGAAGTAGGAAGTGCTAGACGTAGGTTGCCAGCAGGGCTGGGGTTCTGGCGAGGGCCCTCTTCCAGGTTTCAGACAGCCAGGTTATCCTTGCGCTTTCCCATGGCAGAAAGAGCTCCCCAGACAGTGTTCCCTTACAAAGGCACTTGTCTGGTTTTTGAGGACTCAACTCTCAGGGACAAATTATCTCTCAGAAGCCCAACCCTCAATTGCCATTACAATAGAGATAAAGATTTCAATATTTGATTATTTTTAGAGGTACACATGCATGCAGCCCTTCCTAGGTAAGAGATAAATCGGTCCCTGGGGCTGCCATGGTGTGGGCTTGTAGGAGGCTCATGTAGCATTTTCTGAATGCTTAGCTCATCTTTGTATACTTCCAAAAGAAAGATGGCCTTTCACCTCCAACTAGCTGAGCTGGTCCTTGGCCTTTGTACCTGCAAGAGCCCTTACTCACACAATAGACTAAAACCTACCTGTATCCTGAGTTATTAAACACACTAAACTGAGGTCTCTATTCCAGACTTCCCAAATCGGAAGACACTGGGCACAGAGACCATAGCTCTACCTTTTTAACAACTACAGTACAACCCAGGAAAAACTAAGAACTACATTGTTTACAAAAACATCTTCAAAGGCATTTTCCCTATGAAAGTTTCTAAAAATAGCACGTATAAAAACTCAAACAAATCCCTATTTGGTTCTCAAATAGGTCATGTTTGCATATCTTTAAGTCATTAAAAAGCACCGTAATCATGAGGGTGGTTATATTAGCAAGCGAGCAGTAAATGCTTGTGATTATCACCCCTTCATATAGCAGGGGTCTCTACCTATTCGCCTTAAATGAGCACGTGCCTAGTGACATCAGGATCACGTATACCAGAAGCCATGTATTCCAGCAGAGCTTTGCATGCCCTTCTGTCCATGCATGATTATGGGCTGTAATAAAGCGGCTATGTAATAACTGTGTAGTTTCAATGCCAACTAAAAGAGAAACGTGACTGCAAATTACCTCTAAATCACAGGGCTTACTCTTTTAATACATATTTACTTAGTTTTAACTCTCTTCCTGGGACCACACACCTGGTAGGCACAAGGAGTCCAGAAATAACCACAAAGCCATGCTGTGATTCAAGGAAATTATAATACCAGAGGTGGGAGAGAACTAAACCTGTATGTTCTAAGATTATCAGGAAGAGTCATGAACACCAAAAACAGAAGAGGAAGGGCAAGGTGTCTTTCAAAACTTCACTCTAGCAGACTCTTAGCAGGAGTTCCAAGCCCTGAGCAAGCAGCCTATTAGGAACTGGGCCACACAGCAGAGACGAATGGCACACAAGGGGACAAAGCTTCATCTGTATCTACAGCTACTCCTTGCTGCTTACATTACTGCCTGAGTTCTTCCTCTTGTAACCCCGTCATTAGATTCCCGTGTAAGCACTAACACTACTACGAACTAGACAAAGGAAGGATCTAGGTTGTACACTCCTAAGGAGAATCTAATGCCTGACAGTCTGAAGTGAAGCTGAGCCAATGGTACTAGTGACATCCTCTGCTCCTTGCTTCAGGCCACCACCATCTATGGGAAAATTATCTTCCATGAACACAGTTCCCAGAGACACAAGCTTGGGGTCTGCTGTTGTAGAGCACCACTAACAACTGGGAAGCTTGGTTTACTCATATCTGAGTGAAATTAGGAAACAAGTTTACAGATAAACTAATGATTATGATGAACTTCCTTCCTGTCCTCTTATTTCTCAGGTTGGTCTAGACAATATGAGACACTGCACTCAAATGCCTCAGGCAAAGATGCTGCTTTAGTACAAATTCTACATTTTCCTAGGACTTTTCTACCTGTCTTTCATTTTAATAAATATTTTAGTGTCTATTACACTAACATGACTGGGCTAGGATCCAAAATGTACACACCTTACCTTTTATTGCTTAGAGAAGGAAGAAAACAGACTTGGACAAGAAAGGTAGAATGACATATGGCCTAAGCATCCTATATAAAGTATAACAAAGTAACACGAATCCTCAAGGACAGACCCATTAATTCTGATGTACACACAAAAGTGGAGTCTCTGAGAACAAAATGTTTGCCATTGGTCTAAATTTAAGAGACTCTTGAAGCTCAAATTGGGTGAGGAAAACCACACACTCATACTTCCATGATAATCAATTCTAATAAGGACTGTTTTTTTCTTTCTTTCTCTCTCTCTCTTTCTTTTTTCCTTCCTTTCTTCCTTACTTCCTTCCTTCCTTTCTTTCTTTCTTTATTTTTGGCAGAATCTCACTCTTATAGTCCAGGTTGGTCTTGAACTCACTATGTAGCCCACTCTGGCCTCAAACTCACTGCAATCCTCACACTTCAGCCTCCTGAGCACAAAGGAGTATAAGCATGTGCCACCACGTCTGGCTTAGGTGGTGAGGAAGACTCAAACTGAGGGCCTTCTGCTTGCTAGGCAAGTACTCTAACTTCCATGCTATTCCTCCAGCCCCGAAAGACTACTGTTTGAATAAGCTCTTGCTATATAACAGACAGCTTCAAAACATAATGTTAAATTTAGTTCTAAATCACTATTTTTCACGATTCTATGAGTTCCTTTGGTAGTTCTTCTGGGGTGAATTGTCCTTATTGGGATCAAATGATCTATAAGGAACCTCTAGACATGGGGTTATGGTTGGGTCTAGAATGTCCCCCAGAAGCCTCATGTAATGGATGTAATGGAATATCTATGAAACCTTGTGCTGTTAAGAGATGGACCTGGTAGGAACACTGGGATTTGACCTGTATGGGGCAGATTATTGGGAAGGACCTTGAAGGGTGTATGCTAGCTCCGCCTTCCTCCCTCACGTTGCTTCCTGCCTGCCATGCTGTGAACAGCTTTCCTTCAGCTGTGACCCCAATGTACTTCTACCATTGGCAGCCACCCAGAGAGCTTTAGAAACTGTGAGCTAAAATAAATATTTCCATTGTACATATCAGATATTTTATTCCAGCAATGAAAAAAAAATAACTTAAGACAGAAATTGGTACCAGAGAAGTGGAGTCTGTCAGACCCTGGAAGCCTTTGGAACTGGTTTGTGGGAGGAGTTTGGAAAGGTTTGAAGATGATGACTGGAGAAGCCTTAGTATGCAGTGAGTTGAGCATGGTGGGAGATTCTAATCAGAGATCAGAAGAGTAGAACTGCAGATTGGAAAGGTTGGGCTCAAGAAGTTCCAGAGGGGATGGAGGACTTTACTGGCAACTGGTCTAGAAACAATCATGCAATGCTCTGGCGAACAGTATGTTGGCAATTTGCTGTCGCATTGGTACTTGCTTTTAGTCAACTCTATGCTAAGAAGTAGAAGAAAATAGCAAAGGAAAAAGATGTAAAAAGTGAGCAGTTTTTCCAGATTCAAACAGCCTGCAAACCCAGGGCAGAAGAGCACACGGTTATTAAAGAGATTAACATTAAAAAGAACCCAAATGCTTGGAATCAGGACTATAAAAAAGAGGTCTTGAGAGTATCTCAGGAATCAGCAAGACCCCACCCTTTTCCATAAAGGGTGAAAAGGCAAAAGACTTTGCCTTGAAAAGAGACCCCCTCGAGACACCTGAGGGAATCCTGCAGTATAATCTAGGAAGATGAATTTCCAAGTAATTCGGCAACCTAAGACCCCAGGGGCTACTATAGCCACCGTGGTCCTAGGGGGCCAGACAACTGATGAAGCCAGTCGCAGACCTTGGCATCTTCCATGCGGTGCTGACTTCACAGCTATGCTCAATGTAAGAGTTGTGGGATCATGGAGGCTTCCACCCAGATTTTAGAAGACAGCCTTGGAAGCCAGGGAGTGTGCCCCTGAAAAGGCAATGCGTGAAGTTGTGAAGGTGATCTGAAAGAGCCTAGGACTCTGGAGATTCCAGGAACATGGGTTGTCTGCAGAGGAAGGTTATAGGCTACGAGCAGAGCCAGAAGAAAGAGAAACTATAGATATTGCCCCCAGAGGCATGCTGTAAGGGAGGTGCTACCCACGCCCTCTGGGAGGCATATCTTGGCACAGCTCCTTGGAGTGTTGGGCGAGGACCTACAGGATGTAATAGAACTGCAGGGTTTGCTCATTGTTCTACTGGGTTTCATTCTTGCTTTGGTTCAATTGCTTTCTAGCCTCCTATCCCTCCCTTTTGGAATGGGAATATTTAACCTGTGCCACTGATGTTGAAAGTATTTAACTTCTCTTTGATTTTTTATAGGGACTCTTAAGTAAGACCTTGCCTTAAGTCTCAGATGAGACTTTGGACTTACGCTTTTTAGCAGGGTTGCGATCGTTACGATTTGGGCAACTCTTAGAGAAGAACTAAGTGCATTTTTGCATAAGGAGATAAACATGAGTCTTTTGGGGGCCAGGGGTAGAATGTCATGGTTTGGATCTGGCATGTCCCCCAAAAGCCTCGTGTATTTGGATGTATAGAGTAACCATGTACTGCTAAGAGTTGGGGCAGATCACTGGGGCTTGGTCTGAAAGGGTGGACTACTGGGACAGGACCTACGATGGCAAATGCTAGCTTCCCCTTCTCCTCACTTGGCTTCCTATCTGACATGCTGTGAATAGCTTTCCTCGGGCCTCACCTTTGCTATGTGCTTCTACCATTGCCAACCATCCATGAATGCCTTGAGTCTTCTGAAACTGTGAGCAAAAACAAATCTTTGATCCCTTACGTTGTACACGTAGGGTATTCTATCCCAGCTAGGCAAAAGTAACTAAGACATCTGAGGTCTTGGCTGAAATGACAAGATGGCCAGAGGCTTTGTTCTATGACCTCTTGACCTCTAGAAGGCTAGTGCAGCCTGATTCATAGAAGGCAGAAGGATCTTCAGTAATGAAAGGCCAGCCGTAAGAACCGTAAACTTTTTAAGTGTCACCTGAAATTCTGTTCGCTACTGCCCCATTGTAAAAAGAAGTCACAAGGCCAACTGAGACTCCAGGGTTGGAGAAATGAACCCCACCTCTTGATGAGAGAAGCAGCAAAAAAGCCAAATTGCAGAGAATGCATATGTATATGACTACAGTCATCTTTAACATGAGTATTTGAATAAGTACAGTTTTCCTTCTGTATCCTTAGGTGCTACACTTGCAGATTCAACCAACAGCAATTAAAAACATTTCAAAAACAAAAATCATCCGGAGGGCTGGAGGAATGGTTCAGTGGTTAAAACACTTGCCTAGCAAGCACTAAGTACCTGGGTTCGAGTCCCCAGCACCACACAAGCCAGCCATGGTGGTGCACACCTGTAATCCCAGTACTTTGGGAGGCTGAGACTGGAGGATTCCTGTGAGTTCAAGGCCAGCATGAGCTCCATATGAGTTCAGGACCAACCTGGACTACAGAGAGAGACCCTATCTCGAAAAAAAATCATCTGTAATGAGATGTATAGCCCTTTTTCTTGTTAATATCACCTAAACCATCCACAAAGTATAATAACGATTTTATAGCACTTATATTGTCTTAGATATGACAAACATATAAGTGAGTAAAGCATATAGAAGGGCGTGAAGAGGTTATGTGAAAATACCATGCCACTTTCTACAAAGGACTTCATCACCTTCAAGTTTTGCCATCTCAGGAGGTCCTGGAATTAATTACTTACACATACCAGGGGATGACTGCTTGTATAATACCACATCCTAAATTGGGTTCAGATGAAGCAGAAACAAGATGGGAGAAAGAATATGACAATAATATCTTTTAAATGGAGTCTAAGACATCATCACCGCCACCTCTCACCATGACAAACTCCAAAAGCAAAATTCCAAAGCAATACATAAGGTCATCCTAAAAATCAAGCTATTTTGATCAGGATCATTGCAGTCATCCTCAAGTGTGAAAGTGGAAGAATGATAGGACCACAGTGGGAGGAAAACCCACACTGGAGAAACTCTAGGCAACTGAGCACTGAGAGCTGCATCTTCAAGCAGTGGAGTCATTAGGGGCCCAGTAGATACATGGGTGTTGAGTTTGCCGCAGAAGTGAGAGGAGTACGGAGTCATGCAGCCGTGCCAGAGGCCTGCTTATCCTGAAACCTCTAGGAGGAGGCTCCACTTCCATTAGAACGTTAGCAAACTGAACCTTTCCACAAACTTTACCAGGCACAGGAGTCACTATTCGGAGTCCTCCCCACCCCTACCCTAGAAGGTGAATTGGTATTGAACTGAATCCTCCTTGTGCTGGTACAAAATAAGCCCTTAAAACAATGAGCAAATGGAAAATAGAGTGTCTTTTATTGATTGTGATGTTTTCACTTAACTCGATTCCGGCAGGGGAGCATCTAAGGTGGCACATGTGTGAGGAACAAGGGCACGGCCACGGTCGATAATTGGGAGGAAATGGACAACCTCGTCTGCCTAATGGATGTCTCCAATTTCCTCCACTGGAATCCAACCTCGGATTAGTCACTCGACAGATTTTTCGACAGTTCATCCAATGATGCTTTCCTTCAAAGCAATTTGCTAAATGTCAGTGAAGCATCAGCCTTGCTTTCATAAAGGAGGCCTCTTTCTAAAGTCACCTTCCAGGTGGTACGGAGGTGTTCCTCTGCTTTTTCTTGTGAACCAGTGTCAGCCTTTCATTTCCTGTATTCTATTTCTCTCGGTATATCACCAGCAAAATACACTCCTACATTCCACACACACTTTGTAGAAATAAAAAAAAATTCTGTTCATAAAATAGTCTAACCAAAACACAAGTTCCAGTAGGCCCTTAAATTCCTTTCCTCATCTCCCATGCTGCTTTCAATATGATTTCTAATAAACTTTTCATTTGAGAACAATTTTAGTTATTTGGAAATGTTGCAAAGACAGTAGCATGCATTCCTGCACCTCCCTCACCAATTTGAGCCCCCCACCCCATGTCCTGATATTGCTGAGATACACTCATTAAAATCTAGAAGACAGAGCCAGTAAAGTGCACACTGCCTTTGGCTTTCACAAATTTTTCCACTCATGTCCTCTTCTGGCTGCAAGAATCAATCCCAAGAACTCCACTGCATTCGGTTCTCCTTCTCCTTGGTGTCCTCTACCCATTTCTCATTTTTTGTTGTAATCTTGACATTTGTGGTACGTCTGCTCAAATATGTTGTAGAATATTCCTCAGTTCAGACTAGTCTGCTAGTTTTCTTGTGATTAGTTTGGGTTGTGGGTTTGAAAGAATAACACAGAGGTCAAGTGCCTTGCTTCTTACATCTTCAATGACAGATGCTATCCATGACCTTGTATACTTGATTTTCTGGCCAAGGTAATATTTTCCAGATTTTTCGTTTGTCAATCTGGATCCCTTTTTGTCCTCCAGAGAACAGATAAGATTGAAAATGTGATGAGTAGAGGGTTTTTTCTACACGTTATGTTTCTCAAGATTATTGTGTTGCTCAAGATACTAAAATTCAAAGTACCATTCTTATGTTAGAGTCTGTGATAATACACTGAGAAAAGCTAAAAGGAGGCTCAGAAAGGTTAGCATGAAGAAGGAAAGAAAAAGAAGACTGTTAGTTATTTCACATTAAGCTTTGCTTTCCAAATTCTCTACTTATAAAAGTTTATTGTGAAATTAGACACTAACCTACAGGAGCAGAGTGGTCAGTGTCAGCCTTACAAACTCCAGTGTCTGACCCTTGTTAGTTATAAGCAGAGCAGGCTGGCACCCACTTCCAACCTGTTGTTATTTTAAATTGAAATTAGCAATTGCCAACCTCAGGTCTACTTTGCATTTCAGAAGAACTGAGACTGTAGGTCTGTGTAACTAACTCAACTGGATCTTGGGAAGGAACATCAACAAAGAAAGCAGTTTATTCTTTAAAAAAATCATTGATGTAGTGTCTAGTACAACAAAATGTTCTTTATATATTCTTCAGGGAGGCAGAATTTGTACTAGACTAGAGAGAATTACATCTCAAACTGTGATGTTCTGATCACCTGTGTTGACATCACTTGGGAGAAATGCAGAGTCCCAGGTCCCACCTCAGTCGTGGGCATCAGACCCTGCATTTTTAAGTAGATCTCCAGATGATTAATGTGCATAGCATATTAAACTTCAAGAAGCACCACTTTGGAGATCACCTGGGAAGACTTAGCTAGAAAAGAGAAACACTGAGCTCATGAAAAATATATGCACATGAACTTCAGTGCCTCTGTCTTGAAACTGATGTGGATATATAAGTTTAAAGAACACAGTTTGCTAAAGGAATTAGTGGTATTAGCCCGTGAATTATTCCATTTGATTTACTTTTCAAAGACAAAATTGTTCTCTTGAACAAACCTACTAATTAGGTACATCTTGAAGTAGCCAGTGCACATAGATCTGTGCTTTCCACACAATCTTCAAAAGAGAAATGAATAGAGAGAAAGGATGCAGGGGAAAGAAGACGTGCAAGAGCCGAAGTTGCCTACTTTGAAGTTCATCTCATAAGTGAGAGACAGAAGACATCTCCACCTCTCGTGTTTCAGAGCAAATCCTTTCCCACTGTACCCTGGTGCTGCTCTCACTCCCAGCATGTCTCCAAGACAGCACTATTTTTAAGATTTTAATCTTTAAGTGGGTAGGAGATAGATAACACTGTTGTCATTTAGATCTGGAATGTCCCCCCAAATCCTCAAGTTTGAAGGGTGATTCAATCATGAGAGCTAACCCATTGATTTCTGTGCTGTTGACAGGGTCTGCAAGGGTAGATCATCAGGCTTGACCTGGAAGGGGGCAGGTCACTGGGACAAGATTTGAAAGGATGATGTTCACTAGCTCTGCCCTTCCTTGCTCTCCCAGGTTCTTGTCCTGCCATGTTGTGACCAGCTTCTCTCTGGCTGGCCCTCTGCAGAGTCCTTCCACCGTTGCCAGCCACCCATAAATGGCCTGAGACCTTCTGAAACAGTGAACCAAAGTAAACCTTCACTTTCTTAAGTTGTGGGTGTTGAATATTGTGTCCTAGCATTGAAAAAGTATTCGAGCAAACATGGCTTCAGGACAGCACATATAGTGGTTACTTTGTTATTGATTATGCTAGTCAAAAAATAATTATAAAACACTGAACCTATGTGGCACTTCTTGTTGATTTCTAAATGCCTTGTTGTGACTAAAGAAAAAAGAAACATGACCAAGGGTAGGTTAGAGTTGAAAGTAGACCGGGGCAGCAGCAAAGACTGCAGTGTGGGGTGAGGAGCCCCAGGTAGGAGGATGACTTTAAGCCAAAGAACCAACTGAACTTTTATGGCTAGAGATGCTAAGATGTGCAGACATGAGAAAAGAATGGAGGAAAGGAAGGAGGAAACTTCCGGAGCCAGACAACGTGGGGTTCATGTTTAGTTCTGCTCTTTGGTAGCTGTGTCACCTTGGGCAAAGTACTCAACTACTCTGAAGCCTCAGTTTGCTTATCTATAAAATGGACAATGATAGCCCATAGTTCATTGGACTGTCATAAAGTTTTCATGAAAATGCACAGTTCCTACCAAATATTCACTGTAGGGCTAGAGGAAGGCACATTAGTGAAACTGCTTGCCTTGCAAGCACAAGGCCCTGAGTTTGATTCCCCAGCATGGCATAAAAGGTGGGCACAGTGGTGGCATACACCTGAGATCCCATTTGAGGCAGGCAGGTTGTCCTGAGTCTAAGGCCAGCTAAGGCAGACAGATTGTCCTGAGTCCAAGGCCAGCCTGGGCTGCCCCAGTGAGTTCAGAACCAGCCCGGCTACAGACTAAGACTGTTTCAAAAAAAAAGAAAAAAAAAGAAAGAAAAAAAAATCGCTGTAAATTACTATTTAGATATTGTCAGTGTTACCACTGTGCCATCACGATGCAGAGGAGACGCTTTGCACAATGCCAGGCACAAGTAATTACTCAATAAATGAAGGCAATTATTCTTAGGAAGTTGCTGGCCACTTCCTAGAGTGCCAGGATTTCAAATCTCAGAAAATGAGACAATAAATTATAAAATTGGGCCAAAAAACAAAGTCCTAGCCGAGGCTGGACTCACTCTATCCGGGCCCTGACCTTACATAAGCCCCCAGCTGGTCACTCCTCTTTGGGGTTCCTTCCCTGGCTGAAGGCAAGTCTGACATGATATATAAGGTCAATTATGATTGGAGAGAAGAATTCAGTCCCTGGGCTGAGATGCAATGTTTTTCAAAGAGACATAACAAAGGTCACCCTAGAGACAACTTTCCTTAACAAATGATGCTCCTCTGCTTCAGAGGGGCCACGCAGGACCTCAGCTTGAATATCCTGTCGACATCCTGCATTTTGACAGCTACAATTCTTCCTTTTCCAATTTCAATTCTTATTGATTTTCAAGATTCTCATTTCAGAGATGTATGCCATCATTGTACCACAGTGTTTAGCAATTTATCTGTGCCTGCTTTTATATGCTAGATTGATCCTTTCCTACGGAGCTGCAGGCGGAGGAGCATCAGCGTTACTGTTCAGGTGCCATCGCTGCTCACAAGCTATTAAACCGAGACACTTCGTCTTCTCACCTGAAGCAAGCACTCCAAAGCAAGCCTAGTGCAGGGAAAGTTCACATTTGGTAATGAAGTGGCAGAAGTTGGCTATTTTGGAGACGAAAGGAATAAATTAGGCATACGGAGAACCTGAAGGGGGAAGGACCACAGATGCATTTTTCTCTAACTCTGTTCAGAGCAGCCTAATTTCTCTCTGGAAAGTCAGGGAATGTGTTAGTAATTTTCCTTTCGCTGGACAAACACCCATCACTTGTAATTCAAAGGGTGAGAAGATCATTTTTGCTCTTGGTTTCAGACAGTCCAGTCCATGGTTAGCTGGTTCCAATCCATAAACATGAAAATAGACACACGTGATGGGGGACAGGTGCTCAAGTCATGGCAGCCAGGAAGCAGAGGGAAGGGAGGAGCCAAGGACAGAAGCATGCCTTTCACTCATATCACAGTGGCCCACCTTCTCCAACCAGACCCATGAGCAACTCAGACATGAACACTTCAGTGTGGAGCACAGATATGCATAGTGCCCATGGGCCCATTGCCATCCCAAATTCCCACAAGTAAATTCTAAGGCATATTCTGGAACATGAACCATAAATTAGAAAAAGAACTCAGATGACCTGATTAAATGCTTGCTGGAAATACTTTCCTAATTCCACGTAACACCAAAGGATTGATAGCCACAGCACTCCCACATTTAAATTGCATGCCAGTCATGTATCATGTAGTATTATATGATGCTTTAAAAAATCAACTGTTTATTGAAAGTTCAAATTCAACTGAACTATTTGGGACTGTTTATACTTTTAAAAATCATTGTGGTTTGTTATTGGAAGTTCTAATTTAACTAGATACAATTGAAACAAACTTATATTAAAAGACTTTTTATTTGTTGCAAATTCAAATGTAACTCAACAACCTGTACTTTATCTGACAGTCTGACATTGTGCCCACACCTGCTCACTTTTTGGTGCCCTTATCTTATTTCTCTTATGAAATGTGGTGGCTTTCCTCTCATTCTATAACGCAGGAATCATCCAATGCTACTTGTCAGGCCAACCTGTTGGGAGCTTGGAACAAGGTACATTACTTTGAAGTGGGTTGTGCGTGCAGTCCTAATTCTGCCTTATCTTTGCCATAGCTACTTCCTTAGCCAGTATGAAAGTATCACCCTGATAACAGCTGTCATCAAGAGAAAAGACAAATACTGGCTGAGGAATGCACACTCTGTCACTGGTTTGGTCACAGATAGCGTATCCTTCCTACCCCTAGGATGCTTTGACTGCCACGTGTAAACCGTGCTTTGGTCCAAGGAAGGGCTACCTTCCATAACCCAAAACAGGCCAAGAAAGGGACAGCAGGACTGAGCAGCCAGAGTAGTAGGAGGAGGTAACTCTTTGCTCCTGCGCTAGGCCTTAATGACCATTTCTCTCAAAAGTGACCCACTCAATCATAAGCAGGGAGTCCCACATGGGAGCAGAAGCTGCAAGTGCATATTCTTGGAGAAGAAAGTATCCTAGAAAACTCAACATCTACTCCTCTCTAAAACCCTTGAAGGGCTTGGCAATTGTACCATGAGATGTCGAGTTTATCACCTTCTTCATTCAGAAGCATTTCATAAACCAGACACATACACTACTGAGAGGATGTCCTGAGGCTGGTTCCCTGAGTCTTGAGCTTGGAGAAACTGGCTCATCTCAGGAGTGTGCATTGTCCTGACCTTCCGCGTCACTCACACAGCCTCCTACCAGGACAGTGGCATTTGGATTCACTTTGTAGAAAACTCTAACAATGTGCAAGGGGAACAGGCCTACTAATAGGCTGAAATTTGAAAAGTTTCCAGGTATTCTTTATGCACTGCTGAACCATGTGCAGCATAAATGACCCATTTTACAAATAACTCTGGGACCTTGCTCTCCATAACAAGTTAGGAAGGCAGGGTTTATCTTTCCCCGAAAATATTAAAGCACACGATAGTTGGCAGGGAGGCTGGTAGAGAAAAGAAAGGGAGCAGATTTAAAAATATCTATCAAACTAAAGATCTAAAGATACATAACTTAAGTTTACTGAACTTAAATGGATCTGAAATGTGGACTTAGAGAAACTGAGCAAACGTAGACTTTCAGAACTTGAACAAGTTTTCTTAAATCACTGCAAAAAAATTTATTGGAAAGCTGAGATGGTGCCTGCTCCTTGCCTAGGCAATTTCATCCTTTCATGATTTAACTTTATATTTTTCAGTGTTTTCTTTGAATTTTAAAGTTAACTTTGGAATATAATAATTAATACCATGTTTGAGTTGGGGAAAATATTTAAAAATAAATATTGCATTTCCATGGATGTAATAAATGATGCAAAATCCAGGTTCTTCTTCCTGAAATCTTTTTTCTACATGTTAGAGACACTATTCCAGGCACAATTATAAACATGTGGTAAGTAAGGATAGACATGCCTCTGCCTCAGTGAGCTTAGTATAATACTTCTCTGTGTATATTACACAAATTTAATTCAGTATTATGAGATACAGAGACACCTTTATAGACCCTCAAAGAGTAGAACAGGAAATCTAAAAATTGCATATGTCATATCTTGAGTTCTCAGAGGCTAGTGCAAGAGGAAAGGCAGTAGGAAAAAGAGAAAAGGAAATGAGAAGCACAGGAAGAGAATGAGTGAGGAGAAGCCTAGATGGGGTCGAGTAGGAAGGAACACTCACATACATGCGCACACAAAAAGAGAGAGAGAGAGAGAGGGAGAGAGAGAGAGGTTTAACAGACACATTCACACACGGGGAAGGGGCTCATGCTACAGGACAGCACCATCTGGAAGTCTTAAATTCTCTTACCAGCTTCTTTTACTCTAAATATTCCCTTTGCAGGCCATAGATTTCTTTCTACTTGTACTAAATGCCTCAGCTTTTTTAAAACAATAAACTCTTTGGGGCTGAAATCCATTCCATCACAGGGGCTCTTAACACATTTTCCACAATTCCCAACATCTTCTAGACCCTCTCTGAGAAACCCAGAATGGACTTTTCGATGAGCTTCGGGTGAAAATAGAATAAATCTTTACCACATTGAGATTAAATTGAGGTTTCTCATTTCGAATTTAATACCTTGGATAAATAAATCAAAACCCTAGACTAGAACTGTAAAGTTCTGGGAAGATGGAGTATAACGGGAAACACAAGAAAGGCCCTCCTGGGGCTTGCATTCTGCATTCCTCCCTACTGTGTACTTCCTCTTTTAATTTGGAGCTCATAGAAACATGCCTCTCCGGGTTTCTGAGGGACAACTCACCTGTTAAGGACAACGTTCATCTTTCAATTGCCATGACTGTCTCTGAAGTGTAAGGACAAAGGTGAACCAGTGCAGCAATGAGGTTCGCCCGGATGCTGCTCAGCTACGTGCTGACTAGGAGAACGTGGGACAATGTGCGGAGAATCAGAAGTCATGTAAGATACGTGTTGCTCGGGCCCAAATGTAACTTCTCTCAGCATATTAGTGAGAGAAAATAAGAAGTGAAGATGAAGTAGTGGTACCTTTGTGGTTCTCGTTTGCTTCCTGCAGAATTCCTAATTAGGAAAACCCGAGCTTTTCTGTAGGCATCAAGGTAAATATGCTGTAATTGTAACAGAAAAATCTCTTGGTTGTGCTAAAACAAGCTAAGATTGCTAAGATTTTGGAGCAAGAAGAGGATAATAACGAGTAGTCTAATTCATCCATTCAGTGGAGTGGATATTATTCAGTAAAGACAAGAAAAGAGAGACAGAGAGAGAAGGAAGGAAATGAGGAAAGAAGAAAGGAATGATAGGAAGAAGGAAGGAGGAGCTATCGAGCTGTGAAAAGACATAGGAGAACTAATGAAAATGAAAAATGAAACAAACAAATGAAAGTGGAAAAAAATAGAATAGGTCATGCTTGCCAGGGGTTCAGGGAGAAGGAGACGGAGGAACAAACAGGCAGAACCTGAGCTCTTTAGAGAAGCGAAACTATCCTATAGGACATTGTAATGGTGCATATATGTCATTACACCCTTGTCAAATCCCACCGAATACATACGAGAGTGAACTCTAATGTGTCCACAGTGGATTATTAATTGTGACTACCGGAAGTGGTGATGTTGGGGGGTAAGGTGAGGGTTGAGAAACCTATCACAGTGTATGTGACAACTCTCTGTTCTTCCTGATTAATTTTTCTATAAATCACAACTGTTCAGAAACAGTCTATTGCTTTTATACAGTTATGGAAAAATATAGCTTACTGGCACAAAATCTTAAGAAACTAAATGAGTATCATAATTCTACACCTGTTTGGGGGAAAGAAAGAGGGAAGGGGCTCATTGTATGAAATACTTGTCTTGTATTATTCACAGTAGGCAGTATGGAGTTTAAGAGGCAGAAAGGCAAATGTAGAATGTAGGGGACCAGCAGCGCCCCTGGTCATCCGATGGCAATCACAAAAAATGGAGATGGAGAGCAATAGGGTGAAAGAAGAACACAGAGAACCCGATGAAAGGTCATGATAAAAACGAAAGAATTAGAAGTAAAAGGAAAATATACATTAAAGGAGGGGTACTGTAAAGAACTCAGAGGAGTGCTTTCCATCCTCACGTTGGCTTTAGAACTTCACCATGAGGTCATTGTAGCTATATGACACTGAAGAGTCCAAGGGCAATATTTGAAGTTTCCATTGTCTTTTGAGAGTGTAAAGCAGGAAATTACACCAGGCTGAACAACAACTTTCCAAAACTTTCTCGTGCTTTCTCACCCTAGTGATTTTCTCTCACCCATTCTCTATTTGTCTTCAGTAGGAAGATTTTTCACATTTAGATTGTTTCCAGACACATTCTGCTTTTGTTCAGAACATAAGGGCAGTAGGATGAACATAAAACAGTCTGGCTTGGCTTGTTGTTTGATTTTATTTCTATCCCACGCCCAGACAGCAGGGGAAAGGACAAGGAGGAAAAGAATAACTAAAGTTGGTTCCTTCGCATTAGCTCAAGGTTCCACAGAATATTCCTTAATGGGGAGGGAGAGGAATTAAGGAATGCTTTCTTTTGAGATTGAAAGACTGGGTCTCTGTGTTCTGTATGCCAACCTTATGAATTTCAAGATTGGGAATTGACAAAAGTTACAGATCTTAAAAATGATTATAGATCATTTGAGGATGTGATTTATTGCTTCTTATTCAATAAATGCAGTAAGACCTGGGCTTCAAAAAAGGGTAGGAAATGAAATAAAGTCAAAGGAAACCTTGGGGCAAAAGATCCTCAGTGAGGGTTTGAAAACTGAAGAAAGAAATCTATTTTCTAACCATACAAGACCAGCCAAATAAAGTATGTCCACACATTCCAACGTCATGGGTACATTGAAAATTATATTACATAATCTCAAAAAAGAAAATATTAGAAGATTTATATTTACTGACTTCAAAACTAACTATAATAAAACAGTGTGGGTCTGCCACAAGGAGAGCCCTAAAGATCAGCAGAATAAAATGAGTGTTGAAATAAGCTCCAACTTCCATAGTTAGCTGGTTTTTCAACAAGGGTACTGAGATCATTCAAAAGAATAGTGTCTTCAGTGAATGGTGGTAAAACTAGAAGTACACGTGTAAAAGATTGAACTGTATCTCTCTTTCTCATAGTATATGCAAAAATTAATTTCAATTCCTAAGATGAAAGTGTGTGTGAGGGCACTGAGTAAGTTGTATTGACCTTGGATTTGACAAGTGATTATTAGATATGACCAAAAGTGTAGACAAGAAAAACATAGGTACACTGAACTTCACCAGAGTATAAAGTTTTTGTGGTTCCAAGAACACTATCAAGAAAGTAAAAAGGCAATCTATAAAATAGGAGAGAGTTCTGCAAAGAATATACTTGATAAGAATTACAGCTGACTATTAGAAGCTATTTTGTTGTATATCTAGAATATATAGAGAACTCCTACAACAACAAAAAGACAACCCAAGTAAAAAAATTATGCATGTTCCAGAAAAGATAAACAATAGCCAAGAAGCACGTAAAAAGATTAAACATAATTAGTCATTAGGGAATCATATATCAAAACCACAATTATACATAAAATCACCATAGTACACACACACACACAGATGACACGCAGAAAAAGGGTAGGTCAATGCAATAGAACAGAGGATAGGAAGCCAGAAAAGCAAATGTTAACGAGGTACAAACAAACTCATAAACCTACTAACACTTCATTTTTAAAAATGGCCAAAGAGCATGTTGAAGAAAAGACAGCCTCTTTAACAAAGGGTGCCATTGCAACTAGATATCAGGAAACATAAAATGAGATCTTTCCCAATGTGTACTGCAGTCTAATCAAAACAGAACTAAGACCTGCGTAGACTGAAAACTTTGAGCCTGCTAGAAAAAAAAAAAAATTACGTACAGCCCAAGCCCAGGGAAATTTTCCTGAATAGGATGTGAGAGCACAGGAAAAAAATATAAAGAACCAACAGATGAGGTTATATCAAACTCAACATATTCTACATAGCAGAGGAGATACTCAGCAGAGCAGAGAAGCGACACGCAGAATGGGAAAAGTATCTTGCCAGCCGGTCGACTTTCAGAATTACTATTTAGAACACAGAAAGCATTCCATGAATTAGCACCAAAAAAAAAAAAAGGATAGCTCAAAAAGTGATCAAAGGGGTTGAATAAGCATATCTCAAAAGAAGAAGCACAAATCACCAAAAAGTGTATGAAAAATATCCAGCATCATTAGCCACTAGAAACGTGCAAATTAAAGCTACTTTAAGATTCCATTTCACTCGTGTCAGAATCGCTATCATCAAAGTAAATAAGTAAGTAAATAAAACAATGAACGCTGACAACAGTGGAGAGAAAAAAAAAAACCACCTATGCTGCAGGTGGAAACGTGAATTAGTACAAACAAAATGCAAATTGGAATGGAGAATCCTCAAAAGATAAAAAGAAATAGAAAAACCATTTGATCTAACTCTGCCACTCGTACATATATTCCAGAAAGAATTAAGGACAGCATATTGCAATGAGACAGGCCCGCCCGCGCTCATTGTGATGCAGCTCACATTAGCTAAGCTATGGAGACAGCCAAGATATCTGTCAACAGATAAACGGATGAAGGAAATGTGGTCTGCATACACAATGAAATATTTTTCAGTTATAAGAAAGGATTAAATCATGTCATTTATAGAAAAATTGATGAAACTGGAGGCTATCATGTTAAGTGAAATATACCAGACTTGGTAAGTCAAATATATGATGTATTTTCTCTTCTATGAGAAAAAAACCCTCAAATGAATGAAATCAATAAGTGATGAAAGGAAAGAAGGGGTAATAGAGTTGAAAATAAGCAAACTATGTACCAACATGCCAGAATGAGATGTCATTACTCTGCGTTATTAATATACATTAATAAAAAGAACACAATGATTATGGTTATAATTTAAGCAAAACAGAAAAAGAAAACTAGGTTTGGCAAAGATATGCCAAAATTGAAGCTCTCATGTATGGCTACTGGGAGTGTGACACAGAGCAGGATGCTTGCGTGTCACCAGACGTTGGCACCCAAGAAGTGTTCACCGTCTGTGGAGAACACCAGGTACTCCAAGTTTCAGCACAGAATTACCACGCTGTCCAGCAATTCCATACCTACACATAGACTCAAGTAGCTGAAAACAGATATTCGGATAAAAGTATGTGCGTCATCACTCTTAGTGGTCCAAGTCACAGCAGCTAGCAGAAGGAAACAGCACAGATTACCATCAGTTGATAAATGGATAAACGGCGTGTGATTTGGACATCAAAATGATGGAATACAGAAGCATGCTATAACGTGGGGGAACCTTGGGAACATGATGATAGTTCTATATGTCACACACCAAAGGTCACACATTGTGTGGTTCTACTCAAATAAAACTCCAGAGAGGCCAACAGCAAGAGGCAGCATCCCAGGTCTGGAGATCGTAGGGAAAGTCATGACTCCCTGGACACAGTTTTCTTTGTGATGATTAAAATATCTTGGTTTCGTACTTCTGTTACAGAATACCACAGCCTGGTAATTTATAAAGAATAGACATTTATTTCTTTCCGTTCTGGAGGCTGGGAAGACCAAGATCTAACGTACTGACGTTTGATGAGAGGCTTCCTGCTACATCTTCCCACAGCAGGAGGCAGAAGGGCAGACAATATAGTGTGTAAGTGTTGGCAGAAAAGTGAAGAGAGACAACTCACTTTTTGAAGCCCTTCTCTCTCTCTCTCTCTCTCTCTCTCTCTCTCTCTCTCTCTCTCTCTCTTAATACAAGATCTCACAAATTTGCCCAGGCTGGTCTCAAACTTGTGATCCTCCTGTTTCAGCCTCCCAAGTTGCTGGGATTACAAACCTGTGAGCCCTTTTAATAATGGCATTAATTTATTCATGAGATACGAGCCCTCTTGACTTAAACACTTCTTAAGGCTCCACCTTCCAACCCTCACACGTTTTTGCATTTTGAGGGGCACACCCGTAACAGAACAGAACCCAATAACAAAGCTGTGCAACAGCATATATGTACCGGCACCACAGAACTACACTTAGATGTTTCACTGTATGGCATATTAATTTTACTTCCACTTACCAATCACGGTTACCTAACTGCACAATGATATAACATTTTCACGTTTTACTTCTAAGAAAAGTAGGATTCAGAGTAACTTACAGTGGAATTCAGTTACTCACAGCAGACATGCGTAGAAGAAAAGACAGAAAAAATTTATATAAAATGTCAATAGGTTGTAAAAATGGTAATTTTTTCTCTAGATGCTACTGTATTTTTGAAGTTTACCTCGACATGTATGACTTTTAACATAAAAAAATAGCAGCTGTAGTTTAAATTTTAAAATAAAACTTCAAGACTCCTTTTCCTCCAGACTGGAGGAATAAGCTGCCTGAGGGGGAGTATGAGGGACAGTCAGGATTGATTTGCTGGCTTGGCAACCTGTACCTGGGCTCTCTTGGGAGGCTGAGGAAGGAAGATCGGACGTTCAAGCCCAGTCTGGGCAGTTAAATTGAGGCTCAAAAATTATTAAAAAGGCTGGAATTACAATTCAGTGCACAAGTCCTGGGTTTAATTCCCAGTAAAGGGAAAAAAAAATGTGTGGATGAAAGGCATGAAGCTACCCAACATGATACAAAAATTCAACTCAAGAGACGGGTCGGGAGGGCCTTGAAGAGACCTGAGTCTAAGACCCCTTGCCTTCCAGTCCACCCTCCCCACCCTCGTTAACAGCGTCAGGTCATAGGGAATCACTATAGAGAGATTCAGGAGAAGATATTGAGAGTGAAGTCCTGGGCTGGTTATGCTTTTACACTGTTCAGGAGAGGGCAGCCAGCCGCGCCGCAGCACCGACGTCTGAGCACACGTGACAGCGGAGCTCTGGCTCCTGGGCTCACCGCGCAGGCTCAGCCGTGCTCACAGTTGGGTTGCTTCCTTGAGCTGGGTTTTGGTGCACGAATTGTGAATGGCAGTGCCATTTTCTGACTGAGACACCTGCTGCGGAGAGCTGTTACACCATGTGCTTCAAAAAGCAGAAGACCCCAGGAGCCCTGCCTCTTGGCCTTTAACATTCTCAGCATTGAAATCATTTCACTAATTATTGTAATACAGAAATTTGGACCTCAGAAGCAGGGTACTGTCATGACAAAAGCCCCGAAAGATGCGTATTGTGCTTGCTGCTGGGTAGCAGGCGAGAAGGAGCTAGTGTCAGAGAACAGACGTCCAAACTACACTGGGTATCATTGTGTCTGGTCTGTGTGTAGAGTAGCCTAGCAGGCAGACCACGAGCCCACCTCACCGACAGTAGGCGATCAGGGCGTGCTGATTGCCGGTGACTGCATATGGCAAAGTACTGCTGGAAAAGACGAGCCAGCAAGAGAAATGGCCTGCACACAAAAATAAATAAATATAGGGAGATACGTGGTGTTTCAAAAGCAGGGCCTTGTGTTCTTGAAATCCCAATGGCCCTCTCAATTGAACAAAATGACCCAGAGAAAAAAGCAAAGACAAAACAAATGAAGGGTGTGTTTTCTTCACTTGTTGTTTTACACAGCCTCAGAGTAGTGATCGTTCACTTTGGGGGAAAAAAAGAAAGAATGAAAATGCAAACTGGAAGTCGAGTTGAAAATTTACCTCCAATTTTTATTGAGTATGCCTCATGGGACACTTGGAAGTAACGATTGGCTGAAGCTTATGGAGTTCTTGAGGAAACCAGAAGCAGGAGTCCAGTGTTTATTGGTTTGTGGCTTAAAATGACTCCATGATGTCCACCTCCTGTCGGATCCGTGCTGAGTTTTACTGAGCGCAGGCCTGAGCCACCATGAGAAACAACCTTGTCAGCAGCTTTATAAGGCATTGCATCTGTCCCATCTGCTCCAGTTAGAGAGTTGCAGAAGGGATGTTAGTTCCCTTCCCAAAGCTGAGGAACAATGCCTGCTCTCCTGCGTGTGACTGAGAATGGATTGATGCCTGCTTTGGAGAAGTTGTGCGCTCCCTGGAGCCATAGCCCACTTCCACTGTGTTCTACTTTCAAGGTTGTTTGGCAATGTTTACTTGTCACTGCTGAGTTCTGTTTCACCCCACGCTTTGCCTCATTAAAGGCTTGGTCAAGAGCTCGTGTTGCTTGTGCGTAGAATAGCATTGAGTCCTCTGGTTTGTCTTGTCCATCAGACAGAACCTAATCTTTCAACACTGGCCAGCAGCAGTGGAGTGCAACAGCCTCCCACAAATGAGAGATAGGCTGAAGAAAATGGACCTTTTGACAAGAGAATATTGTTCCATGCCTACTTCAGTCAGGGTTAAGGAAGATAAAAGCAGAAGCCATCCCTCAGTGGGCCAAGCTGGAGTCCACTGGAGAACAGTGAACAAGCAAATGCCTCTCAGAGAGCTAATCAAATAATCACCCCCCCCCCACCACCCCCCAGTGTGGGAGAATAGACTCTCTTTCAGAATCTGCCAGTTCGTGGTACAGAGAATTCAGGGATACTAGGCAAACCCATTCTTTTTTTTTTTTTTTTTTTTTTCCCAGTAAATACATGCGGATGCCTCTGCTTGGGGCTGCACAGCCAATTCAGCTCCTCCTTCAGGTGTGGTGAAGCTGTGTAGACTCTGCGGAGAGCTCTTGGTTCGAGAAACTCTAAGTACTTTACATGTCTTCGACGCCCTTGTCCGGAATGTGACATATAAGAGATATGTGGGCCAAAACATGACAGGAGGGATGAAGAGGACAGAGAGACCTTTTCGGGTACACCAGCACCTCAATGTGTGCATGGCCTCAGTAGCTCTCTTCACCACACTGTTTAAGAGCTTTTAAGGAAAGTTCAGTTATACCAGCATGGCTGAGTAAATCACCGATGATGAAACTCAACTTCAACTGCCCCTCTCCTGCCTAGAAGTTGAGGACAGTAGGTCTGACCATTCCACTCCCCTTGTCACACAGTTGTTCTTCTGGGTACCGGCCCCCACCATGAAGCTACCCAGTGGCCCACCAAGAATCATCTCATTAGCATAAACTCAAAGATTGGTCATGAATTACAGAAGATGCTCTTACCACTTAAGAAAAACCAGTTTCTGGGGTTCTCTGCCAAGAACTAGGGGCAACGACCAAACATAACACTTACTATATTATACTGTATTTCACAGGGATTTTTAAAATTGGCTCTGATGGATATAAAGAATGTGGCTGCTCCTAACATGTAGCTGTTCTTGAGGTCCTCCTGGTGTTCTAAGAGCTGGGAGGTGACCTTAATTGCGCATCACAAAATCCAGATGGTTGTCTACTGGCTCCTCCTGAGGGTGCAACAGACAGGTGCTGCTGTTGCTATTAGCATGTTGACTACAACGATGATTACTGGCAACAGGATGAAATTACAGACAGCATTTTATTTTCATACCTCCTACTAGGTAGCCAATTTTCTTGAGTAAAACCCTTTTCCAAAGAGTATGCAATTTTGATACCTGTTTAATTTCAATCCTTCTCTTGTTTGACAGAGTGATTTCTTACCCTGTTTAGATTGTGCCAGCCACTGCTCAATTGGGTTTCCTCTTCCTGCTGTTATAGACTGTTTCTGCCTGAAAAATTCAGGAAAACAGCTATTGGGCTGTTGATTTTATTGACGTTGCTTCAATGCAATCACGTACACACACCCGCAAGTACAAGACACACACAGGGAAGTTTTGTCCTTTCTGTGGCACAAATAAGAAACCCTTTCAGTATTTTTATTTCTAAGCTTGTTAAATATGTATACGGTATCCTTCCTTACAAAACAATCTTCTAGTTAAGAAAATTCAAAAAAATACAATACATAAATTACTGTGGAAAAAAAATCTGAAAAGGATCGATCACAGGAACTTTCTTCTGACTTGAAACCACTAAACCAGATGGTAACATCACTTCTAATCTACCATCAGCCTCTTTTGTAAATGGTTCTTGAAGATCCATAAAATCCAGTTGAGTGACTCAGCAAAGACCTCAGTGCACAGGTCTGTAACCAGACCTTTGGCATGAAATAGTGTATCAGCCCAGTACCAGGAATGGATATTACATAAACCCATCCATCTCTCTCTCCATGTCATGCTATTCATTTTGTTTCTCTCCTTCCCTCACACACACACATAGAACATGTTACGTCTTTTATGCAAAACACACACACACACACACACACACACACACACAGAGCACTATGTTCCTTTTACTGATGACATTTAAATCAGTAGCAGAACCAACAGCACAATCCATCAAAAAGTATTTTCTAATTTAAAACGCTCATGCTTGCTTCCAGCACAATGCCCAGTCTCATAGTACATTTCTCTTCTTGAAATGGAGGTGCTGGTTGAAAGAAAAATACACTCGTGAATTTTACAGCTAGGAGAATAACTATTGGGCAAGTTGCTTTATTTTCTTGTCTTTTTTTTTCTAATAGTGTCTCTATTGATTGCATCTTTGGACATTCCCATAAAAATATTTGCTTTTGGAGAAATCAACCTCAACTTCCTTGGATCAAAAAAAGGGATTTTTTTTCTGTGTCCCTGATGTCCCACTCACCAAGATCTTAACCAATGAATTAAAATGTACCTAGCATGTGTGGGAAGGCAAAGAGGACAAGTAGCCTCCTCTTTGTGTGTTTGTGTGAATCAAATGCAGTGGGCCTTGTGGTTCAGTCTCTGCTCTGTGTCAGTTAGAGAGACAAAGTCCTGTCACCAAAACACCTGAAAAATTTCAGCCTCATATCTCCGTAAACAGTGGAACTCTGGTTTAAAACACAGAGCAATTCCTAAAATTGTCTTTTCTTTGGTCTGCAATTCATAAACCCCATAACTATTCTAGACCTCTCCAAATCCCTTACTAATTTTTCCAATAGCAATTCTTTAATTTCTAAGTCATATGTAAATATGTGTGTATGTGTGACAGAGAGAGAGGGTGAGGTCAAGATCAGTGAATATCTATATAAACACAAATTTGTGTATGGACATATGTAGAGATACATTCATATATATTAAGTGTGTGTATATATAAGTGGAAATCAACATGTGTGTACCCATGCGTGTAAATGTATACACTACGTGCAGACATTCACTTTTAAAGTTCTGTGCCATGAAAGCCTATCAATGGAAAAAGAAGAAACTCTTCTTAAAGACTGGAAAGAAGGGAAACCAAGCCAGCCTAGACAAAAGTTTCTTTACTAGGCTAGGGAAGGATAAATATACAAATACCACAAAACAAACAAAGCCCCACTTGCAACACAGTTGTGCCCTAACTGGTTATTCATTTTTTCTTTTTCTTTTTTCTGTAGGTTCTCAAGCTACTGTTGCCATATCAGCCCCATCTCTGTTCATGCCCTTTTGGGGGAGGATGAATTTCTACTTTAACTCATGTTTCAATGCCAAACCATTTATGAGGCTATCAAAATAATCACGTAATTCGACGAGAAGTGCTCCTCTGTAGGAGGAAAGTGTAACAGAGACAGCCAATTTCCTAGGCAATGAGAGTTCTGTTCTAACGCACTGAAGTCAGAGGCATCTGATAACAAAGGGAGCGTGCCATTTTTCTGAAGAAAGAGACAGCTCTGGGCCGATTTTCTCTTCTGTATATATCAGCAGAATTGAGGGGCAGAGCTGAGCCTCTGCGCAGGTATCTTGCAAGTATCTGCATATCTCTGTACCCTAGGTACCTGATGTGAGTCAGAGAAATTCTCGGGAATTTTTCCAAGGAATTAAATCCATCAGAGTCCTAAGAGACATAGGCATAGAAACGTCATCTTGAAGCACAAAGAAATTTACAGAAAACTCTCTTTAAAGATCCTGTGGAATGGCATTAATAATCCTATGAAGTTTCCATGACTGACCTGTAAGTGCCAGAAGGGAAGTTAAGCATGTAGAATATGAGAGACGATCCCAGAGTCTTAGTCAAGGAAGATATCTGGGGATTTGTCAATGCAAGAAAAGTGAGCCAAACCCCTGGATCCGCATGGAATATCTTCCCAAATGGTATGTTATAGAAGATTTGGAGAAAAGCCCTACAGGAGAGGATAGGTGGGACTTTTTATGAGTCTTGAATGACAAGACAAAGAATCAACTAGTTTTAAGCACCATGCTTCCATTTTCTTCAACTCCTGTGAGTCATCAGATGACGTCCGTTAGACACTTCTCTACTCCTTTACACCCTCCAAATCCCATCTACTCATCTGTCAGCTCCATGAAATCTGCATCTCTTAAATGGGTACTAATATTATATCTTCATTTTTCACCAAAGGATGTTTGAAAGAACTTAAACACCTATTGTCCCTAATACTATCAGTGACTTGTATTTGACGATCATATATATATATATATATATATATATATATATATATGAATATATATATATGGGAATAATAACTATTGTGTTTTGACATTGAGTATTATCTGATTATTTCCCTTCCCCCTTCTCTTTTGCTGTCAGGAGTCTCCAAACTAAACTACAGTTATCACAATATTGTAGGTCTTTACATCTTGATTGTTTACACAGCTCCCTCATTCCTGTTTTAACCTCCTCTTAGTATATTCCTTGCCCTTGATAAGTTTTAAGTGTCTGTATTTTTCCATCACTTAATGTTATGTTTTTTTTTTTTACTAGAAACTACCTTGAACAGTTAATTGGAGGATTTCAAAACTACGCATTTAATCTGTATGTGTTAAATTTATAACGGGGCTTTATATTATTTAACAGGACCCCTAACATTATAAAGTAGACATTATTGTATAAGTGTATAGCACCTTAGACAAGGCCACATTCCTAGAAAATGGGTGAGTTGAGAATGAACTTTTTATCTAGTTTTCTCCTCACAACTCACAGTCTATGAGCTGAGCCTGAGCAAGAAATCCTCACAGGTCTTCCAGTTAGCACCACTGCCTGGTGTCAGGAAGCACAGCAGGCATCCTACCATGCCTGCTTTTCTGGAGATGAGAGCTTCTCCATCTGAAATGCTTCGGTGGGCCCTACCATGTTCTCCCAGTTTCGTGGATTCCTGTTCTTTCAGTGAGGACTCTGGTAGTCAGTGAACTCAGCCTTCATCTTCACAATGAACACAAGAAGTCTGTGGACAAAACAGTCACTGCATTACCAGAAAGGCTTTAGTGTTGACCATGTTCTTGCCCTTTTTTTTTTTTTCAACAGAACTTGGCATATAGACTTTGATGTGAAGGAAGAGGAAAAGTAGAGAGGAAAAATCTCTCTCTATTCGAGAAAAAAATACCAACATGCAAATCATTACTTTTCAAAATGATTATATTGTTGGGTTTGCTATGACTGATAATGAAAGTGGGCTGTCCTCAGTAATCATGACAAAGTGATTTTCTTTCTGCTATGGCCCCCAAAACGTATTATGAAAGACTTCTGTTCTCTGCCTCTTACTCAACTAGCCACTTTTCTCCATGGCAGTGGAACAGGATTAGCTTTCATGCTTTTTTCTTAAAGAGGAATGAATATTTTCCTTTCACCTCATATCGACTGTACTAAGTGTCACCTGTATTCCTTTAAGCCTATTATCACTCAGGTTGTGAGAACCAGGAGGAATTAAAAGCTGTATAGGAATTAGCTGTAATGGCCTCCCAGGGAAGCATCAGCCATTCCACTCATCTAAAAAGGTCATTCAGTAGTCTCGGAGTGTCACGGGTATGAAGTCTAATTCAGTTGAATTTGACGTCTTCTTGCCGCCTCCACAAGTTCTTCCGTGGAGCGAAGTTCAGGTTTTGTGTTAGCAGCTCCAGGATGAGGCCTGAGATTCTGCATTTCTAACACGCTCACGTGGCGGTGATGCTTTTGTTGACTCTCACCTCACATTCTGAATAGCAAGGTGGGGCGATGGGGGAACGCTGTGGGAGAGGGATGCAAGTCTGCCATTCCTCTAGCAACGGGAAAGTCGTGGTTCTTAGTGGAGGAAGACATGAAGAGGTGCTCTGCGGATGGCGAGGGGAGGCTCCTCCACCTCTTGCCTGTAGTACCTCCGGGAGAACCCTTAGTACAGACTCTTAAGTACACTCTTTGAAGAGGTCGTGCTTGCTTCTTCTCCACAATGGCCTTGGGAGGATGTGATGTGTAACACCAAGGATAAGGTCATGACTCAACGAGAAGGTGCTGGTGAACTGAAACAAATGATTAGAAAACCGAAGAGACAGCAGCAGTCAATTTGTCAGATTTCTATTTTAGAGACACGTAGCATAGCGGCGGGTCTCCATAGAGGAACTTTCTCCCGTGGCCCACTTTGTCAATGGGCTCCGTGTACTTGCTCCCCCATTCCTGACTCTGTAATCATGCATCAAGGCCCACAGGGGATCCCCAACCCCAAGCTCTCCACCAGTCCACAGGTGAAGAATGGCAGCTGTCCCTTCCAGAGCTTGCCTACGGCCCCCCACAACTACTGTCAATGCCACCTGGGCTCTGCTTCCAACAACAACTCCTGGAAAAGTGCTAGGTACCCTGGTGTCTTAGTTACTTTTTCATTGTTTTGACTCAATTCCCAACATGCACAAATTAGGGGAGTAAAAGTTTATTTTATCTCACAGCTTCAGAAGACCACACAGTTCATTCATGGGTGACTTGCACAGTGGAAAGACATAGCAGAGGCAGAGGTGGAGACAGAGGTGGGGGCAGCTCCCTCAGGGCATAGCAAACAAGAAGCCAAGTCAAGACTCGTCAAGTCACGTGAAGTCCAGTCCCAAAGGAAGGAAGGACACAGTATCTGTCCTTCCAGGTTTCATCCACTGTTCTGCCTCTTCTGACCCTCAGTGTTCCACTCCTTCCTGGTTTAAGTCCCCACCACAGCCTGTAATCCAATCTACACACTTGCAGTCTACAGTCTGCCACACACCAGTACTCTAATCCATGCCTCCAGACCAGGCCCCAATCTCCCAGCAGCACAGGGTTCCATAGATAATCCATAACATCCTAATACGTGAGACTTTGGGGCGATACTCCAAATCCAAACCACAATACCTGAGGAAGCCACTCCCCACACCAAGGTCTCCCTGAGACCCACCCAGGTCACTGATGAGGCAGCTTTTTTGGGAAATCCACCATTCATGGCCACAATGTCAGAGTCTCCAGAGCATTTAGAATCATCCAAGGCCTCTGGCAACATTGTCACGCACGGCCTGACCCCCAAGACATGAGGAAGTAATCAGTCAGTCACCCAGCCTGGCCAACCAGGCCCCATGCTAACCTGGAAATACCACCAGCAGAGTCTTCTAAGTCACTAGGCTGCCTGCCCTCCCCATCCGTAGACTAGGAAGGCCACACCAAATGAAGCTACATACGGACGGGTCTTTCATGTTAAGACACCACACACCAGCAGAGAGCTAAATACCCTATGCTCCAGGGAACATTGAGCTTTCCTAACTCCCATAACTGTTCCTTGATCCAAGCGGAAAAGTCCAAGCAGCCATCACCTCCTCCAAAATAAACCACACAAACACACAAGTCCCAAATCCAAGTCACACCAGCAAATACAACTTAAACTTAATTTTTGCTCTTAGTTTCAAAGGTTTCAATCCTTTGTCTGCTGGCTAGAAGACAGAAGCATCATGGCCGAAGTGTGTGGCAGGAAAAGCTGCTCACCCTCACGTCCAGGAAGCAAAAGCGGGGGAAGAGAGTCCAGGAGGAAGGGGCCAGGGACCAGAAAGCCTCCAAGATTACACCCTCCGAGCCCTACCCCCAGCCGAGTTCTGTCTTACTGAACCCATTGCCCACCTGCCTGCTCTCCCAACTCCTCAGGCAACTCTGCTTTGTCCCTTCCTGCCCAAACCAAACCCACCTGCCAGTCAATCCACTCACACTACATTAGAGCTCTGTTCATCCCACGTTCAGACCTTTTCCCCTTTTTGTCCTTTTTATTACCCCCCCCCCCCTTTTCTATCCTCTTATTCCTGTATCCCTCATGCTGTGTGTCTGGACCTCATGCCCAGGCATGGGGCCGTGGGCGCCGTGTGTCTGGGCTTGCCACCTAGCCAGACTTATTCGTATCTTTCCATGTGCTCACCTCGGTAGCACATATACTAAAATTGTATCTTTCCAAAAGATTTAAAGGTATCATATCGCAGTGATACATGCATACCTACCTGTATTTGTAGCAAGGCAACTCATAATAGGAAATCATAGAAGTAGCCTGTACATCCATCAATGAGTGAATGAGTGAAGAAAATCTGGAATATATACACAATGGAGTACTACTCTGCTGCAAAGAAATTTCAGTCATTGGTAGGAAATGGACCTTCCCTGAGACCATCATGCTAAGCGAAAAAATAAACATAAATTAAACACACAAGTCTTTCATATGAGAAATGCAAAATACAAATAAATAAAAAAGAAAAATAAGAAATGATTTTAGAAAATAGGGAAGCCAGCTTTGGGAAGATGGGAAGAAGATTTGGAGAAAGGGAGCTGACAGGGGGGTGGGAAGGAGAGAGGGAAGGAAAAATGATGATGTGAGATGTGTACAGGCACCACTCCTTCGAGTTGCGCACAGTTATATACTGTAAATGCACACTAGTACAAAGAATGCTTTGGGGGGAATAATTCATTCTGTAGGGGTTTTTTATCATTTTCAATGTGCTAATAGAAAACCTATGATAATGTATGCAGCCTGCATTCTGCGTACTAAACAGCGCAACCTCTGTGTGTTCTACCTAATCTTTTTCTTCCAGCTCATCTGTAATCCCAACAGGATCCTGTATGAACTAGGGTTTTCTGGAGAAACAGTCAATAGGATGTGTGCATGCCTCTTTGAGAGCCTCTCTCTCTCTCTCTCTCTCTCTCTCTCTCTCTCTCTGTGTGTGTGTGTGTGTGTGTGACTTGTGCACACACCATGAGTGGGGTGGAGGAAAGGAGAAAGAGAAAGGGAGAAGAAGAGGGAGGGTGTTAGAGGAACCAACTCCTATAGTTGTGGAGATGTGAGTCCAGCCTGTGCAGGGTAAGCGCTTAGGCTGGGGACTCAGGAAAGAGTTGCAGCTCAAGTCTGAAAGGGCATCTACTGGAATGGTTTCTTCTAGCTCCAACAGGCTCCACCCCCGTTACTGAAGGTGGTCTGCTTTGCTCAAAGTCCAGCTACCCAAATATCAATCTCATACAAAAAACACTTTCCCAGAAATACACAGAATAACGCTAATCTGATGGCACTGCTGCTCAGCCCAATTAACACAGAACATTTATGATCACGTCTCCAACTTTCATGTCCTGAGCTTGATCACGTCTGTCCCGCCTCACTGTGGCCACTTCAATTCAAGCAACCACTACTCACACCTGGACAAATCCATGAGCCTGAAACTCTGAACATTTTTTTTCTCACTCCTCAGTGTGATTTCCTCACAATCTACTTGGCGTGTTCATACTCCTTCAATGGCTCCCACGGCCATTTGCATAAAAGCCAAACCTCGTTGCCTGGACAATAAAATAGTCACTTGACAAGGCCCCTGCCTACCTCTCCCACCTTTTCTGGGTTCCTAATATTTCCTTCCTCAAAAGTTCTTCTGTGGGAGTGGGGCAAAGCTCAGTGGTTAGAGAGCTCCCCTCGCATCACAAGGCCCTAGGGGAGATTCCCCAGCACGAGGAAAAACAGGTGTGGTGGCACAAGCCTGTAATCCCAGGACTTTCGAGGGTGAGGCAGGAGGATCATCATGGATTCAAGGCCAGTTTGCTGTATTAAAACTTGCTGTATTAAATTTTTTTCCCAACTGCTCTTACAAAACAAAGTCAAGCTACCTCTACCTCAGGCGTTTGTAGGAGTAACCATTACTTTGCCTAGAAGTCTATTCTCCATGATTCTCACACAGACAGCTTCCTTCTGGTCATAATTAAAGGTCACCTCCTCAGAAGTGCTGTCATTGATCACCCAGTCAAAACCTGGGAAACTTGATCCCATCCTTGGGATTTTATTTCGTTGCACACAGCAATTTTGAAATTATTTCTATGTTTACTTGTGTGCTATTTTTCTCCCAGTCAAGAATGTGAACTTTATCAGATTAGGGATCCTTGATTAAACAGTTAATTGGTATGTTCCTAGCGCTGAATTTATGGTAGGATTTCTGTGCAGTTGTTCAGTGAAGAAACTTGCCCTAGCCAGAACGAAAGCTGTTTCACTCGGTTCATCAAAACAGGTTAGAGAAGGATCTCTGGGCACATAGTCAAATTCCCTTCTTCTTTGCTCACCCAAAGGAAGCTGCCTCATAAAGGTCATTCCAACCTTAAACTCCCAGAGTATCTAACACATTTTCTTGTCAAAGCCAAGGTTAGACCAAGAAGCTTGGGATGTCTTTAAGTAAACAAATCATAATTCCAGCTTGTATTTTTAAATTACTTAACATAAGACCCTTTTCTCAGATATAACACCCATCATGGGATATCTTTTTATCAATGATTCCTGAGAGGCCTGCACTTGAATTTCCTGAAAAGCTGCCCCATCCTACCTATCTCCAGATACACCCAGTTGAATGTGAGCATGGTAATAAGTGTTTAAGGATTTAAGATTCAAACTTTCCTCCACCCTATAATTATCAGGAAAGTCGGTGAATGCTGGCTGCCATACACATCACGCAGCCTCAGCTTTTAGGTTTTTGTGTGTGTGTTTGAAGAGCGGTAATTTAAACAGTTTGAATGAAACAAAATGAAAACTGCATGTTTTCTAAGCTAAATCTTGACCCTTCCAAACTTTGCATGTGATAAGCTCATTATGCTAGTCTCCATAGGTAATTTCAACCCTCTTCAGCGTGAAGGGATTCAAGAAGACATTACAATCATGGAAGCAGCGATTCAGTCCAAATCCTAGATGGTATCTCCTTCCAATGTGAGGATGAGGTTAAAACACTTCACAAACCTAGAAAGCAAAGAGGTTTATTACTTAGCTTGCAAATGAGCTCTATTTTCACAGCAGTCAAGAGAAATAGGGTTCTCTGTCACTCTAAAGTGCTGTCAGACATATCATTAAAATATAAAATGTTCTGCATTTGTTCCATCCTTAATTTTAAAAAGCCCAAACAAACAACATAAATAAAAAGCATAAACATATATGAAGCAAATAGTAGAATTCTAAAAAACACAGGCCTAATACTTTAGGTGCAGACTGTAATCCCAAAACCCAGGAATATTGTGAATTTGAGCCCAGCCTGGACAAATTACTAGTTTAGTGAGATCTTGTCTTAAAATAAAACAATTTTTTAAAAAAGGATAGAGATGTACCTCAGTATTAAGGCTCTGGACTCCATCTCCACCACCATGCATGTACGCATACACACACCAAGGTCAGTGGTTGAGGACAGGGGGAAGTGGGGAATTATTTTAATAGTTGCACAATTTCAATTTTGCATGATAAAAATTGTTCTGGAGATTGAATTTGCAACAATATGAATGTACTTACTAAGGCTGAACTGTATACACTGAGAAATGTAAGATACTTACATTCTATGATTTGTAAATATTATCACATTTTTTAGAGCAGATTGAGATATCAAAAATACAGTATGGCAGTTTTAGTCTTCAACGAAGCCTATATGAAACCCTCTGGGCCCAGAGAAAATGCATGATACAATATCATATCAGTTAGTTATGATGTCATAGGCAAGAACCTTCACTAAGAGAGTAGCCATTTTGGCTTGGAAGCCCAGCACCTACTGCCTACCTGGGTACAGTCTAGACATAGCCTGATCTTGGGTCTATATATAGATTCCTATCTCACAAGCACTCTGCAGAGCCTCTCTATGTGGAGCCTGCTACCCTTTTTTTTTCAATTTTTTTCCCATTTTGTTGACTTGGATAAGTGCAAAATTTAAGGTTTACAATGAAGTTGAGCATTTTGTGCACCTCCGTATCTTATCAAGGTGACAAGGACTTTCCCACTCTCCTTTTGTCCCTCCCCCAACCCACCTCTCCCTCCCTCCCCACCCTACCCTCCTGTTTCACTTTGTTTTTCATTTTAAGTTCCATAAGAGTTGTGGTCTCATACCAGAGAGACCTGCTACTCTTGAGACTCTCAGAGCCTGCCCTGCATTCTTATACCAACCCTAAGACACATGGGCTGCTCTTCCTTCTGACTTGTGAATGAAAACCCTGAGCCTTCCTAATGATGTTTATTGATCTGCACACTCCTGTGTTTCCTCTGTCCGGGGAGAGAAGAACACACAAAGGGGATTTGAAGGCAAAAGCCTCTCTTTTTGCTACCTACTAATCTACACTGTTTTGGATTTACATCACATACCCAGGAATCCCAATAACCATTTCACCACTTCCATACGAGGACCACTTTACCCTGTGTAATAGGCTCCTCATATCGAACACAAAGCAGCCCTCTGTCCTCACATAAAGAATAGCCAAGCGCCACAGCACAGTGAGGTTTTGGTGCTTGACAGAAGGCTTCTAAAGGAGTCACATATAGGTGGGAATAAATAGTACCACTTAATCAAATGTGGCTTGGCGACGCGGCTAATTCTGACGTGAGCTCTCAATTCTGTTCATATGATTGCTCAAACCCTTGAACTGCCTAATGTCTTCATACCTCTTGAAGCATCGTATAAGAATCTTAGCAAAGTTGGTTTGCAAAAGTCCTAGAAACTGTTGGAAGGTAAGCTCTTTGGAGCCCTTCTCCTGTCCCACGTCTGCTGTGCATTGGTAGGTGAAGATCAACTGTCAAGTGGGTGACAACAAGCTCACAAATACTATCTTCTTTCTCTGTGTGTAGGCATACATACATTTTATGAGGTCATAAAAATAAAAATTGAAGCACCTCTGGGTTCCTGTCGGTAGCAAGACCCAGTACTACATTTCCAGCCACGAACAGAGATGTGACCTTTATCAGAGTGGCATACTGTTTAGACACGGAAGCAAGCAATATGTAAATGCCATGTATGTGCTTATTAAGACCCACAGCAGGAACTGACTTCCTGGGTACCTGAATGTCTGAGTTTCAAGGAAGGGAGGTTTGTGATTTCTTCCACCTTGCTGCCTCCACCCACCTCGGAACTCAGAATCCATGAGTGTTCAAATACAAAGAGATGGCAGTACTCCACAGTGTGCATTCTGAGACCCAGAGGAGCCCAGGTCCAGCTATTCAGAAATACATAATTAACATAGCCTCAGATAAGATTTTTGAAAGTCATTTCTTGGGAGTATTCCATGGCTGTGGATTCCAATGCATATAAAGTGATAACGCCCCACAGGAATTTATTAGCAGTCTAAGAAGAACTTTAGGAATAAATTATACAAACTATGAGACAGTGTATTAAAAAAGAAATATTTGCTCAAAAATTCTAGTAAATACGTGAACCATGTATGTTATATGGGAATTGCCAATTCTTATACAATGGGTTCATTGAACAAATGTTATTGCTGGGCACCTGGTAGAGACAGGTGAACACCACGGTTAAGGGCCTGCCTCGTGGAGGTTTCAGGCTGGCGAAAGACATCATTAGCAAACATGTGAACAGACAAGGAGAGAGGTGACATTCTGCAGAGGGATGGAAACAAGTCTGATCCCTCTCTTGTGCTGTGCTCTGACATGCAAACTTCACCCAACAATCAAATCTTTAATTTTCACTTAATCTTTTCAGGATGACCCAGTGAACCTGGGACATCAAAGTGGCTATGACAGAGAACCCCAGTAACAGGTGATCAGATACTTACATGTCAGAGCAGCCTAATCAAATACCTGCTGCAAAAGTGTAAGGAGAGGCAATTACATGGAGAGAGAGCGAGACTGGGCATCAGGTAGACCTCGATCTGAATTCTGGCCTCATCGCTTACTAGCTGGGTGTTATGGAGCAAGACCCTTGATCTCTCAGGGCCTCCGTTTCTTCGTATGATTTAACAGAAAACTGTTCTCATTTCAGTGGGTTGTTGTGTGGAGGAGCTAATAAAATATACATATCTGTACAGCGCTAGTCACGCAAAGTAGACGTTCATGGCAGTAGCTATGACATGATTGAGGAAATGTGACCTCTCACTCTTACAGATAAGACAGGATAAGGGATCTTCAGAGCTTTCAATGGAAGAAGCTCCTTCAGATAAACAGATTAGGTGTTTTCTTGTCCTGATCTTGCCCCTGAAATGGAGGTGTGTTTAGTTAATGACGATGAGGGAAACAAAGCAACCCCACAGGCAAGATTCCCCCTTGTCCCTCAGTACTTGTGATAGAGACTGTGGAGTTACTTCTATAATGTCCTTCAAGTGAATCTACATTCCTTTGACTAAGAGGAAAAGATAAGTCATTATACTACTATATCTGTTGCAAATTGTCTTGAGGCAAGAATGATAGGTTGTTCTTAAAAAATAATTGCACCCACAGTGTCCTCGGTTTGCGTCTGAGATGCTATGCACACAAAATGGATTCAATATAGTAAACTGTGCTGACCGTGTATATGATCCTCTGTATTCCTACCTTGGCTCTAAAAAGTAAAAGAAAATTTTCCACATATAGAATGTTAGTAGAACATCTATACAAATTTTATGGTTTGATTTGTCCTCTGATTGTTGCCCGGGGTTGTTGCTGTTTGCTGAAAATACATTCTGGCTCCTTCCATGTTTCTTTCTCTAATACATTTATGGTATGTTACTCTGGTCTGTGTGTAACCACAGCCCTTGTACTTAAAGGAGTCTGCACATGAATTTGAATCCAGCTGTTCTTAAGGAACTATGAATCTTGTGTATTCTTAAAGACTCAATGTCTAGCCTCCCACTGGTTAATGACCATTTTGTTTTCCCAACCACTCAGGTGCACTAAGCACTTCTTTCATTCTAGGCAGTTAAGAGCCTTTGTATCCATAATTTTGAATTCTTACAGTAGTTCCATAAGAGGGCACACGAAAACAGTTTTACAGCTAAGAAGACCAAGGCTCAGAGGGGCTATATTTGACCACAGCAATAGAGCTGAAAATAAGTAATCAGGACTATCTGCCCAGGTAGCTGCCTGGTACTTGCTGCTTCTCTCATGAAAACCACATCCCAGAGAATGGTGAGGCAAGTTAGTTGTTCCCAAATGGTAAACTAGTGATTGTGGTATGTACGCTAGACCTCAGGACTTTTTGAAAAGAGTTTAGTTACAAAGGGTTTCTGTGTTTTCTCCTGGCTATAAACCTGTCTACTCACCAAAGAACTACAGGATCCAATAGTTGCTCGGATAAGAGGGAAGCTGCAGAACAAGAAGGAGCCAGGCTGCAGCCCAGCCCCAGCTGAAGGCCTGGACGCTCACTGTCGAATCCTGGGCGTGAGTTTGAGTCGGAGGGTTAGGGTTCACGTCCAAGGGTGATGGCCAAGGCTAGAGTTCTTCCACAGTGGGGATGCTTCCTCTTTCTTTCCCTTTTTATTTTGTGCGGGCTACAAGCCTGGGTGCATCTGAGGTTTACCTTCTTCCCTCAAATTGCTGGCCTACATTAGATGCTACTTAATTCATTCAAGTCAACAAAGCATGACTATGGTCATAACAGAGAAGGCGGCACAATCAAAACAAGCTGAACCATGGTAAGGTCGTGGGTGTTAAGAGGTGGGTCCAAGAGGCCCTCAGGTCTGTGGGCAAGGTGAGTGGAGCTCAGACACGGAGCTGTTCGGGAGACCCTATGGGAATGAGACACAAGCGGTTGGAGAAGTCAAGACAGTAATAAAAGGACCAAGCATGTCACCAAAGGCTCTGTGGATAAAGCAGCATGGCAGCTGTGATCAAATTCATGGCAGTAAAGGGAGGAAGTCTGTCCTGGCAGAAGAGATGGACTAAATGCCGACCAAAGGTGGAGCCGCACAGGGCAAGAACAGGAAGGAGCGCGAAACCCATCTGTGAGTGACCGAATGTTGGGGGAAAGGGAGCAGGACTGCAGATCAGGTTGAGGTTTCTTCCACAGGGAGGCGCCTCCTGCGGTAGCACAAGTGGGATACGGTAGCATTACGCAGTGGTGTTAGGTGGTGCAGAGAAGGTCCACCCGTCAAATCTCCTTAATTTAGAGTCTCAGTTCATATGAGCCTACCTCCAACATCTAACCCATGAGAGCTGTATGAGGCAGGATCTCTAACACCAACAAAGCTAGATAGCATAAGGAGGATGTGATGGAGAGACTAGTGACCAGGTGTGAGCATAAAAGAACTACAAGATAAGGTTCAGTGACACAGGGTGAGTACAGGCGTAGCTGTCACCATTCTTAGGCCTGAAAAGACCAGGGGAGGACCACGTAGGGGAGGCAATCTTAAAGTGAGCAACAAATTTTGGTCAGGGGATACTACCAGGTAGTGGTGACTCTGCGAGGAAGGAGAGTCAGAGAGCAAAGTTCTAGATCCATCCTTTTCCTCCCTCTTGAGGCTCACTGGGCTCCGCTAGGCTACCCCAACTGGGAAGGAGAAGACACATGGACCCACTGATTCGTCCAGAGGGCAGAGAGCAAGGAGAAAGCATGGACATGGATCTGGAAGGACAAATGGAAGAGAACTGAAAAATCACCCACCTTTGTAAACATGGCGAGATTGAGGAGCAGGCATCGAGCCCAGAACAATACAATCTAACCAAAAATAATGTTTGTCTTGTTTTCATTGTATTTATTTTTATAGTTAGCTTCTAATATGATGGATAGTACTGGTTTTCCATTTGCTGAGAGATAAATTTTCCTTTTAGAATACAGCTAAGTTTTTTCTAAGTAAGTCCATTTAAAAATAAAAATGAGGTAGGCAACAGTACAGATGGAGAGAGAAATCACAAAGATAATAGAGGTGGTATGACTAATATTTAGGAAAGCCTCAGAAAACAGGGGGCTATTGACGACTTTTGAGCAAGAGAGATAGGATCAGGGCTCTGCCTTGGGCAGCCTGATATAGCTGCAGTACATACCCTAGAGAGCAGGGAGGGGTAGGCAGGAGGCTATGGGGGAGCCAGTGGGGTTGCAGAGGTCGGGTTGGAGGGGGAAAATGAGAGAAGTACAATCAACAGTATTTGGTTATTCGTTGCACAGAAAGCAAGCAAGATACAAAGCAAAAGATAATGGTTACCACCAAAATTGCCTTAAGAAATTTCCAGGGATATTAGAATTGATGCAGGAAAATAATGCAACAGCAATCAAGGCCTGTTAAGAGGTATAGCACACACGCAATTGATCTAAGAGGCTGTCCTCAATGAAAGGAAAGCATGACTACTTACTGATTCTACGCCTAGGCCCACTGTTTCTCCAGAACAGATGGGTTTGATTTTCAGATCTGCAGCAGAAAAATTAGGAAGGTCATCCAGGCTTGGTATCTAGCACCAGGAGGGCAATTTTCATGCCTTGGACCAGCACCAAAGAGGAGGTGTTTTTATAGTACATAGATACTTTGGGTGTTTATTTAGAGCTTTGGAGTAAGCCAGGAAATCTATTTCCTGAAAAGACTATTTAGTTAGAAAAATAAAGTCAAATAGATATAATCATCCAAGCATCACAGGAAAATAATTTGAAACTAGAGGGTTGGAATAGCATTAGCTTAGGAAGGTGGAAACGAAGCTTTTGTCTGGAAAAGATTTTGAGACTCAGTGTCTCTCCTTATACTCAATGTAAGAGAAAAAGAATAGTCACACATACAGTGGAAGTCTAGACTGTGCTTCACTTGTATAAAAATTACTTTCAATTAAATTCTCAAGTTCTGGTTCGCTGAGAGTTCTAACCATCATGTTTTCAAGTGAACCAGTGATTCATGGGCATTGAGAGAAGGAAGAACCTATCAGATTATCAAGTCTGTCCCAAAAGATAGCCGGGGAGTGCTCCCTGCAGTTCACTTTCAATTGCTTTGCTCAGTTCTGGTTTTAAATGACTCTAGCAATGGGACTCTTCGTCAATCTACGAGGCCCGTGGGAGCCTTTTCTCAGTCTAAGAGTCCTCATTGTAGAAAAAATATTCTGATATGATGTCTTGTTATACCACTTGCCTGTCCCAATGGACCCCTTCCTCTTCTCTGCGTCTGTGCCCTTCAGCCCTTGCAGATGCCAGCAAATGGCAGTAGCTCTCCTCATCACTTACTCTCCTTCTCCTTCATGACTTTTTTTATTCTTTTTTTAAAATTCGAAGATTTCTGGGCTTCTATCTGCCGCTCTGGTGTGTATCACCATAGTAACTGAAGGCTTGGATGAGACAATCATTTCGGCAGAGACCCTAGCGGCTAGCCACCTGCCCTCACGGCCTTCAACTGTGGAATAGAAATGATACTTTCCAGAATCTCAAGCCTCTCAGACTGAGAGATAAATGGCCAGATATTGGCCTAATGACCAGGAACTTCCACGAATCCTGTACAGAATCACCACCCAGAAAAGGTTTAGGGTTAATACAGCAAAAGTTCCTCCCTGTCCTAGATAAATAAGGCAAGGAAAAGTTGGCTTGTGTATGTTTGCATACTCAGAAATGTTACAGAGAATATAAAATCCAGAAGCATCCAACTTGATACTTAGCCACCCTGAGCTTCTGGATCTTAAGTTGCCATATTTGTGGGGAAAGGGGACTGGATCACATGCCATCTAAGGGTAATGAACACGCTAATCCCTCAGAGTTCAAGTTCAATTTGAAGAAGTAGTAGGAGAACCTCTTAACTAAAGTTCCCAGATATCACAAGCAAAAATACAGGATTCAGCTACATTTGAATTTCAAAGAAATGAATAATGTGTAATATAAGTATATCCCATACTTTGGATATACTTACACCAAAAAAAAAAAAAAAAAGATTGTTTCTCTAAGATTCAAATTTATCGGACAAGCTCGGCATAGTGACATGTGTCTGTTTTTCCAGTTCCTCAGAAAGCTGAGGATGGAGGATTTCTTGAGCCTAGAAATTTGAGTCCAGTCTGGGCAACATAGCAAAACTCTGCCTCAAACAAACAAACTAACAAACAAAACAAGATTAAACAAAAACAAGCTTAGCTGCTCTTCTATATTGTGCTTGCAGATCCCACCCTCGTCTTCCTACCCGCTCATCCCGATCCCCTGAGAGCCCGAGACTTGGCTGAAGCTCGCGCATCAGATTCTCCAAACAGACACACACATATTTGTTTCTCAAGTTTTTTTTCCCAATCAATGAGAAACTATTTTGTAAAGGTTAAGTGTTTTACATGTGCATATAGTGCCATGCATGGTTAACATTAAGCACAAATGCCTACTCTGGAACAGGAGGACAAAGGTGACAGTATTCTGCAGAACCTACGCAAGAGTCCTGCACGGCTAAAAGCCAGTCTTGTTCAGGACTCCAGCACCCTTTGCAACAGAATGCCAGTGTCGCAGCTTTAACAACAATAAAATAATAAAATTGCTTATTTACTTGTTGAAATTTTCATCTGTGCCAGGCACTGTGCTAGGACTGAGCATGCATGGCATAATATGTCAATTCTGTAAGACAAAAGACCCAGAACTATGCTGTTGTCATTTTACAGATGAGAACACAGCAGAGGAACAAGTATCTCACTGGCTTTTCCTAGTGAATCCACCAGAGTAGAGAAATCACCAAAGGGTTTTCACAGGCCAAAGCCACAAATTTCAAATCTTCTATCTGAAAGCAAAAATGCAAATATACTAAAAACAATCTCCTGAAAAAGAAGCAAGCTGGGTACACATGATATCAGACCATAAGCCTTACTGCAAAGCTATAGGACCTACTACTGGATGGCATTTCAATAAGTACAAAAAAATAGACATATTGAACAGAAAATCGAATCGAATCCAAAAACATGCCCATACCTGACGCTTGACAGGGTACCAGGCAGAGTAGCAGGGCAAGAGACTGGTCGATACAGAGTTAGCTGACTGCCTATGTGGAAAGGCGAAATGGAATCTTCACCTCTGCCGTGGCGTAGACGTGTGTTATAGTTTCAAGGGTTAGAAAGTTAATTCCTCAACTCATGTGTTGTTTGGAGTTGAGACCTTCAGGAAATGATCGGTCATGACTATTTGTCCTCTCATAGATTAATGATCAATCGAAGGATTATGTGTGTCAGGAAAGCAAGACTCTGTACACACTCTGTGTCACCATACAACGCCCTCTGCCACGGTGCAGCAGGGGGCCTTCACCAGATGCTGAGAATCAACAACTGGGACTACACCAATTTAAAATTTTTCTGCAAACACACAAAAAGCAATAAAGTGAAGAGACAGAGTGGGATAAAGTGTTTACTAGGTACCTCTTCTGACATAGGATTGACCTATAAAACAGGAAAAGAACTAAAAAAAAAGAGAGAAGAAGAAGAAGAACCAAAATATCAAATAGCCCCATCAATAAATGAGCAAATACACTGGGCAAACTCTTCTCAAAGGAAGAAACACAAATAACCAATAACTATATGAAAATGTTTAATATCATTAGCCATCAGGGAAATGCAAATCAAAATTACACTGAGACTCCATCATCAAGACTACAGAAACCACAGGTGACAGTGGAGATGTGAGGAAAAAGGAACCCTTGCTAAAATGCTGCTGGGAATGTAATCAGTACAGCTGATTTGGAAATCAATATGGAGTTTCCTCAGGAAAAAAAGATCAAAAACAAGGCTACCACTTGGGCCAACTACACCACTCCTCGACACACATAGAATCTATTAAAGTGTCGGGCACCTACATGATTCATGTTTACTGCAGCACAATTCTTAATAGCAAAGATACAGAAACAGCCTAGATGCCCATCAACAGAAGAATGAATAAAGACAATGGGTATATACATACAATGAAGTATTATGTAGCCAAAAAATCAAAATTCTGCCATCTACAAGAAAATGACTGGATCTGCAGACAATCGTACTGAGAAAAATAATTCAAATAGAGAAACACAAATATCACGTGTCCTGCCAGGTACATAGAATGTACACACGATAATAAGAAAGTAGAAGGGAGGCTATTATTAGATGAGAGATGAGAACTAAGGGGGTGTAAGGGCAGGTAATGGGGCGACAAATATGATCATAATATATGCAATGAACTCTCAAATTGTGAAACTAGGGAAGACGGCAGGACAAGGGAAGATAATATGAGGGCAAAAATGGTAAAAGTGTGTCATGTGCCTGTATGAATTTGTCAAAATGAAACCCACTGATCTATTTAACCAATTAAAAAATGAAAAACAGAAGATGCTGAGCAGATGCTAGTACCAGGCACCTGGACTTCCCCGCCTCACAAGCAATAAGACAAACTTCTGTTCTTCATAAAGTCTTGGGCATTTAGTTATAGCAACAGAGAAATGAGCTACGTCAACCTCAACCATGTGAAATTGAATTCTTGTGAATCAAAACCTGAAATATGAAAAACAAAACTTTAAAACTTTTAGGCAAAATTTTAAAAAACTGTTTTTTACCACTTCAGAATAGAGAAGTTTTCTTAACCAAGAAGCAAAAAAGCACCAAGAAATATTTACAAAACGGAATTATGTTCACTCAAGGCACTGCTGGTCATAAAAAAGAAAGAAACCCATAACAAAGTGAAAACACAGGCTACAGGTTGAAAGATCATACCATTGCCCAGGGGCAAAAACACCTGGATGTGTTGTACGATACCCGTCCAGGGTATTGCTAAGGGGCAAGGCAATTGAGTTAATGCAGGTGGGGCTTCTCCATAAATATAAATACACACTGCATTTCAAACACTTCTTTAATCATTTTTATATTGGTAATATTTAAGTTGATCTAGCGCAAATAACATAAAATTAATGAAATAAAGTAGTGAATTACTAAAACTTGTCTCACCGGTTTCATTTTACTTTTTTCAGGTGACTACTAGAAGTGTTTCAACTGTGTGTGACCTGAACTGTATCTCTGTTGGGCAGCACTAAGGTGGAAGACGTAAGTGGCTCCTGAGTCAATAACCAAGATCAAAGCTTAGTCAAAATTAAATAAATAAATAAATAAAATAAGCAGAAGAAAGGCCATGCAAAGATTTTCCTGTAAGAACACAAATAGCCAACAGGAGAAGGAATTTGACCCTATGTGCAAACTACTTGCAAACTAAAACACAATGAAATACCATTTACACCACAGGTCCCCCAACCCTGCATGGTGGCCTGTTCAGAACTGGGCAATGCAGCAGGAGGTGTTTATAGCTGTTCCCCATCGCTCACACTGTCACCTGAGATCACTGAGTTTTACACCATCAGATAAGCAATATGTAAAAAAAAAAAAGAACCCTCTGGCAACATTTAATATGGCCATGAGTACATTGGGCATACAGCAATGGAAAAATCTTAGTAACTGCTGGTTAGAGTGAAAATTGATACTAGTACTTCAGAAAACAATTTGGCATTAGGCTATAAGCTGAACAGTATATCCTGCGAGCTGGCAATTCTGCTCCTGAGTAAGCACCCACTCACTTCTGGGACACGTGAAGTGCACAGCAGTGCACATACTTGTATCAACTCTGATACTGAAATCTGGAAAGGACCTAAATTTCCAGCTACATTTATATGAAGATATATTTATATGATTAAGAGTTGTAAAGAATATTTTAAAAAATGAAAGGGCCATATAAGTAGCTCAACAATTTCAGATATTTGTATCCTCTTAAAAAGGGAAGGAGAACACAATGTCCCCGTCCTGGGAGCTCTCTGTCTGGGCGGGAAGGGGTGCTATGACTGGGAGGAATTTGGAGAAAAACAGGGCACCCATCTTGTTTTAGTTAATCGCCAAGGAAGTCGTGGGGTCTGTGATCAGGGACCTGACAAGGGAAGGGAAATTATTAATCTGTCTAGCAATAGACCCCCACATACCTCCTAACACTCAGGTCAGCCAAAATAACTGTTTTCCCCTCTCTCTGTTACACAGCTAGTCCCTGAAGTTACCACTCCTCTTTTCTCACAACTCAGTAGGTTCTCAAGGCCACTTCCCTTAGAAAGTAGAAAGGATGCCCTTGCCCCAGACGTAGTGGGTGGTGCTCTGAGCACAGTCTGGCAGCTTGTGCTGTCAACAAACTCACTTGGACTGAAACTTAGTATCCCACGAATCACTGTGCTCCAAACTCACGAGCAGACAGAGGAGAATCTACAGGTGCTTGGATTCTTGTAATTTAAACTGTAAATATGCATTATATATCCAGACCTTAGAGTATATTTCACAATTTAAAGTTTTTCAAAGAAAAGAGAAACCTAGTGTGTGTGTGTGTGTGTGTGTGTGTGTGTGTGTGTGTGTGTGTGTGTGTTATTACCTTCTTTTTTATTTTGAGACAGCCTCCCTCTATAGCCCAGGCTGGTCCTGAGCTCACTATGTAGCCAAGGCTAGCCGTGGATTCAAGACAATCCTCCCTCAGCCTCCTGAGTGCTGGGGTTACAGGCATTTGCTCCCACGCCTGGATTTATGTGGTGCTGGGGAATCAAATTCAGGACCTTGCTCTTGCTATGCAAGTGCTCTAACTGCTTTGCCATTCTTCCAGCTCTGTGTTTTATTATACTCAGCCAGAAAACCTGCTTTACATTTTTGATGACATTTTTTATTAGGGCAGTGTTCTGCTTATCTTTTTTGAGCAACTTGATTCATATCCTGTCGCTCTCTTACCCTAAAATAGTTGACTTCTGAATTTTATTTGTACATATATTTTTATACACACCTCTGACATAAGTGACATTTTTTGGGAAAACAATGAAAGGGCATCCTAATCGTGTGTCCTGACTCACCCCAGACCTTTTCTCCAGAAGGCACCTGCCCTGAGGCTCCCTTCTCACCAGGCTCCCGCTGCATCCTGGTGTCCTTCGTCCCTACGTCCCTACGTCTGTGCTTCTCTCACCTAAGCTGTTCTCACAGTTAATAAGTGGTAACCGGAGATGTCCTTCAAGGACAATGTGAAGCCTCTTGTCAATATTCTCAGAGGCACACAAGAAAATAAAAAGGCACAGATTTAATGAGAGAGGTTTGGAGTAGCCGCAGACAACTCTCACTCTGCGATGAGGTAAGGCCAGTTTAGTGACCCTGATGATCAGTCCTCCTTCCCCGGCCAAAGCAATTATAAAATCTAGTAAACAGAGGTCAAACTGTTCCCTGTATGTTTGCTTTAAATCATGCTTTGCCCTTAAAAATGTGCAAAAGAATCTGTAGTGCAAATGTGTCCCAGGAGAATGGCTCATCTTTCTTAAAACAAAAGGTAAAGTACGCTGATACCTGCAACTTCCGCGGGCATCAGATGCAGTGGCCAAGCCTTAGAAGCAGCCAGAGTGTGTTGGCAGACAAGTGGAGAAAAACCCATGATAGGTATGCACTGGGAAATCCATCATCTCGAAAGGAAGTTCTGCCATTTTCAAAAACATAGATGAACCTGGGGACATTAGGCGAAATAGACGCAGAATGACAAATACTGTGTAATCCCCCTAAGGTGTCGAATCTCTTCAAAATCGAACTCATAGTCTCAAGCTGTTCCAAGGGGCAGCGGGTACAAGGCAGAGGGACACATTGTCACAGCCAGCCAGTAGAAATACATTCTGGAATTCAGTGGCACGGTGGGACAATTGCTGATAATGGGTCACGTGCTGTATATTTCAAAAAAGTTTTAACACGGATATTAAACATGTTCAGATATGCTCACCCTGAGTGGAATGTTCTGTAATGTGTACATGTATCAAACCATCATATGATACCACACATAAAATAAGTAAGCCTTGTGTGGTGGGTAAGACACAAAGGGTTCAAACGTCCAGGTGTAAATGACTAATGGAGACCCAGTTTACAGCAGGATGACGAGAGCTAATAAAAATGTATTCTTGAAGTTGACAGCAGAATAAATCAAGCATCTCACTATGCACACAACACACACAAATGGTACTGATTGATGGATATACTAATTAGTCTGATTGGAGTAATCATTTCATAATGCAGACATATATCAAAATATAACATTGTACATTCTGAATGTATGTAATTTTTCTTTATGTAAATTTTACCTTGATAAACAGGGAAAAAATAAACCTATATGAGGTTGTTTGGAATTTGTATCTTTTTTAAAATTCTGGGTCCTGCAGGGCTCTGAGCTATTTCATCATGAAAATATTACTCACCCCACCTGAGGGGATCTGAGGGCTTTCCTGAGCCAAGTTGCTCTTAGCCATAAGAGCTTCTGGAGTATGCCAATCTCAGGGATCCTAGGCAGGCTCCTGGACAGCCTCTGCAGAACCCTGGGCCTGTCTGCTCCGGGTAAGACCAGCTCCAGGACACAGTGAATCAATGCACAAACTGCTATTCTTACCGTGGAGCGGAACAATTACCAAAATCTATTTGCCAGTAAATGCTCCTTGTCTTGTAAATCATTGGGTCGTTAACCTTAACAATTGCAATGTGGCGTCTCTATCCAATTCAATTAAAGTACAGACCAAGGTAATACTTAAGAATACATTTCAGGCAAAGGAATATACTATTATAGTATTATATCCTCATAAATTAAACAATACATTTATTCCTCTGTCGAAGAGAGGAACACCACATGACAAACACAGAGCAGAAAAGAAAGGCAGGTTTTCTCAGAATAACTTGAGGGCTAAAGCAGAGCAGAAAACAGACACCTGAAGGCAGGAGCCAAGTCACTTCAGGCCATCCCTCCCTCCTGTACTGCTGCAGTTTCTGGAAAAAGCAGAAGGCGCACTCAGACCCTTACTGGCTGGAGCAATACCTGTGTGAAACGGAGACGCCTGAATCAGACCATAGGGCTCCCCTCTGGACCGAAAATATTCAGTGCTAAACAATAGGAACTTCTGGGTCCAGACATGAGTATCTACACCAAACTCTGGGAGAACCCTCTCCTTTTCACCCCTTTTGAGAGGGGAAAGAAAAGCGCCCCATGCAGTGACACCCTCTCTCAGTTCCTTCCTGTTTCTTCTTTTAAGGGTTATGTAGAGATTGAGCAGTCAAAAATATGCTAAGAGGGAACACGTGGTAAGATAGATAACACGAATGGGGACGGATGCTGCTGCTCTTCCCAAGGTGCTTGAAATGAAGCTGCTCCTCTGCCCTCTTCCTTCCGTAATTCCCTATAATTCCTGTAACGCGGGCCACCTGCTAAACCAGCACATTTTCTTTCATAAGATACATCAGTGATTTATTGCTGCCATAACATATTATTTCAAATGTAGTGGCTAAAAATAACAGGATTATTTTATAGTTCTGTAAGTAGACACAACACGGGTCTCACTAGGCTGCAGTTGGGGTGCTGGCAAGGCCGTCTGGAGGCTGCGGGGAGGAATCTCTTCCTGTCTTGTGCAGGGTGTTAGATGAACTCAGTTCCCTGAAGCTTGGGTCTCCATTTCCTCACTGTCAGCTGAGGGCTGCTACAGGCCATCTGTGTTTCTGAGCTGGTAGCTTGCTGGCTTTCTTGCGTGTTCTCTCTCTCTCTCTCTCTCTCTCTCTCTCTCTCTCTCTCTCTCTCTCTTTATGGAATTGGTAATTAAGCCCAGCGCCTTCACATTGATGCACATCCCCAGCTCATTTTTCATTTTTAATTTTGAGACAGGGTGTTGCAAAATCAGTAGGTTGCCTTGCTAGGCTTGAATTTGAGGTCCTTATGCCTCCACCTGTGAGTTTCTGGGATTGCAGGCCTCCTGCTCTCTCTTAAAGCCAGCAGCAGCAAGGGAGGACTTGTCACACTTCCATGCTCTCCTCCCTTTTTATATCTTGTGGATTATGTCTATACAGCCAAGGAAGGTTGTCTGCCTTTAAGCATTAATCTAAGCCAATGAGCACACCGAGATGCTCAAGGATTATCAGGAAAATTTCTTCATTCAAAACACACAGTGGTAACCACATCTCCAGATACCTTTGCCTTGTAAGGAGCCGCATTTCTAGGTTCAGCTCTTAGGGCACGAATATCTTTAGTTTGGGTGATTTGTAGTCAACCTATCACATAGCAGTGGTCCTACAACTAGACGGGCTAAGAATGGAAAAAGACACAGAACCCAAACTCTTCCTTCCTTTATCCCCCCATCTCCTTTCAAAATTTCCATTCTCGTGTCTCATCACACATTCACCCATTACAGACTGAGCCCACATATCCCCACCCACTGCCACCATTGCTCCCTACAATCCAGGGCCTTACCTCCCTTTCTGCCACTGGCGCTCGCTGTGGAGGTAGGCTCAGATCGCCCAGCCTCATCGTTTTTCACCAGGGAGCTAGGCCTGAGTCTCGTCCCCAGCTGCCAATCAAATGCTGCAGACTTGGGCTGGTGTCTGCAAGCCCAGAGCCATCACTCCCGCCCACAGCCATAGCTTATTGTAGAGGCCAGAGTGTCTCTGCCCACTGCCAAGACTTCCAGTGAACACGGGTCCAGCCACGTCTTCCAGCCAATCACTAGTGCTTGCCAGATTTAGGCCAAGGCCTTCAAGCCCACCATCTTCACTCCCTGCACACTAAGCCCAGGTCTCTCTACCTACCACTTTCATCCACTGTGGACTGAACCCAGCTGCACAACAGCAGCACTCAGGTAGCCGTGCCCAGAACCTTACCTACACCTCAGAGCCAGTGCAACAGAGCCTACTCAGCACTCATAATTGCTGCATACCAGAGACACCCACATAGCTGCACCATTACCCTTGCCTGTCCCTCAGAGCCCACACTGGTGGGCCTAATCACCACCCATCACTGGAGGCCTCCAGAGGCATCCATTCCCTGTGTGACCAGCCAGGGAGGGAGAGGATACCAAGCCTGACACTTTCAACATAAGAAAAACCTCTCAAAACAAAAAGACCTAGTAGCAACTATAAAGCAGGAAAGAATGAACTAGTGGACACTCCCATAGAATACCACTCTTCACTATTAAAAAATAGAGATTGTTCAAAGAATAACCACAGGAAGTCAAAAGAATAATCAACTGCAAGATGAGAAAACATGAAGGCAAGATACTGCAGAAGCCCACTCAGCCCACCAAGGGAGACTCAGAACCAGAGGAAAATCCAAAATTCCTCAACTTTGAAACAAAAAATAGTTAGCCAGCTGGATGAACACAAGTCTGACTCTGACAACAAACTAAACAAAACACTTAAAGAACACATGACAGACGCTGACAACAATTTACACAATATACTTGAAGAATTCAAAAAAGATTTAGCCAAAGAACTTAAGCACGACACAGATGCAAAACTAGCAGAACTACAGAAGTCAATACAGGATACGAATGACAAATCCACTAAAGAATTCTAAAAATACAAAGAGGTGAAAGAACAGCATCTAGACATGAAAACTTCCATTGAAAACATAGAGAACAGAATGACAGAAAATGACGAGAGAATTTCAAATCTAAAGAACAAGAATCGAAGTATATACCAGACTGTTAGCAACAATGAAATAATTCAATGTCAGCAGGAAATAGAATGCTGCAGATTATAGAAGACTCAAAGAAACTTAATCTCAGAATAGCAGGAATACAAGAAAAAAATGGAAATCCATACTAAAGGTCTAAAAAATACATTGGCTGAGGGTTTAAGAGAAAACTTTCCATGAACAGAAAATGAAATAGACACACAAGTGACAGAGGCATATGGTATGTCCACTAGACATGACCAAAACTAAAGTTTTCCTAGAAATATTATAATGAAACTTATAAAAATACAAAGCAAAGAGAGAATTCTAAAAGTTGTAAGAGAAAAAGCAAGTGATATATCAAAACGAACTTATCAGGGTACAATCAGACTTCTAAACATAAATCCTAAAAGCCAGAAGAGCCTGGGATGAAGTCCTGAAAGCCTTAAACAATAGTAACTGTGAACCAAGGCTCTTGTGTCCAGCAAAAATATCATTTAAAGTAGACAATGAAATAAAAACATCCATGACAAAGATACCTTGAAGAAATTCATGACAACCAAACCATCATTACAAAGAATTCTCAAAGGTCTGCTGAATAGGGAAACAGGAAATCATCATGACAAAGAACACAGTGGCAGGTTTATCCTTAATAGAGAGAACATCTAAAAAATAAGTAAACAGAATATCCACAGGATTACAAAATGTCAGGACTTTAGAAACACATATCAATCATAACGGCAAATGCTAATGGCCTCAACTCACCAATGTAAGGACATAAATTGGCTAAGTGGATTAAAAATATAACTCAACTGCACGTTGCTTGCCAGAGACACATTTCAAGCATGAATGAAGTTAAACAGAGTCAAAATTACAGGTTGGAGTTCTATATTCCAACTAGCTGGGGGACCAAAAAAAAAAAAGCAGTGTTAGCAATACTTTCTGTTCACAAAGTGGATGTTAAGCCAAAACTGGTCAAAAAAGACAAAGAAGGCCATAGTCTCCTGGCAAAAATTAATAGTAGAGGGCTCTTAACTAGAACACATAAAGAATTTAAAAAGTAAAATTCCCCCAAATAGATGACCTCAGTAAAACTGAGCAACTGAAATGAAAAACACTTCTCAAGAGAAGAAGTACAAAAGGTGAACGAGCACATCGAACAAGTGTTTAACATCTTTGCCCATCAGAGAGATGCAAATCACTGAGAGTCCATCTCATCCCAGCGAGAATGGTTCCTATAAAGAACTCAAAAAAACAGCAAATGTTGGTGACATTGTTGAGAAAAGAAACGCCTCTACATTGTTGTTGGGATTCTAAGCTGGTATCACCACTATGTAAGACAGTTAGGAGATTGCTTAGGAATCCTAATACAGAAATCTCATTTGACCAAGCTAAAGCTTTCCTGGACATCTTCCCGAAAGAACTGACATCATCATATCATAGGCACACATGCTTATCTGTTTGTACGTGTCATAATAACCTCAATCCTGGAAGCAACCTACATGTCAGCCACAGAGAAATGAATAAAGAAAAAGTGACCTATATGAACATTGGAATATTCTGCAACCATAAGGAAAGGCAGATTGGAAGAATTTCAAGAAAACGAGGTCAGCTTGAGTCAATAATAGTGAAGTGGATCCGACACAAGTCTAGCATGGTGTGTTTCTTCTGATACTGACTAAAATACATATATAAAAAGTACATGTGTATTCAAATAAAAATTCAAACAATTAAGTAATACAAAGCATTCAATTCATTATTTAGTTAATGGAAAACACAGGACCCTGGCCATCATCATGGCCTGACACAATCTAGAGACCATTGTGAGATCAAGAGAGCTTCTCACAATTAAAAAAAAAATAAGTGAACATCTATAAAGAGGAAGAAGACTGTTTCTTAGGAATGAGAATTTGCACTTGATGGTTTCAGAATTCTGAAAGATTTTCCTGCAATAAAAGTGGTTGAAGGAAATCCATCCGATGACTTACCAAGTTGACAGTAATGGATCCACTGGTTGGGTGAAGTTTAATTAACTTTTAAAATTCGTAAATTTAAATGCACTTGTGCCACAGCCTCTTAAGTAAATACAGCTTACTTCTGCCTTAATAGAAAGAAGCTGTGCATACTGTCCTGTTATTATTATGGTCTGCAAGGCACTTGAGTATCTGACCTGTGACCTAAGCTTTGGACGCTAGGTTTTACGATCACCGCGCCAGCTTCCCATGTCATGATCTCATTGCCATCAATCTATTTGGAGGAAGGGCTCTTATCTTTTCAAAAACATATGGCCAGTTCCCAGAATAAATGTCACCCACAGCTGCCAACAAATGATGCAATGAGACAGGTTAACTGTAAAATGAGATGTTTGCTTCCTCCCTTGCTGTTAGCTGCCAAACCTCACATACAAAACCTGAGGCTCTTTTTACACATACGCTCAATGTCTCTCAGAAGCGCTTGTTCAATTTGAGAATTACTGTTAACATTTATTATTATGGACCCCGAGCCTCTGAGCACACATTCACAGGCTGCAATGAGGAAATCCAGCCAGGAGGACTGAGGCTACTCTGCACTGTGGGGTATCCTGACTTGGTGACCAGCTCAGCTGGGAACAGGAGGTTCCCTCCTCACCTCAGAGCCCAACAAATTGGAAAGAGGCTGGCTGGAGTCTTGGATGAGTGCCTGCCATGTGATTTTTCTGTTCACCACTCATTAAGCTTGAACAAACGGCAGGGCCATCCCGGGCCACCATCACAACATGCAACATGCAATCCTGGCTGACACTTGCTCAGAATCTCCTGTAGCTTGACGGGACTTTGACACAGTGCTTAATAGGTATTGATGTCCTGGAAGGTACCAAGCTGACATTCACGCTACCTCAACAGCAAAGAGGATAGCAATAGTAAAAATAATATTCTTAATATGAGTCTGAAGTAAGAAGCATCGATTTCATAATGTAAATAAGATCGTATCTCTATCCATCTTCAGAGATTCCAATGTTCTGTATTACAGAGATAAAACCCAAATCCCTCAGAACTCTTCAAGACCCTAGAGGACATGACTGGCCTTTCCTTACACTCAACTGTGTGCCATGCAATTCAACCATTTAAAGAATGCAATTCGGTTGGACTTAAAATTTTGTTTACAGAGTTATGCGAACACCATCACAATCCATTTTAATATATTTGTATAACGCTTAAAAAAAATTCTGTACAATCAGCAATCACTCCTCATTTTCCCCTACCTCCCAGGCCTTCCTTGATAATCTACTGTGTCCCTACCAGTCCACCCATTTTTCACATTTCATATAGAGTCACACAGTATGTAATCTTTTGTGACTGATTTTTTTTCACTCAGTGTAACATTTACAGGGCTCAGCCATGTTGTAGTATGTGTCATTACTTAGTTTTTATGGTTGAATAATATTCCATTGTATCGACATTTTGTTTGTTTGTTCTTCTATTGATGAACTTTTGGGTTATTTCTACTTTTTGGCAATCAATAACAATACTACTCTGGATATATTTGAGTGAATTTATGTATACATGATTTAATTTCTTACCCAAGAAAAAAATTGCTGGTTCACACAGTAACTCTAAGTTTAGCGTGGTGAACAACAACTAGACTGTTTCCCAAACAGGATGCACAATTTATTCCACATTCATGCTAGGAGAGCGTGAGGACTCCAGTTTCTTCATTCCCCCGCCCTCGTGTCTGTTCTCCCACAGCCATCCTAACGTGCCATGGTTTGGGCTTGTATTTCCTACACCTAATGACTCCGTGTCCCTTCTTAGGCGCTATTAGCACTTGTGTGTCATCTTCTTCCAAGAAACATCTGTAATGGTTTGGATCTGGAGTGTCCCTCAAAAGCCTCATGTTCCTCTGGATGGATAGTAGGTACTATTGACAGGTGGGGCCTGCCTGGAAGGGGAGATGCATGGATGCTTGGGGTTGACATGGAGGTGCATGTGCTGGTTTTGCCCTTTCTCCAAGACTTCTCTCTGTTCCACCGTGCTGTGATCATCTCTGTCTGTGAAGCTCTGGCTCTGGCCCCAGACCCAGCTCCAGTCCCACCATGGGATTCCACCATTTTCCAGCTACCCACCCATGAAAGGAGTGACACCTTCTGAAACTGTGAAACTGTGAGCTAAAATAAATCTTCCCTCCCTAAAATTGTGGATGTCAAGTATTGAGTCATAATGATGAAAAAGTAACTAAGACAACATCTGTTCAGATCTTTGCCCATAGCATAATTGAGCTATTTATCTTTTTAGTAAATTGTAGAAGTTATTTGTTTTCTATATACAAGTCTTTTATTAGATAGTTGGCTTGAACATCTTCTCTACCGTTCCGTTTGTTGATTTTTCACTTCTGTTGGTGGCATACTTGAGCACACTTTTGAAAAATGTTTGGTGAAGTCAAATTTGCCTATACATATGTAGCACAGAAGTAGCCAGGGTGCAGGTGAGAGAGAGAGAAAGAGAGAGTCGAAGAAATGATGGCTAAAAATTAACATTGATTTTTGAAGTTCATGTGTCTATATATTCAAGATGGCGCCCATGAAAGGGGCATGCAGAAGCCATATGAGAGAGGGGCAGAGATTCTAGTGTTTATGGCCACAGTTGAGCAACATCGGGGAATTTTGGGTAACCTCATGTGTCCGTTGAAGGGATTATGTCAACTCGATGGAATTAGGGCCCACACCTCCATTAGGATTAAGATTTGTCAACCACCCTAGACTGCGGATCAAGGACTGGTCTGGATTAGAGTGTGACTCGTTTGTGGAATGGCCAATGAGAGAAGAACACCCACCCAGATGTGGGAGGGCCAACTGGAACTCCAATGGTATAAAAGGGAGAAGAAGGGACAATTGTCACAGCTCTTCCTCTGAGAAAGCTCTCGCCTTCTCAATTGTCTATGGACACCGACTTGCTACACATCACAGATCGTCAGCACAGATTCGCTCCAGTCTCGACTTGTGCCTGTCTGCCTGTTGCTGCTCTTGAGTCCCCGATCTTCAGGCTTCGGTCTTCACCCAAGATCTGCAGCAGACTCTCACCTCGCAGGCTGTTCTGCAGTCCCGGATGAGAGATCTACTTCACGGCTGACAGCCATCTTGGACCACCTCTGTCCTAGGATTTGTAAGCCTTCCTAACAGATCTTTTTGTGATAAAATCTATAAGTTCTGTCTTTTAAAAGAACCCAAACTAATACACCCCAGAAACTAAAAGAGGCAAAAGAAACTGATTCTTCCTCAGGGTCTCCAAAGGCTACACCCTATTGGCACCTTCTTTTTACACCTGTGGCCTCCACAAGTATAAGAGAATAAACTTGTGTTCTTTCAAACCAAATGTGTGAAAATTTGCTAAGATATCCTGGGAATACAGCACCCTACAGTTTAGATTTTCCTCGGTGTTCTTCTCTTAATAAAGTTAGTTCATTTGGAGAGGACTCTTAAGCCCTCTGTTCATATGGTCTCGCTCCTTCCTGTCCCACAGGCTCTGCCACCTGTGTGCCTCTCTCATGGCTCCTGCATCATGGGCAGTGCTTCTTCTACCTTCTCTCTGTCCAAGTCTGCCCACTGTGTCTCTCAGTCTCCTAAGAGCTTGTCAGAGCTGCACTTCTTGGACTGGCCAGTCCTTTCAGGGCTTCTGTCCTTTCTGATTTCTTTTTACACAGAGCTTTGGCAGACACGCCCTTAGAAATATACACATTACCACAACCCATGTACATGCATCATACACGAGTTTAAAAGTTAAAAGTGCTTAGCTATTCATTCTGACACCAGGTAGTGAAAAGTGTCCTGCAAAATGCTGGACCCATTGCTGAGCTCTAGGAGGAAGGCCTGTGCTTCACATCACAAGCCCCTGGGGGACTCATTGCACTCAAGGTTTAGGCAGAATGCGTCCTCCTTCTGGGTGAAACTTCTCAGTCCTTTTCTGAGAACTGGGGCAGGAAGGATGGTTAGCTGCTTCTCTCAGAGTGACATGTCTGTCTGATGAGTGGGGCACTGGGCTAGAGTGGAGGCCTCGGTCTTCTTGGCTTCCCTTTCCTAACATGGGACTTTTGCCCCACAAGCAAGCTGGATAGGACAATTAGACCTCAAATTCTCACCCAGCAGCACCTGGGCAACCCTCTGTTCTCTGAGGGGTCTGAGTGAAGGAACGAGCCCAGCATCCTGGCAATATTCTCCCTGAGTTTAATCTCTTCAACATGGAGTCGGGTAATGAGAAAGGACAAAGTCGATCATGAGTCACCTGTCATAGGCTACCACTGCTGTCACCAGATTTCATGTATTTTTCTAGTATAAATACTTCTTTATTTGCTATGTGTCCTTAGAAAAATTTTCAGCAAATTTAAATGGTCTTTATTTTTAAAAAATAATTATTTTCCAGTTACAGTTCCCTTCTGGGAGAAATGTCTAGGGAGCTCCTCACATCACATTCAAAAACTTAGTCCCATTCTCTCCCCTCACTTTGAGCCTCACCCACCCTCCTTGTTTCCTAACATCTTTCTTATTTGGCCTTATTACTTACTTACACTTTGAATTTCTCATATCAGGAAACCATTCGATATTTAACTTTGTGGGTCTAATTCACTTCACTAAACATAATGGTCTCAAGGTACATTCGTTTCCCTACAAATGACTCAACTTTATCTTTCTTTCTGGCAGTGTAGTACTCCATTGTGTTTATATGTCACACTTTCTTCATTTATTAATCTGTTGATGGACATTTTAGCACCTTCAGGCTGTAACTATTATGGGTTGTGTTGCTGTAAATATGGATATGCATGTATCTCTGTTATATGGTGCTTCTAACTCTTCTGGAAGGATATCCAGAACAGGTATTGCTATGTAAAATGAAATACTCAAAACTCCATACTGCTTTATAAAGTGGTTGCACCACTTTACAGTCCCACCAGCAACATAGAAGGCTTCTTTTTTCCCATATCTTTATCAGCATTTTTTTTTTTTTTTGAGTTCTTGGTAATAGCCATTCTCACCTGAGGGTAAGAGAGAACCTCAGTGTTATTTTGATATGCATTTCTTCAATGGCTAAAGATGTTGAACATTTTTTTCATGTATTTGTTGGTCATTTTTACTTCTTCTGAGGAGTATCTATTCATTTCAATTGCCCAACTTTAATTGAATGGGTGTTTTGGGGAAGCCAATTTTTTGTATATCCTAAGATACTAGCTCTCTGAGAAGTAGGTGGCAGTAATTCTTTTTCTTTTACATCACTCTGTTGCTTATTTCCTTCACTTGGCAGAAGCTTTTACATTTGAACCCTAATTGTTAATTTCGGATGTTATTTCCTGTGCACTGGGTGTTCTATTGGAAAAGTCATTGCCTACACCTATGTCTTCAAGAGTTTTATCTGTTTAGTCCTCAAGCAAGTTCAAGGTTTCTGTTTTAATATCTATATCTTTGTTCTATTTTGATTTGACCTTAATACAGGGTGAAAGATATGAGTCTAGATTTACACCACTGCATATGGATAACCAGATCCCGAGCACCATTTACTAAGAAGGTTGTCTTTTCTCTCGTGTACGTTTTTGGCCCCTTGTGGGAAGCCAGGTTGTTGGAATTTACTTAGAGGTAAGGACACACCTAGCAAGGCAAAGGGTTCAACTACCAACAGGTGGTTGATACTGCCCTATGGCCGAGAACACTGACCCATAGTCATGCTCATGACATGTACTTCCTTCCTGCCCTAGTACATGGTGACTTTTGTGCTAACCTCGACGGCCCTCTACATGTAAACTGCTTCCTTAGCTATGGCAAAAATTGTAATGTTACACATAGCCATTCCCCTCTCCAATGAACTGTAATAACTTTGCTGCTGCTTTTGAGTATATATATATATAGTCCTGCTGGAAAAAATTAAATTTGTCATAATTAAAAGAATTTTGTTCCAACAGTGTGGGAGTCATGTGTTGCCTTGGGTTCTTCTCTTACCTTGCCCTGTTCTGCCTACAGTTGCAGTCTGACTATATAGTCCCTTAGTCAAAGATTAGACGACTGAGGTCACTTGAGGTTGTCTCTGGATTATCAGTTCTTTTTTTTTTTCCTTTGGTTGATTTGTCTGTTTTTGTGCCAATACCATGCTTTTTAAAAATCACGATTTCTCTGTAATGTAACTTGATATCTACAATTAGGATAACACGTGCTTTTGTCTTGTTACTCAAGATTGCTTTGGCTATTCTGGGTCTTCTCTGGTTCCATATGAATTTTAAATTTTTTTCCAGTTCTATGAAAAATATTGTTGGCATTTTGATAGAAATTGCACTGGATCTTAGTTGGGGTAGTATGAATGAACATTTTGACAATATTAATTTTGCCTGTCCAAGAACAGGAGTTGTATTTCCATTTTCTAATGTCTTCTTCAATTTTTTTTCAGTGTAATATAGTTTTTACTGTAGAAGTCCCTCACTTTCTTGGTTAGAGTTATTTAATTTTATTTGGGGTTAGAGAGTAAAATTGTATTTCTTATTTCTTGCCCAGTGATTTTAATGTTAGTTTACAGGAATGCTATTTTTGTGCCAATTTTTTATCCTTTGACTTGGCTGAATTTGTTAACTAGTTCGCAGAATCTTCTGGTGAAATTTCTAGGGTCTTTATATAAAGGATCATGTCATCTACAAATGTGGATAATTTAACTTCTTCCTTTCTAAACATAGTCCCTTTCTTTCTCATTCCTGATCGCTTTGGCTAGGGTTTTGAGTACTATGTTGAATGAAAATGGAGAAAGTGGGCTTTCTTTTCTTGTTGCTGACTTAAGGGGAGATATTGAGGCTCTTGATTTTTCCCTACTGAGTATAAGACTTACAATAGGTTTTGACATAAATGGTTTTTATCAGCTTGACATATTTCATCAGTGTCTTTATTATGAAGGGTGTTGGATTTGTTGAAGGTTTTTTCTGAATCTGTTGATGTGATTATATAAATTTGTCCTTGTTTTGTTTATTTAAGTTTATTTAATGTATTACATCAATTGATTTAGGTATGTTGAACCATTTCTTGCATGCCTAAGATGAAGCTGACTTGATCATAGTGTATGATCTTTTCAATGATTTGTTGCCTTCTCTTTGCAATATTGTGGATATTGGTATCTATGATCAGTAATAAGTTGTCCTATATTTTTTTCCCTTGTTGAGTTTTTGGAGAGTTTTGGTATCAGGAGAATTTCAGTTTCCCGAAAAGAGTTTGACAGAGTTCCATCTCCTTTAATTTTTCAAAAAAGTTTAAGAAGTATTGGTATTAGCTCTTCCTTACAGTTCTGGTAGAATGCTGCAATGAGTCCTTAGGTCCTGGACTCTTCTTTGTAGGTAGAGACTTTATTAATGCTTCAATTCCATCCCTGGTAACTTGTCTATTCAGGGTCTTTATATCTTCTTGATTCAATTTTGGTATCTTACATATGTCTAGGATTTTATCCATTTTTTCCAGGTTCTCCAATTTGGTGAAGTGTAAGTTTTCAATAAAGGTCCTCTGAATTTCAGCAGAGTCTGCTGTGATTTTTAACTAAAAATTAATTGTACTATTTAATAATTGTATTATTAATACATCTTAAATCTAATTTTAATAAAATATTTAAATCATTAGCATTTATAAAGATTGCTAAAATATTGATATTCACTATTAATAAGGATTCATAATAGTTACCAACCAAGGTAGCATTTTTATAAGCACTCAGTGCATGTCATATTCAGTGTCCATTTATATGTTCCTCAGTTAACACATAATTACTTATAATTAATATTAAGTAGATGTTATTGTGTCTCTGTTAGAGAACTACCAAAGTTCATTTTCTTCATTACATTCTAAATCATTAATATAATTTATGGAAAGTAAATAATATTTTTAAACTGGCAAACATAAATAGATTCACTATTTTGTATCTAGAGCCTTTGTGGTGGGAGACGCCACAGACTACAGTGGCTTGGCCCCTGGTCCTCTTCTCCGCCTTCTTGCGGAGGGCAGTCCATCCAGAGGTGGAGCAGAAGGAAAGCCATTCACTTCGAGAACCCCAAGACCGCTTTCCTGAGTCAAGTCCCAAAGAACAATGAGACTTGACTTTGTCTCCTTAAGGAGATTCATGGTGATTCGCAATAACTGACCACCGCTTCTCAGGGTATTAGGGTGCTAAAGGTGCTCAGGTCTTAGGGTGTTTTGGATGTGGGAAGTCCTCAAAATGCCTTATGTATGTTGTGAATCTTTCTGCCTCAGCCTCCTGAGTGTTGGGGTTAGAGGCATATACCACCACACCACCACACTTGGCAAGTTTTTATCTAGTGCTGAGGAGTTAAACCCAGGGCCTTGTGCATGCTAGGCAAATGATTTAACCAATGGGATTTGCCCTCAGACTGGTCTCTGCTTTAAATGGATTTATTTTCCCATGACACAATCTTCTCATACCAGAACCCAGCTGATACCCAAAAATGTCATGCACACACAGAATAAGGCATCCCTTGGGTCAATAATCTCTTTGATTCCAATGCCCATTTTCATAGCAACAACTGTCTTTCCAATCTCTTCTTCAAACTACACCTTGAGACTATACTTGGAATGATTTAAAAATACATGCTATGAAGGCTCTGTAGTGACCCCAAATTCCTTGCTGGAGTTCTAGGAACCCTGCAAAGAGATGGGGGAAGGGAATCACACTTCTTCCATCTAGGGCTCCCCATTGTATCTTTCTATGGAAAGAGAAATGTTACAGAGTATTGGTATTGAACAATGTGGTAGCCACTACCCATAAGTATCAATGAAACACTGAAAAGAGGTGAGTGTGATAGAGGAAGTACATTTTCAGTTTAATTTAATTTTTCTAGAGGCACTATGGCAGGTGGCCCCCATAGTGAGCAGTGCAGATCTGAAGACGTCGACTTACAATGGAGTGGCTTCACATCCATACCTGTGATCCCAGTGGGAAGCAGTCATGCAGACACTGAGGAATCATCCCCTGCGATGTCCGGAAGCACACAGTGGTTAACAGTGACAATGAAAACAACAAGACAGTTCGGACGAAGCCTGCGCACACCTCCCTTGCATTTTCACAAAAACTCTGCAGGCTGGGTCTTTTCCAAATTTACACAGTGGACAGTTATACTGTTTGAACAAAGATTCAGGAATTGTTGGCCCCATTTCCTGTGCAGGTTCTTCCATGCTCACGGCTTAGTTATTTTCCAACTTTACAAATGCTCAATGAGCAAGATAGTCTCAGGTCAAGACCAGACAGTGGCAACCTAATCAGAAAGCAGGAAAAGTGCAGCCCAGCTCTGTTGTCGGGCTTGTGCGAGCGGGGGGGAAAAAGGCAGAGCAAAAAGGGAAGGAGCACCTTTGCAGATCCTGAAGGCCTGACTGGACTCCACAACACGGTGTGAGGAGCTAGCTTCAGGGCCCTTCATCCCTTCCACGTGATCCTCCCTGATGGAGGGAGTATTATTACACCATTTACATGACAATCAAGGTGGCCCTAGATCTCTGAGAGTCTATACTGTCTGCTAAGATTTGTTCAACTCTCAAGTGGCTGGGATGAGCCTGTGGTTCATGGCTGCCCAAGTAAAGGGCTAAGGCAGAGCAACCCCTGGGGCAAAAAGAGGAAAGCAGTGTGCTTGAGATCTTTGTCAAAATGACCAGAGGTGAATGCTGTCTTTCATTCTCCCAGAATTCTCTCCAATGCCCTCCACTTGCAAGCCAAGGCCAGAGTGTTCAGGATACTTAGAGTTAACTGTTATTCAGTCAAGATAATAAATTGATTCTGGGACAAGTGGTGCTTGGAGAGTGGGAAGCATGAGACAGAGGGAGAGAGCAGCACAGCCTGGGTGTGGCTGATGAGCTACTGGGAACAACACAGCTGAGAGATGAGCCAGCCGGTCTCCACGCTCACTGAGACCTGGGATCAGGATCCCCAGACAAGGAGAAGGGCACGAGTGGCCTTGGCTTATCTCCCAGAGTCTTGACAGAATTGTATCTAAACCAGGGGCCCTAGCTTTTTCCTGCTGAGGCTTCTGTTAGGATCAAGGCATTAGAAAGAAGAAGGAAAGAAAAGAAAGACCAAAACAGCTGACAGGCCCGATGAGGAAGGGAGAACGAGATGGCAGCAGTGACCACTGGAGCACCTGCTGGCACAGGAGATGCTGACAATGGCCAGCCTGGTACTTGCAGTGAGAATTCCCAGATTTCTTCAAAGACTCCCAGACTCTGCATCATTTCCTGGAATCCTCACAGAATTCCCTCCCCATCTTTTGGGTCCAGCCACTGATTTAAGCTATTTCTATCCTTCCAGGTTCGGTTTAAATGTTGCCCCTTCTATGAAACCTCCCCTGGTCTCCACATCAGTCTGTGCAGTCCCCTCTGACCTCCCTGAACTACCTTCTCCCTACCTGTGGACCTGTCCTCTCCCACCTGTGGGCAGCAGGGTCCTGGAGACAAGCAACTTGAACCAGCCATAATTCTAATTTCTGTTACACAGTAATACCTTTATACCCTAACATTTCTAAGAACTACCCTGTGAGATAGATTCTATTATAGTCTTTATTCTATAGAGGAGAAGAAAGGTAAGTAAACTACTCGAAGGAACACATCTAAGACATAAGAGAATTCAAATTTGAACCCAGGCACTTTGATGCAAAATTCTTACTGTGAGTTACTTTGCTGAGCCTCTCACCATGCTATAGGTGATCACACATGTTGAGCTACTCATATTTCTACTGCTTTTATTTATAAATTGTCCACCTTAAGTCTAAATTATGATAGAAAATCCCCTAAAGACTCAAATGGAAGTAGTTAGCAAATCCTTCACTAGTCATTGGAAAAAGAAAAAGAGCAAGAAATCTAATTTTTTCCTTGCAGAGCGTGCTATAGGAATTGCTCCTGGTAAGCATCTTTAATCTTTACTGTGTGCTTTTTGCACATGTCCCTTACTGAACCATAAACTTAGAAGTGGGAGTTGATACATTTATTAAATGTGCTTGGGGACAGTTTGTGGTTGGTAAAAGCAGGGTTCTAGGAAGACTCAAGCGGAGCTAGGAGAATGACCACAGGCAAAGCAAGCAAGCTTGTTCTAATGCTTGTTCTAATAAAGGCAAGGTGGTGATGCGGAACTCCTTAGACCAGGAGTCCCCATTGTTCCATGCCATGCACCAGTACCAGTCTGTGGCCTTGAAAGGACCAGGCCATGAGGACAGATGACCAAAATCTGCTTCCCATCAACACATTTCTATTAGGTTCTAATGTCACTGCTGATCTGACAGGAGGCAGAGCTTTACTCCTTCATCTATGGGATAACGGTCTTCAACTACACCAATTCCTGATGTCAAATAAGTTGGGGATACTTCTGCACAATGGCATCGTTGAGCTGTAAGAATGATAGTAAATTATCAGTCTGAGTCAATACTAATCCTAAAATAGGAATGAAATTGGTGACTATGTGCCCTGTACATCTTACGAGGGGAAATAACTATCTCGTACAGGTTGGACAACCAACCATAGAATGTGGGGGTCTGTGGATAGAGGGACCGGTGAGTATTTTAAGCTATCTGGCAAGGAAATTAGGATAAACACAGAATTGAAATTGTTGATTGGTTGATCTTACAATCCTGGAGTATCCAGATGGGCACAGCATAATCACATGTCTTTAACAATAAGAGGGAGGCAAAAGGAGAGCCAGTCACGGAGGATGCAGCAAGGAAGAAATGCACAGAGAGATGCAATATTGCAGGCTCTCAAGATGGAGGAAGAGGCCACTAGCCAAGGAATGCAGCCAGCCTCTAGGAGCAGGAAAGGGCAAGGGACTCCAGAAAGGATTGCTGTCCTGCCAACATCTTGATTTTAGCCCAGTTACGTGGATGCCAGACTTCAAGAGTATAAGATATTATGTTTGAACTACTCGGTGTGGTGGAACTTGTTGCAAGAGCAACAGGAAACTAGCACAGGGCTCCAGTGTGGCCAGGGGCTCAGTGGCCCAACGTGGGGACAGTTTAGCCCAAGCAGCACCCACTTTTTCCAGTTTCTTGCCATAGCTACCCAGTATGTGACATTTTCAAGAACCTTATTGGCCACTTGAGCGACTTTCTCACCATTTAGCCACAAAATACAGAAGCAGCAGTACAGCATTCCACACAGATCAAACTATATATGTTATAGAGAAAACCTAAGATGAAACGAATCAAGTCCCTGCTTGGATTCAATCTGTGCAACTTCCAGAACTAACGTGGCTGAACAAAGTCACCTCCATAGTTCACTTTGCCTAATAATCAAATTTTGGGAGACCCTAGGCTGATGGGTAATAGCGGCATCCTTTCCTCTCTCTGTCCTCCCCCCGGGGGCAATGAGGTGGGCCAGGAGGAAGGCATGGCTTCTAGACCCAGGAGGGTGAAGCTCACAGCTGACCCTCACCAGCCTGGCCAAGTGCACAGAGAAAACATTCGGGTGACGTTTCTGATCTGTGTTGTTTAAAGACAAAGACAGACTTAATGGAGGAGTGTGGTTTTCTCCATGTCCTGTCAAGTTTAGCAAGTAGAACGAATGATCGCCAACGAGCTGGAACATGAGAGTGCCAAGGGCAGATGGTGAGGAGCAAACTCTGAGCTGAGCCTAAGCGGAGCCCCAGCAAACGCAGCTCTCCCGTGACCTCCCGCGGAAGGCGGGCTTGTTCCAGGGGGTTGAAAGACACGTGAGATCTGAGGTGTGGGGCCAGGCTCATCTATGTGCGGGCTGTGGGTGCCCTGGAGGATGGCCTAACCCCCAGGAGCCTGGGCCACACGGCACAGTCTCAGGCTGGTGAGGCAGACGGGAGAGTTGCTTGGTAACAGAGAACAGGGTCCATCTCCAGTGCAGAGAAATGACTTAAGACACACTGGAAGCTCATAAATGCAAGGGTGTGTACATGGGTAACTTCCAGGTTCCAGAATGTGCTCTTTCCAGGGACTGGATCTTTTTTATTTTATATATATATATATATATTTAAATACTTAATCCACCAATCCAAAAACAGGAAGGCAAGTTGAGCCTAGTTGAGACTAGGGCCAGTCCTAGTTCTAGTCTGAGGACAGCAGCTTATGTATGCTTCCAGGTCTCCACCCAGTGATTAGCCCCTCCTGCATCCAGGTGTGGAAGGTGTGGCCACTACACACCATTAGTCCTAACTTACACGCCTTTAGTCTTAACTGCAATCCACCCCTCCAGAATAGACCCCAATCCACCAACAGCACATGATTCCATAGATAATCCATAACATCAAAATACATGAAACTTTTGGGGGCCACTCCAGAGCCAAACCACTCTAAACGGGTTCATGGACCCCAGACTCAGAACTTTAGCTCAGTATTGTGTCCTTTCTGCTTCACCTGCCAGTGAAAACTAGGAGAGCCTTTTGGTGCATAGATTAAATTCCCAAGAGAATGTTCTTGCCAAATCTAGCATTTCTAATTAGGTTGCACAAGTCTCAATCTCTACCCACTCCACAGATTAGTTGCCCTTAAGTCAGAAGCTCAGTCCTAGTTTGATGGGTGGGAAGAAGGATGGAGTGGGGTCATGTGACCTCAAACATAAGCTCCCTAGCAGTGGAGCCAGAGAAGGGGCAGTGTCCCTTAGATGGGGGGAGGGGTGAGCAGGGAGGCCCCACGGCTCTACAAAGTGGCCTGGAGGTGACAGGTGGAAGCTATGTAAATCATCGCAGTTCTGGAACCAGGTTGCCAGCTACCATGATGATTATGGCAAAGACGAAGAGGAAGCTCCACTGCGGTCACGTGAGTCGATCTCCAGGATGACCTCTGGAGGACTCTGCTCCTGCTCCATCTCTCAGTGACGCTGACCACACCGGCAGTGCAGAGAGCAGTGCAGAGAGCAGTGACCCAACGCACACAGGTTGATGGGCTTACAAAGCAAAGGCATTTGACAAGGACGTCCATTTAAAGAACTCAGAGTCAGGGGATTAAAACTGCCCCTCAGGTTGTTAAACTATAGGTAGGTGTCAGGCTTTCTGGAAAAATGACTCTAATAAATACTTTAATAAGAACTAAATAAAGATATTGCACAGCGATTGGGTAGGAATGTTGTCTGAATGATTATAAAAGTTGTTCCTTTCATCTCATAAATTTATGTAATTAAGCTAATGTCACAGTTTGCTATTACGTGGTGGCAACATGACAGAAATGCAGAATTTTTCCTCCACTGCTGGTTAATTAGGATGACGTCTGATGCTATTTCTTATTTTCAAATGTTCTTTTTGAATTTTGTGCTCAACAGCTCTCCTGCCTCTTTCAGATCCTGATGTTTAAGTAGTTATAAATAAGCTTCCAAAACCAGAACATTTTCAGCGTGATTTGGCTCTATTCTCTTTTAATCCAAAATTACTTTAGGTGTCAGTAACAATTTAGGGAGCCAACAAAAGAAGACGTGATCTGAATTCTGGAGAAGGCCCATTCAGGACAAAGCTGAGAGGGCCATATTCTGGTTCCAGGGTAACAGAGAGAGAGAGAGGGAGAGAGAGAGAGAGAGAAAGAGAGAAAGAGAGAGAGAGATCTTTGAGTTTTATTTTGTCCTTTTCGTTTGTGAAGTTTCTTTTAGAGGAAATAAAATTTCCTCCCAAAGTGACAAGAGGATGTAGAAAAAAATTCCAATGACTCTCCGAAGTTCAGTCAACTCCACATTCATTTTAAGCAACTAATTCTGTTTTCCTCATCCATAATGTAAAGGGTTTGCACATCTCCGTCTCTGCACCCATGTATCCGTTCGTCACTCACTCACCTATCCCTCCAACTGTCCCTCCATCTGTCCCTCCTTCCCTCTGTCCATCCATTCACTTATGCTGCTAGCATTTCCAGACTCCCTAGGCCACTGGTATTTGCTTAGGCACCCACGAATATAAGATAGTGTTGGATTTCAGAACTCATGACCAAGGAAGAGCACAGTTCACAGAGGTCTAAGCACAATCATCTCTTCCCTCTTATGAGCTGTGAAACTTTGGATGATTTCCTCTGCCCCTCTAATATGATTTCCTTATATTCAAGATGGAAATATTACTAACTACCTCATAGAATAGCTGTAGAAGTTAAACAAGACGGTATCTTCAAGGCAAATCATGGGGCAGAACAGTCCATATCAAAGGTAGTGCCAAGAATGGTAGGGCATGCCAGTAATTCCAGCCCTCTGCGAGGCCGAGGCAGAATGATTGCAAGTTGGAACCCAGTCTGAGCAAGTGGATGACTTAGTGAGATCATGGGTCAGATAAAAAATAAAAATAAGAAAAAGCCTGGATATGTAGCTTAGTGTGAAGGCCATGGGATCAAATCCCAGTGTAGGAGGTGATGGGAACAGCTGTTAAACTATGATTAAATGTATTTTTTGGTAATTTTCCCCTTTATTTCTTTTTATTTTTTAAAATATGCATGAACTACAGATTCAATAACACATTGCGAGCATTTGGCTTGGGGAGACAGTGTTTGTCTGTACCGCTCGGCCGCTTGTTCCTTCTCTTTCACCCTTAGCCTAAGCTGCCCCTCTCCCTACTCTCAGAGATTCACCCTATTCCTAGCAGTCCTTCACCCTTCTTGCTGTCCTCTTTTTCATATTGAAGTCTTTTTATCCAATTATTTTTGTGAATTTCATAGAAGGGCCACCCACTGATAGTCTTTTGTGTTTGGTCCATGCCCCTGAGCATTATTGACTCAAGATGGCTCCCCTCTTTTCCAAGTACTTCTTATCTGTCTTCTTTGTGGCTGCTTAGTATTCCATTATGTATAGCTGCCATAACTTCTTTATCCATTCCTCTGTTGATGGGCAAGTAGGTTGTTTTCAGGATTTAGCTCTTATAAATTATGATATGCTGACTTTATTTCTTTTGTAAACATGCCCAGTAGGGCTGTAGCTGGACCATTGTAGTATTCCTAATTCTGTACCGTTGGTCCTCTTATCTGGTCTTGTGCTAATACCATGTAGATTTAATTACTGTTCCTTTACTGTGTACTTTGAAGCCTAGAATTCTGATTCCTCCAGCTTTTCCCTTAGTGCTTAGGATTGCTGTAGAAACTCTGAGTCTTCTCTGGTTTTATACAAATTTTAGAGTTATTTTTTTCTAGTTCTGTGAAGACTACTGCTGACATTTTCATTGATATTGCATTGAATGCTTACAGCAGCTTTGGAAGTATGGCCATTTGACAATACTAGTTTTTTCTATGTAGGAACACGGGATGTTTCTCCATTTTCCAAACTCCTCTTCAATCTCTTTCTTCATGGTTCTGTAATTTTTCTCCACATAGATCTTTTGCCTCTTTGATAAGGTTTATTTCTAGGTATTTTTTTCTTGCTATTGAGAAAGGGGTTGATTTTTTAATTTCCATCTCATTGGATTTATTATTGGTGTATAGGAATGGTATTAATTTGTGGGTATTAAATTTATAATCTGCTACTTCACTGAATTCATCTATTAGTTCTAAGAGTCTGCTGCTGAAATTTTTAGGATCTTCATTGAACAGTAGCTTGTCATTTGCAAATAGGGATATTTTAACCTCTGTCTTTGCAGTTCATATTCTTTTTATATTTTTCTCTTGGTTAATGGCTCTTGCCAAAATTTCAAACACTATGTTGGTCAGTGGAGATGAAAATGGACATGCTCCCTTGTTCCCAGATTTAGTGTGAGCATTCTTAGCCTTTCTTAGCCAGTTAGAATGATGCTGGCGGAGGGGTACCTGTAGATGGCTTGGATCAGGTTGTAAGATTTTTATACTCCAATTTTCTTCAGAACCTTTATCATAAATGGGTATTGCGTTTTGACAAACGCTTTCTATTCACCCATTGAGATAATCACACAATCTTTATTTTTTGGTCTGATAATATGATGTGATGCATTATGTTTGTCCATCTGTGTTATATTGAATCGTCCCTACATCTCTAAGATGAAGTCTACTTGGTCATGGTGTATAATCTTCTTTATGATTTGCTGCATTCTGTTGATAACAGTTTTGTGGAGCATTTTTGCGTCAATATTCATTAAAGATATTGACCTGTAGTTTTCTTTTTTTGTTGGGTCTTTGTCTAGTTTTAGTATTAAAGTTAGGCTAGATTCGAGGAATGATTTTGGCAACTTTCCTTCCGTTTTGATTTCTTGAAAGAGTTTGCTGAGCCATGACATTAAATCTTCCCTGAACTTTAGGTAGAATTCTGTCATGAATTCATCAGGTCTTGGACTCTTCTTAGCAGAAAGTGTTGGGTTTTTTTTTTTAATTTGCCTCCTCAATTTTGATGTATTAAGATGTTTTTATTTCTTCTTCTTTCAATTTTGGAGGTTGATATGCATTTAGAAACCTGTCCCTTTCATTTGGGTTCTTAAATTTATTGTTGTATGATTTTTCAAAATAACTTCTTAATCTTTTGGATTTTCATATTGTCTGTTATAATTTCACCTTTTTAATTCCTAATCATACTGATGTAGGTTTTCTCTTTCCTTCTTTTTGTGAGTTTAGTTATGGATTTATCAATCTTATTTATCTTTTCAAAGAGTTAACTTTTTCATATATTTTTGTATTTTTATTTCAATTTCATTGATTTCTGATCCTTATAATTCCTCTTCTTTTGTTAGTTTTGTGTTTGGCTTTTCTCATTTTTCTCTGGCCCTGAGTTGCACCATTAGATTATTTATTTGGGATTGGCCAGTATTTTTATGTGTGCATTTATGGAAATGAATTTCCCTAAAACTGCCTTCATTATGTCCCAGAAGTTGTGCTATGTTGTGCTTCCCTTGTTATTTGTCTCTATGAACTTTTTGGTATCATCCCTGATTTCCTCTATGACTCAAGATTTGTTTAGCAGGGTACTAATCAATCTCCATTTTTCGAGAAATATTTTTTGTTTGTGTTGTAGTTGACTTCTGGTTTCATTCCACTGTAACCTGACACAGCACATAGGATTATTTTAATTGTCTTGTATTTGCTTAAGCTTATTTTGTGGCCCAGAATACAGTCTACTTTGTTTTTTCTTTTCCCACTATTTTTATTAATATACAAATGTAATACATAATATTCACAATGAATTTGGGTGTTTTGTACACATATGTATCATATCGACTTCACAATCCCTTCCCATTTTCTACCCTCCCACCTCCTCCCCATCCCTTCCCCCGACTCCGGCTATCACTTCATATGGTTCCAAAGAATGTCTGTGTTCTGGGTTTTCCAAGTTCGAGAAACCATACCGTGTTTAACATATTAATCTTCAGCACCTAAGTCATTTCACTTAAGTCACCACTCTAACTCAGGTTCCTATTCCTCGAATGGGTCACAGTAATGAAATCTTGATGCCTCTTCTCTGAATCCAACTAATTCCTTTATTGGGATATTTACCAAAAGTTTTTGTTCTATATTTTGCTATATCTTTGTTGCTATTCTTAAACCTGGCCTTACCCACCAGTTCACATTAGAAAATAACTACAAGCATGTAGTTCAGAAGACTAGTAAATTTGGGAAAGAAGAAGAAAAAAAATTAAATTTCAAATGCCTTGCCTGAATACTGGAGGGTGCATACTTGTACATTCACAGAGTTAACTTTACATCAGCCAGTTTTCTTAGGATAAATTTTCATCAGTGACCTAATAATGTAGTGAATTGCTACAATAAAACAAAGTTAAAACTATATCACATTGCTACATTAAATGAACTTAAATCTATACCACATAAATATGCTTAAAGTGACAGATATGAAAGAAAATTTATTTATTTCAGAATTTTTTAACTTTTATAACTTATTTATTGATATTTCACTGATTACTAACATACTTTTTTCACAGCTCATTCTCCTCTAGCTGTTGTCACTTTTCCTCTGGGGTCAATGGTATTGCTGGTCTCCCTTTCACTTTCTGAGTTTCCTGTAAGTATTCTTTGCAATACGGGCTCAGTGGCTGCAAATTCCTTTAAGCTTTCTCTGTCATGGAAAGTTTTAAGTTCTCCCTTTAAATTAAAACATAAATTTGCTGGATATAGCAGTCTTAGTTGGCATTTATGATCTTTTAGTGCTTGGATAACATTGCTCCATGATCTGGCTTTTTGAGTTTGGATGGAGAAGTCTGCAGTTTTCCTGATGGGCTTATCTTTGTAGGTCACCTTCTGTTTTTCTCTTACCACTCTTAGTATTTTCTCTTTGTGTTGGGTTTCTAGAATTTTAATTATGATTTGTCGTGGTGAGGATCTCTTCTGATCCAAGTTGTTTGGTGTTCTGTATGCCTGCAATAGTTCCATGCTCATTTCTTTCCTTAGATTTGGGAAATTATCTTCCATTATTTCATTAAACATGTCCTTTAAGCCTTTTGTTTTGTCCTCAGTCTTCTCCTGGATTCCCATAATTCTGAGGTTGTTTCTCCTTGAATCATCTACCAGCCATTGTAATGATTCACTTTCTTTATTTACTTTGTGTTCTTCATGGCCTGTATGTTGCAGCTCAGTCACTTTATTTTCTAGGTCTGGCAATCTATTCTAAAGCTGTGTAAAGTGGTTGCTTATTATTACCTGTATATTTTTCATTTCCTGAATATCTGCACTCAATTTTTCTATATCTCTGCTGTGTCCTTCTCTAATTTCTTGTATGGTCTTCATTATCTTCTGGTATATTTCTTCTCGTCTCCTCTAGTTGCTTTTCAAGTCTTGCTTTTTGCTTAGCTATGTGTTGGTGTAGCTCTTGCGCTCTGTTTTATTTCCTGCTTTTGCCCTTTTCTTCTTTGGGTTCTGCAATTTCAGTATCCCTGGTTTCATCTTCTGGGGTGTCAGGTCTTTTTGTAGATTTGTTACCATGTTTCCCCATGGTTCTGCTACCTCTGACTTTCTCTGGTGTGCAGGCAAGAAAATGGCTCCTACCCACATCACTGCCCAAGACAGCTCCTGAGCCCTGTTACTGGGCCTTTTCTAGAGGGGCGCACACTGCATTTATAGTACACACCCCCACGGGTTGGTGTTTCGGAGGCTGGGGCCACCAGCTGCCAACTATTCCCACTTATCCGGGTCCGCGCTTACCTCGGGCTGAGGTTCTGGCCTCTGAACCTTCCTCTGTCTAAGGTCTGTGGGTGCCGGCAGCTCAGGGTCACGCCTCATTGGCTGCTTCTTTCCTCCTCTTCCTACGTGACTTCAGGATTTCTGACCTGTCCGCAGCCTCCTCTCCATTGTTGTGTGCCCCATCTTTTCCCAGTTCCGTCAGATGTTCTGGTCCCCACGAGCTTTCCTCCATCCTCAGCTCCCCATGGCTCCAGCTGTTTGCAGCCAGCTGTGGTGGCTTCCTGGGCAGTGGGATTTTTTTTTTCTCTGCTTTCGATCATCCTTCGGAATTTCTGGCCTCCTGCTGGCCGTCTTTCAGTTTTTGGGGATGTTCCTCTCTTTCTTAGCTACGCCAAACATGCTTTTTCTAACTAAATTCTTGACTTTTAAAGTGAGTTGCTGAAGAGACATTGTGCAACACTGTTACTCAGCCGCCATCTTGACCAGAAGTCTAGCACAGCATTTTTCAGAATATAGTCTACTTTGAAGAATGTTCCGTGAGTAGGTGAAAAGAATGTACAGTCTATTATTGTTGATTAAAAACTCTGTAGATGTCTATCAGTCCATTTCTTTCATAGTATTATTCAGATATACTATGTCTTTGTTGATTTTTTGCCTAGTTGACCTGTCTTCTTGGGAGGGAGCAGTATTAAACTCCCCAACTGTGGTTGAGTTGGAATCTATCTGCTGAAGTTCAGTAGCTTTTGTTTTATATAGTTAAGTGTGCTGTTGTTTGGGGCATAAATGTTTAAAATTGTTTTAGCACCTCCTGTTGGACTGATCCCTTTATGAGAATGAAGTGACCTTCTTTTTCTCCTTTGGCCAGTTTTTATTTAAAGCCCACTTTGTCAATGAAGAGTGTCACTAAACCTGCTTGTTTTCATTTCACTGTTGAATAGAATGCAGAACTCTATTTTTTCACCTTGAGTCTATATTTATTTCTCTGGGCAAGGTGCATCTCTTGAAAGCAACATATGGTCAGATTGTGTTTTTTTTTTTTTTTAATCCAGCTAGCCAACCTGTGTCTTGATTGGCAAGTTGAGACTCTTGACATCAAAAGCTATAATTGACCTGTAAATAATGAATTCTGTCATTTTCCTAACCTATGAATGTTCATTTCATGCTGTTTCTGTATGTTTTAGATGTTCTCTCTGTTAAATGCCAACCTGCCATTGATTTTTTTTCTGTTTGTTCTCTACATCCCTAACCAGAAGACCCTTAAGAATTTTCTGTGGTGCTGGTTTAGTTGTTATAAAGTTCTTCAAGTTTTATATATCTTGGACAGTCTTTATTTCACTGTCAATTTTAATAATTTTTCTGGTTATAGAAGTATTGATTGCCCATTGTTTTCTTTTACGATTTTAAAGACTTCATTCCTGGCTCTTCTGGCCTTCAAATTTGTGTTGAAAAGCTTTCTGTTACTCTGATAGGTTTGCCTTGATACGTTACTTACTGTTTCTCTCTTACAGCTTTAAGGATATTCTCTTAGCACTGGATGTCTGAAACTTTTGTTGTGATGCATCTTGGGGAGCTTTTTGGTTGTGTCTACAATATGCTTCTGTCCCTGAGTGTCTATTTTGTTTTCTGCATATGAGAAGTTTTCTCCTGTGACTTCAGTGAATACATTTCTTAACCTTTAGTGTAAATTTCTATTTTTCCTTGTATTTCTGTAATTCTGAGATTAAGTTTTTTCAATCATCTTTCATCAGTTGGTACACATTTCTTTGTCAATGTAGCATTATTTGGGCACCATTACGGGTTTTGTCTAATACTTCTGCCTCGTCTTGGAGATCAGATGTTTTGTCCTCTTTCTTTCCAATGAACTTTTCATCCCTTGGTGCTATTCCTTTACCTTTTTATATTTTTTGAACTCCTTAATTAATTTTTCATTTGTTTCTTGTGTTGATTTCTGTAGTTCTGCTAGTCTTGCATGTGTTTCCTCAAATTTATTAGTTAAATCTTTTTACAAACACATTACACAGCTTGAGCAGGCTGTTGTTTGAGTCTGTCTTGTATTCTTCCAGGAGATTTATTGCTTTTTTTTAAGTTTAGGAATTTTGAATCTTTCTCTAGATTATTTGGGCCTTTCTTGGTAGTCAGGGACTTTCTAAAACATCTTGCACCCATGCTTTCTTATCTTTCTTTGGCTTGTGGTGGCAATTCTTTAGATAGTCTCTGCTTTCCGATAATGGGAAGACCCTGATTTAATCAGTCCTGGCTGGAGTGTCGTCCTCTGCCTGTGCAGCGTGCTGTTTGGCGCAGCCAGGGGGAGGGGCTTCCGCGTTAGTGCACATCTTCTTCAGGCTGTGAGTTGCTTCACACCTTGGCTGCCTTGGAAAGGTTTTTCTACTGTGGAGACACCTGCTAGTCCCGGCACCCTCAGGCTTTCTGTGGTGGGCAGAGGGGGCTGGGGAGTGTGACCCACTTCTCAAGCCTATTCTGGCCCAGCAGCCATGGTGCATAGGTGTGACAGAGGGTGTAAAAAGCTCGCTTCCTCCCTCTGCTTTTGTCCTATGGTGCACCTGACAGTGTGCTGCAGCTTGCATGTCTCCAGGGCACCAGCTCTGGCTCTAGGTGGCAACTCACATGACAGGGTGCACAGGGCTGCAGTCCTGAGAGTGTACTGCACACGTCTCGTCTTCACGGTGCCGACTCTGGCCCCAGCCCTGGCCCCAGTAAGGCATATGGTACATGGGCAATGGGCATGACTGGAATCTTAGAGGGCTTCCCCTTTCCTCCTCCTCCTCCTATTCCTTCTTCTTCTTCCTCTCTCTCTCTCTCTCTCTATCTCTCTCTCTCTCTCTCTCTCTCTCTCTCTCTCTCCCCTAGTGGTTGTTGGTAGCACTGCAATTTGGCTCACTTGTCTCTGCATCACCCTTGGGCCTTCCACGCAGGAGATTACTGGCTTCTCACACCTAATCGCCCACTGCTGGAAGCATGGGCACAACAGAGAGGGTAGCTGGCTCACTTCCCCCGCTCCCGCTGCTCTGCGTTATGCCCGATGGCACACTGCACAGGGCTTGTCCCAGTGAATTTCACTTGGAGCAGCCTTCCTGGAGTTCTTAATCCAACACCATCTTGACTTGCCCTTCAGTGAAACATGCGTAAGCTGCTTTACTTTAGGTCTATGTAGTTTAGGTCTATGTGCTTTCATCTGCTTCTCCAGTTGGTTTTGCTGGGATTGGCCTTCTTGGAGTTCCAACTTCAACACCATCTTGACTCTGCTCTTCAATTTAATGTACTTAAGTTGGTGTATTTTATATCTAAGCTATATACTTTAGGTTCGAAGTATTTTAGGTCTTCAGCTAATGTTCAGAAAACACTAAGAAGAAAAAGTGCTGGCATGGACTGAAGGAGGGAAGGCAGGTTTTAAGAGGTGATACCAGGTTGGATATTATAGGACACATGGGAGTTTACAACATGGAGAAAAAAGGGAGGGAGATTGGCAAGGATAGACCGAATGAATTATAAAAATACACAGGGATGTAGAAATTTATTTCCACGAATGAACAATGATGTTTTAAGGCTAAACCATTGTCACATGGAGGGAATCAGAAATGTAAATCTAGAAAGGAATCCCAGAATTTTTTTTTAACTTGGTACTGGGTGGTTAAACCCAGGGCACTCATTCTGAGCTACATCTGCAGCCTTTTTTATTGTTTATTTGAGACAGAGTATCACTAAGCTGCTAAGGTGCCCAGGCTGGACTCGAATTTGTGAATCTCTTGCCTCAGCCTCCTAAAGTGCTGGGATTACAGGCCTGTACCACCAGCCCATCTAGGAATTCCAGAATCTTTATTATCAGGAGGCTTTCCATTGAGTTTAACAGAAATCTTGAATTGTCTACCAAAATAAAATGACTTTCTTGGTTTTTGACATACAAAAAAAAAATGACTTTCTTGGTTTTTGACTTACAAAAAAAAAGTACCTAGATGGCCAGATTTAAAATTGGCTTGATTTCATTACTCAACTGTATAACCAGGTGTTAGCTTCCTTACATTTCTTTTTTATTTATTTTCTATAGTGCCTCCCTCATGCTAGTACTGGATGACTGTCAAAATCACAGAGAAGCTACCAATGACCAAGGTTATATACTTCCCAAGTAGCATCCAGGGAAGAAAGAAAGCCTGGTTTTGAAACTACCCAATAATAGACCTGGGCTTTACAGTGATTGAACCAGTCTCTGTGGCTAATGGAGACCATGGGCCAATGGATTTAAGGCTGGGGTAACTCAGTGAACTACTATGACAATAGGCATGGTATAACCCAATTAAAGCCACCTTTGAAACTACAGGATAGGTCTTTGTATACTATGCACCCACTACTTAATGAAGAGGAATGGGATGAATGTTGGAAGGTTTACCACATGACTCTCCCAAACCTGCAGGCCACACTACAGATTTCAAAGTTTACTTTGTACACAACAAATAGTCACTTACAGGCAAAGACTTGCATATCAGAAATAATTCTGAGGTACTTTTGCAAGAAATTGGAGCAACGAGGCCTGTTCATACCTGGACTGTCATCTCTTAGGCATCCTACAGAGAATGCATCCTTCCTTCACTGGCTATCAGGCACTTTGGTTCTGCATCATTATCTCAGAAACCTTACTTCTCAGGATGAATCTAAACTCATGGTTGAGTTCCTCACAGTTCCCAAGCTGCCAACAGTAACGGAGCAGTGGCCATTGTAAAACCCGAAATGTGTAAATCACTCTGGGGTCTGTGGGCTTTCCAGGCCATGTGAGCCAAATGGGAGGGTCTGTTAGAGAAGCAGGGGAAGGGCATAAGAGACAGGACCCTGCAGCCAAACAGACTTCCTGGACGTGACGTGACCTTGCTGAGTCTCATTCCACCCCTCTGTGGAGTTTTTTGTTAGCCCATGAAACCATAGGTATCGAGCATTAGCTATGAACCGGATCTCACACACAGCTCAGGAAGAAGGCGATCAAACAAAGGCAGAGCATGCTCAGCTGAGTTCCTCCTAACACTGGGAAAATAAAAGGGGGCAGATTCTGAAGACACCTAGTGAAGGCAGGGCCTCTCAGCATCCCTTGCAGTAACACTGGTGAAGACTGGAGGATTGCTGTGTCTTCTGAGGTCATAGTCCCAAAGCCACTCCCAAGTAAAAGATTCAAAGTTCTCTGAGGCCTAACTGAGGTTGCTCGGAGAGTTTTATTTGAATCTCACCATGTCACTTAAACACTGTTACAACAACATGAAACCAACAAGCTTTCTCATTTAAAGAGATCCTAACAACTTTGATGGCTTGCTTTCTCCTCTCCTTTCAGCTGAGGGCTGAGATAGTGTATTCAGGGTCACATGTTTTGAGAGAACTTGTGCAAACTCACATTTTAAAAATAGCCTCATTTCCCACTGTGCTGTGAACACAGCAGCACTTCCTTGGTTGTGTTTCAAATGATGGTCCCACCTCCACCCCCAGAGCTCTGACTAGAAGGCCCTGGAAATAAACGAGCTCCGTCCAATACTGCCCAAAGAGAGGCCTCTTCCTCCGGGCAGAGCAAGCACCACTGTGCAAGAGAGAGGGACCTCCCCACACATTTTCCTTGCAAAAATACAAGAGCTGGGGAAAAGATGGCTTAAGTTGCTATGATTTGTGATCTGGAAATGAGTATGTATTTTTATTGCAGTATTCATTGTACAGAGTACAGCAAGTTTGGCTTAAAGCAATCCTTATATCACTTGATACGAATGTTAGATTGTACTTTGTGATGCACAGCTTCTTGAAGAAATATTTCATAGCGATTAATGATGGAAGTTTGAATTTGGGCTCCTGGAGATCAAGGATGGAACCTCTGTGTTTTCATAGTCCCCCTGGAGCTAGTTTGCCACTGGAATTCCATGTTGGTGACAGGGCTTCACGGAGGCTTTGTGCTTTGCCTCTTGTATGTTTACGTCCTCTTTTAAACCTGCAGCTAAAAACTGACAGAGAGAGAACCCATGGAAAGCGGACATGAGCTAAAGACAGGATTCCTGTGCCAGGGTAGTAGAAAAAATATGTGTAATACGTGTACTATGTGACATTGTCTATAAATTGAACTGGACTGTTTCCCAAATTGTGCATAGTAGAACACACATAAATGCATTTTCCATAACATATTTATGGTCACCTAGCCATGATGTCTGTAGTGCTTAAACTTTGACCTGGTGGGACAGCAACCTTGGCCATGGCATTAGCTCAGATAAGCACCACCCGTCCATGGGCCACTGGTTGGAGCAGAGGGGACCACAAACCCAAGGTAAGCTTATCGAGACCACCACAGTGGCCGAGAACCAAAGAATCTGCCCAATTGACCAAGAGACTGTCACTGCCCTGGGCAGAAGCTAGCAGATTTGTGAAGACCTGGAGAACAGTGTCCAGTGTGGAGGAGAGGCTGGGCTGCTTACCAGCAGAATAGCAGACTAGAGATTTCCACTCCTCTGGTCCCCAGAGTACCCTTGAGTCCTGACTAGACTCGTGTCCTTGATTATGATTTTCTTGGCTTCTTTATTGTTACTTTTTTTGGCCATCCCATGTTTACCCTTACAAATAACATTGAGTCCTCACCAGATCTAGATCCCCTGTGCATTTGAATGGACTTGAACTACGTGCTCTGTAGGGATCATCTTTTGTTCTTCAATTTTTGTTTCCTTTGTTAAAGTTCCAAATTCTTGCCATATTGTTCAGTGCTCTTTTCCACTTTCAGATTTAAATGATTATGCATCCCAGGTTATTAAAATCTTGACAACTTTTCACTGATGGGAATTCTTCCTGTGCGTTTTATGATTCTCACAATCGAGATGGAGCTGAGGTGGGGCTCACTGCACACTCACCCCACAGTCACGTGATCAAGATCTGGCTAATAGAGTCTCACATGTGCCTGGACAAATGGATTGGTGCTCAGATGGGTGCACAACTCAATGTTAATGTTTTTATTGAAGTTATTAGGAACCTGACTTCTCTTATAATATGATGAAGTAATGGTGGATAGGGTTTCAACAGGAGGAGAGGGGCAGACTGAAAGCTAAGTAAACTGGCTCTGCTAGAACACGGAGAAAGGAGTTCTACCTGACATCATTTGAGACCCTTGATTTAGACAAACCTTAACCTTCATTGTTATACACTTGTAAAATTTACTAATTTTTAAATTTTAGATTTACAGATAAATTGTAAGTCCCCATATACCCATACCTAATTTGTTCTATTACTAACATCTTCTATTGCGAAGAGCAGTATGGGACATCATGAATAACCCAGCATTGACGCTGTATCATTAACTAACATCAGTACTTTATCCAGATTTTCTAAGTTTTTGCTTTATGTTTTTTATTTATTTTACATAAGATAGCCGCATGATATCTCAATAAGACACCACATGAGATCCATGATATCAAGTTTTAGGTCTTCTACACTGACAATTTTGCAATTGCCTCGTTCTGGGTGACCTTGTCAATTTAGAGGAAAACTGCTCTGATAGTCCAAGGAATGCTTCCCAGTTGAGACTGCTCAGTTTCCTGAGGCATATGGGTTTAGGAAGAGGAACCACATAGAAAAGCCATTTTTATCACAACATACTAAGGGTATACACTAATCACTGTGGATCCTAATCTTGGCTTGCTGGTTATGATAGTGTTTAGGGGTCTCTTCACAATAAAGCAACCCTATGTTGCTTTCCCATACTGTATGCTTTGAAAATAAGTGCATCCTATTCTCAAAGCCTAGGCAATTACACTCTACATTCTTGAGAGAAGAAATTATTTGCAATTTTTCTCCCCAGGAGAGATGTTTGTTCTTCCTTTATTTTTTTCTTCTTTCTCACTCTGTCTCCCTCTCTACTCCCATCTCTCTCTTTCTCTCTCTGTCTCTTTTTTTCACATATTTATGTCAAGATGGACTCAGCCCTTAGTTTGGTTTGTAGCTCAGTACTCCGTTTATCGTGTGGCCTATGCTATTCCACACTCACCGTTCCTTCTGGTGTCCTTTGCCACACCCACTCTTTGCATGTGCATGTGCAGTGTCTGAACACTTGCTTACTGTCTGTGACTCACACACTTCTGCCTCGTTGCTGTGTATTCTTCACATGATTTATGGAATCTGCTTTTTCTCCACGAATCCCTGGTTCCCTTTACTGCAGGATGGTATTACAGACCAGGTTCTGGGCCCTGAGATAGTCAGGGGTGTCCTGATTGTGTGAGCCAGTCCACCCATCTAATTCCTATTCCCTCCCAAGTCTATTTTATTTGAATTTTCTATCACTCAAAGTCAAAATTTTTAATTAACTGAGACACAAAGATATAAAACAGACTCCAACCATCTTATCAGTTTCAAGAAATAACACCCACATCCATGTCTTCCCCATACCTGAGGCAGTGTTAACACAATCCTCTTGGCACAGAAAGAACAGAGCCAGAGTTCCACTCAAGCAGTAAGCCTGTTGTCTAGCTTGCCTAGCACGTGCTCTCTCGTCTCGTCCCGATTTCTCAAACAATCCTTTATCTCCTAAGCCTGTGATCTGTATGTTTATTTTCCACTTTCGGCTGTAACAGTCCAAGTCTCTACATCAGAGCTGGCTTGGAAATCCAGTTCAGCGTGACACAAATATAAATATAGCATGATTCTGCTCTCATTTCTAAGCTGGAAAAACAGGGTTTCTGTTACATGATAAAATTCCTACGTCAGCTCCCTGTGCTGTCTGTGAGGTCCCTCCCATGGAAGCTGATAGTTCAAGTTTCCTTGACCTTAAAGACCTTTCCCTGGTGGGACTTTTCTTTCTTCATAGCACATAAATGTGACGTGGCCGACTTATTCAACGCCCTTATGCCTCGGTCCACATTGAGCTGCTTCACGCAAGGAGTGAGCTTTATTTTCTGCTCTGTTCCCAGTCTTTCCCAATACACTGCTTGGCACAGAACAGGCATCTCATAAATATTTCTTGAATGTATATGAATGGATGGGTGATTGACTGGATAATCCTGGATTCTCAGCTTCTCACCATCTTAGGTTTGGATGCATTAAAACAAACAAACCACATCTTCAGTTGAGCCTTACTATAAAATTTGAGAAAAAAGTATCTAGGAATCCCAGAGAAGGGAGAACAAAGATGCCACCTGCAGTAGGACAGAGGGTCAGGACAGCTACTCTGGACACAGTGCTTACACCAAGGCTTGGAAGTGGATAAGAGTCCACCAGGTAGACAAGGAAGCCAGTGTGGCCTCACCAGGATCAAGCAACAGGTCAGGCATGGACAAAGATTTGGAGGTATACAGGGTTTTCCTCGAGAAGAAAGGTCTAGAACAGCCTCAGGAAAACTGAAGGATGAGAAGGAAGGGCCTGAAATGACAAAGGTGAGCGCCCGAGGAGCATCCAGCCAAGAAGTAAGCCCTTCTTCTCCGGGTTTCAGCAGATCGCATAGGTGGATAGAAAGAGGGCTGAGAATGGAGGCAGGATGCTGATGAAATGAGACAGACTCGAGGAGAGTGATGCTGAGGGCAGAATTAGCACCCTCGGTGAGGGGCAAAGGACTAGATAGAGGGGAGTCCACAGGAGGCCACGGTGTGCCGGAGCCGGTGCTCACAGCTCAGGAGAGCTGACTCTGTGTCCCCCTCACAGTTTACAGTCTGTGATGTGATGTTAGGAAAAGTCATGCTTTTGGGAATATTTATACCACAGAAATTGGTAAACCCTTAGAATTAATTTTATCTCTTCTTCTTCCTCTCTCTCTCTCTCTCTCTCTCTCTCTCTCTCTCTCTCTCTGTCTCTATCTCTCTATCTCTCTCTCTCTTTCTTTTTTCTTTTTCATGGAAAGCCACATACTAACCACTGCCAGAAAGTCATTCAGAGATTCTGGGCAAAAAATTATGCTTCTGTTATATTCTTCTCACTATTCTGTGGTCCTAAAGAGGGCTTTCACTGATAAAAAGTCCTATGCAGAGACGCCTCAACAAGCAAGAAAGAAGAAAAAAAAAAATTATGGTCTACCTACTTAGGAAAGAGAACAATGTCTCTATATAATTCACTGAGCCCCATGGTCAATGTCTTCACATTTAAATATGATATTAATAATTGCCTCTGCTCTGAAATGCATAGAGTAGGGGAAGAGACAGAGATGGGTACAGAGAGACACAGGAGAAAAGAGTAAGAAAAGTCAGAGAAAGAACAAAGGAAAGAACATAAGAAGAAAAGAATGAAAGGAAGAAAGAAAGGAATAAAATTAGGGAGGGAAAGATGAATGAAGAGCTGTTCTCTGTCACTCTGCATTACACAATCACTGTATCTTCAAAACTCTACAACCATTAAAAACAACATAGCAGCCACACTGCCTTAGTTACTTTTTCATCGCTCTGACTCAATACCTGTTATCCACAACTTTAGGGAGGAAAGATTTATTTTAGCTCACAGTTTCATAAAGACACAGTTTCATTCACAGGTGGGCAGCTGGGAAATGGCAGAAACACATGGTAGGGCTGCAGCAAGAGCCAGAACCAGAGCTGGTGCTCCTGGAACAGAGATCCTCACAGCAGCATAGCAGAACTAAGACCAGTCTGGGAGGAAGGGCAGAACCAGCACGCGCCCCTCCAGATAAAGCCCTAAGCATCCTCCCCTTTTAGCCAGGCCCCACCTCCTAACAGTACACAGTGTCCTTAGGAACAAGAGCCTTTTGGGGGACACTCTAGATTCAAACCATGGCATTTCACCCCTGACCCCCAAAAAACTCATATCGACTCCCTTAAGCAAAAGGCCTTCTCTCATTAAGTTCTTCTCGATGAGTTGCCAAAGTCTTTACAGTTCCATCAATGCTAAAGAAATAAAAAATAAAAAAAGTCCAAGTCCAAAATCTCCTCTGAGATGTAAAGCAAACTCTTACCTGTGAGCTCCTGTTAAAACCAAAGAGTTAAGTACTTTCAACACACAATGGCATAGGGTAAACATCCCCATTCCTAAAGGGAGAAATAAAACAATAAAAAGCAATAGGACCAAGCAATCTTTAAACCCAGCAGTGAAAGGGTTAAATACTGTAACTATGTCCAGCACCTCAGGTAAAGACATGGACTACGGTAAGATATGAACTCCATGGGACTACCATATGAACTACCATGTGGATGCTGGCTGCAACCTCCATCTTCTCTTCTTTGGGCTGGATGTGCTCATGACCTGCAGCTCTCCTCAGCAGATGATCCATGCTCCTGGCTTCTCCAAATTCCTGGCTTGTCCATGGCACCTTAGGTTTATCCTTTACAGCTTCGCACACTGCTTTCACAGGGGCACCCTGCCTAGCCTCCAAGGCCTTTCTCTGAAATCAAGGTGGAAGCCTCTGTGAACCCACAACTCTTGCACCCTGCCAGCCTGTAAATTCAGGACCACATGGACACCACATGACTTGAGCAGTAGTATGGCCTCCTTGGGCAAATGCTGCAAATGTTTCTGGGCTCTTCTATGGTTGAACGCCAGGAGGCTTCACTCTGAAAGACATTGTTTCCTTTGGCCCAAGGGTACACTTCTCAGAGCAAAGTCTTTTGCCTCTCTACCCTGGAGCTGGTGGAGGAGAACTACATTGGCAAGTTGTTTAAAAAGGAAGAACCAGTACATGCCCTTCCCAGTCAAGCCCCAAACATCTGCCATTTCCAGCCAGGGCCTAACTCCCAAAATACACAGTATACATAGGAATATGAGGCTTTTGGGGGACACTCTAGATCCAAATCAATATGCACAGCCACCAGAACTACACTGTGTGCCAAGGGACACATTATGTTTAACCCAAATGAAAAATGCTTTACCTAGCCTCCATTTTACATATGAAAAAACTGTGAACTATAGAGATTAAATAACTTGGCCTACTGTCTGTCTTAGTCTGTTTTTGCTGCAACAAGATGTCTAAAGCTGAGTGACTTATAAAGAAAAGAGCTATACTTGGCTCATGATTCTGATGGCTAGAGGGCTTAATCAGCACCTGTAATAGCACTCTTTCTACATCACAACATGGCACAGAAACAGAGAGAGAAATGGCCATATGTACAGAAGGGGCTAAAACATACAGTGGCTTGGTTATGAGACAATCAGCTCTCATAGACAGCATTAATCCAGTCCTAAGGTGGAGCCTTCATGACCTTATTACCTTCCAACTGGATTCCACTTCTTATGGCTCCACCACATTAACACCACCACCCCGGGACCAAGCGTCCAGTACCATTGGGAGATAAGCCAAATCTAGTCACTTCCCTAATGAGTCACAAAGTCTAGCTTAAAAGTGGACTTTGAATCTATGGTATACGACCCAATGGCTTCTCTCCTGGCTACTGCCCAGTAAGACCTCATCTGTAACAAAGCAAAGTGGGGCTCTCGAGGAAATCATTTGAATGCATGCTCTTGGCACATACTAATAGCATCCGTGAAAAACAAAGAAGTATTTTTGTCCTCAGAAATTGACCCACAAAAGAGACACAGAGGACACTGTACCTCTGGCCCAGATGATGAGAGCTCCTTCAGGCTGGAGTCTTTCCCTCTGTGCATTGCTGACTGTGACTGCAGAGCCCAGCTCCAGTTATCTAATCAGTGGAGAGATTGAGCTGATGTCTGAAGGATGTAACAGATTCTTGTAGGAAGTCCTCCTAAGGAGGGACAGCTGAGCCAAGATGTGCTGGGGATAAGGAACAGAGAAACAGCAGGTGGGTCCATCTGGAACAGTCACTTGCTGCCAAGTTTCAGAACCCCACCTGGACAGTTTTTTACCTGACGCCCTTTCTTCCAGCTCTGAAATCCAAATTCTAATACCAACTTCACTACCAGTGAGATGTAAACCTGAGGACTAGCAAGACACTGATGAATCTGAGTGGTGTTGGACCAAGCTTCTCCGGAGGTGAAGAGAAAAGAAGAGGAAGCAAGTGGGTTTTTCAAAACTTCCAGTCTTCAGTCAAATGCAAACAAAAATTAACAGAATGGCACGAGTGGTATTTGGAGGGTTTTTAAATCAATATTACTTTCCTCCACATTCTAAAACTCAGAGCCATCTCTAACTTGTTTTCTTTGCCTTTTCAGTGCAGCCACCTGGTCTTGCGTGTGTAAACCAGATCCTGCAGCCACTCTTTCCTTCCATTCCCAATTGCTCCATCCTGAACTAACCCCACGGTCTTCAGCTCAGAGTGCAGTTGATTGTCAGTGTAAACACTCCTTTAGAAATCGCTGTGGTGCATCCCTTACCTTAAAGACATGAATCTAATGAGTTTCCTAAGATGGCTGGTTCGAGTAGTGAGGACCAACACCAGATACTTCCATGTCCACGTTTATTATTTTAAAATAGGTGGTTCAGGGCTTTTGGCTGTGGGCACTGAGGCTGACTAGAGCAACAGAAACTGGCTCTGATGACCAAACATGAGAAGAGATAGTGGAATCTCCATAAGACTAGGAGATCAGTTTGTGAGAACAGGCAGAAGCCACCGTCAGCCTGCCAGAGTCTGAGGGACACACACTCTCCTATCGGGCCACTCTTGCCATGGTGCAGCAGTGATGCCTCAAGCGATGCTTCCTGGCACCAGACGCTCGAGTCCAGGGATGGCGTTGATTGTCCCTGAGGTGGGAACTGGACACTGGACCATGCCTGCAGTGGAGAGGGGGCTCTCTTCCACCTCCATAGAGAAATGGGGAAAAGTACGGCAGCTGTGACAAGGTACCGGGTGAGAGCAGCCAGAATGCTAGGAAATGTTTCACACATTTAGTACCCATATGGGGGGTGCACCCAGAGAAACCTCCTGCCTCTAGTTGTCAAATGCACTTTGAGAACTTGTATCAGACTACTTTACTCAACATGTAACGTGAGGCTCCCAAACCTTCAGTGGAACAAAGGTAGACATCATCAACTGCCGTTTCCCTCACTGGTGCCACCAGGCTCCTGTCACTTTCCTTCCCTGGAATGTCTTCCCTCAGCTCCCAGCATCCTCCAGTTCCTGGGGTTCTCAGGACCTTTCAAGTTCTGCCTTTTCCAGACAATTCAACCAATGTGGGGGTCACACCTCATTTGGCACCTACCCACATATTCTCTTAAATATGACGCCTAGCCTGGAGAAGGCGGCCAATGTACCTGAGTCATGAGTAAATTGAATTTCTGCAGAGCCTGCAAGGCCTGGTTCAGCTGACCTCCACAAAGCTTTCCCTGGTACCCGGGCAGAATAAATCTCTTGCTTTTGAAGTTCCCATAGTATCACGCCCATGTTATCATAGTTACCACTCTGCCTACTAATCAACCACTCATTGATCTGTTCCTCTACTAAACCACAAATTCCCATAAATGGTAATCATATCTCACTCGATTCTAGACATGCCTCATCTGGCACATACCAGACTTTTGGTGGCCAATAGCTATTTAAATTTAAACTGTAATTTATTAAAAGATATAAAAATATTTCCCTCAGTTGTACTAGTCACATTTTTTAAAATCCTCAATAATCACATGAGGGCTAGAAATGATAGCATTAACAGTAGCACAGAGGAACACTTCCCTTCACCCAGAACCTTCTAATGGGAACCACTGTGATGATACACACCACATGAAAAAATAACAGTAGCCACCATTAGACAGTTACAACACTTGCTCATTGTGCTAAGTGCATTGGGTGCACTGTCTCATTTAATTATGAGAACTACACTATGAGGAAGATTATAATTTTGTGAATAAGAAAACTGAGGCACTAAAACGTTAAGCAATTTGGCTGAAGTCAAATGACTAGTAGATGGAAGGGACATACTTTGCTATCCCTCTAAGCAAGTCTATAGTTGTAAAAACTGTGCCAATGTCTTTTTAAGGATGTAAAATGTGGCATAATTAAAGGGGACTCATGAGTTTCTTACTCAAATCCTAAATACCTTGCACACTAGCTGTGAGACATGGAAAAGTTTATTTCCCCCCTAAAATGAAGACACGCAGTTAATTTCTGGGATTATTATGAAGACTGAATATAGATGGTGGTCTCAATGAGGTGTTCAGATCAGAGCAGGTATCCAGTAAGCACAAGCCACGTTGTTCTTCAATATTTTAATTTGTGTCATGGTTCAAATGTGGAATTCCTCCCCAAAGCTTTGTGTGTTTGGAAAGAGATTGGATGGGGCACCATATTCACAGTGGGTTGTGCCATTGACAATTTTTTGTGCTGTGAAGATGTGGGACTGGTCAGAAGAGGCAGATCACTAGAGATGGCCAGGAAGGATGTATTCTTGCTCCTTGCCCTCTCTGTTTTCTGTGACTGTGATGTGAACAGCTTTCCTCTGGCAAGGCCCTCTGCTGCACCAGTCGGCCATTGCCAGTCTACCATGAACAAAGTGAGAGCTGTGGTGTGAACCAAAATATAGTAAACTTCTCCTCCCCTAAGTTGTGGGTGGAAGGCATTGTGGCATAGCCTTGAGAAAGTGACTAAAACAACTACAAGGTTTCAAAAACGTCTTAGTGATCTCCATTAAGTTGACCTTTATAAGTATTATTTTAAATAGCCAATTATTATTCTGAGATATATACCTTTGGTCCTTCCCAGTATTTTTTTACATGACTTACAAATTCTCTGACCTACCGCTCACACAATCTGCCATGTTACTAGAAAAAGAGAACAGAGGGTGGGAAATAGAAGTAAATATTACATCTTACCTGCTAAGAAAACTATAATTCTGCAGAGAGGAAGAAGCCTCACCAATCAATGGGACCAGAGGAAAATGGCAGTGTCGTAACAGGAGGTTTCCAAGCACAGACGCCAAGAGAGTACAAGGGCTCATCTCCTCCTCAATGGCTCAGTCCCTGAACCAAAGAAAAGCTAACCTCATTCTTACCGACTTGAGGAGAGCTTGTGGTGAATACTAAACGCCACAGTTCAGTCCAGCTGTTGCCACATCAAACCGAAAGTTCAGATCTGAAAGTGAATCAAATCACACAAAAAAGAAGAAACAGATCTGATGCCCTGTGAATGGATGATAGGATTTGGCTGGAGATTTCAAGGAGAAAATACCTGGAAACAAAATGACCCCTCCAGGCTCTTCACAGACCCCCTCCTGCACCCTTCCCCTATGCTCTGTGTTTATTCCTTCTTCTGGGCCTTTGTTCCTAAATGTCTTGAGGATGTTCTCTGAACTGGAAAATTTATAGCAGCAGGTGACATCGAAGTTGCCCAAGAGTACTGCAAATCCAGAACTTGGGAAGAACTCTGGGTCAATTTGATCCACTGGTTCTAGCACAGTTTTCCTGGGAATCCCTTAGATGCCCGTCTCCTTCTGTGTCTCGGCTTCATCTTTAGTTTGGAAGGGAGAAAGTTGTTGTGGATCTGGGTGTCATACCCATGCATGATCCTGTGGTTAATTAGACTATTGCTTAAGACATTCACCCCTTTCCTATCACTCTCGGGGAAATCTACGTTTTCCCACCCTGTTGATGTTGGGCCTGGCCTTGTGATCTCCTATGGTGACACGGTAGGTGGGCTTGAGTCTGTGCTCAGTCATGTGGTTTTTCTCTGGTCAACAGGATGTTAGTAGATGTGATGAAGCCTGGGCTTGACGTGTGTATTTTTATGGGTACTGTTTTAGCTATTCATTGTTGTAACAAAATGCTTGACATCCACACTTAAGGTAAGAAAGATTTATTTAGCTCACAGTTGCAGAAGGTCATACGCAGTCCATTCAGGGGGCAGCCAGCAATGGTGAAGGAGTATGGCAGAGGCTGGAGAACTACTCATGGCATTGCAGACAAAAGACCAATGAAGTAGGAACAAACCAATGTCTGGAGACTCAGGCAAAGCTAGAGCTTTCCCAGGAAGACGCTGGAGCAGTTTCCTCTTCGCTCCTGTCCATAATTCAGTCTGCCAGTGTGCTCTTAGAAGAGTACCCCCAGTATGCTGGAGGGCAAAAGAGAGATAATGTGTCCCTCCCTCATTTCCTGGTCCATAAGTCAATAACAAACACCTGAAACCTCTGTTCTAGACGCCCACAAGTCTCAACAAGTTCACACAATGTTTTCAGGTCAAATCCTAAGTGTTTATCCCTTTCATCCAGGATCTACTAACCAATAGCACACAGTTCCACTGTTGTCCCACCATATCCAGGTAAATGAGGCTGCTGAAGGATGCTGCAGATCCAAAACATAGCAGTCGCCCCTCACCCACAAAGGCTCACATCCAATTTCTTATGCAAAATGTGTTTTTGCGTTAGTTCTTTTCTAGGATTTGCCAAAATCACAACAATTTCGAAACTGCTAAAAAGTCCAAGTCCAAATTCTCCTTGGAGACTCAAGGCAAACTCTTAGCTGGCGATCCTGTGAAAATGAAACAGGTTAGCACTTATAACATGTAGAGGCACAAAGTAAATGTTCCCATTTCCAAAAGGGAGGAGCAGCATGATAGAAAGAAATTGGACAGAAACAAGTTCTGTACCCAGAAGAGAAAGGGCTAAATCCTGTAACTTCGTGATCAGCACTTAGAGTAAACTGTGGTGATATGTGAACCCAAAAGGGCTTGGGTATCTTCACCCCTACAGTGTTGCCTCCAGCTGCAAATTCCGTAGATTCTCCTTTGGGCTGACTCTACTCACAACCTGTGGATTTCCACAGCTCATGGTCCATGCTTCTGGCATTTCCAAATTCTGGGGGGTCTCTCTTATACCTTAGGCTTCTCCCTCACAACCTCATGCATGGAGGCCAGGCAATGTGCCCTGGGAGGGGCCTCTGGAAGGGGCACGATGCCTGGCCTCCAAGGCCTAACTCTGAAATCTGGGTAGAAGCTCCATGACCCCAAAACTCTTGTAGTCTTCATGCTTGTGAAACCAGCATGATATAGATGATGCCACTGTTTGTTACTGCCTGCAGTAGTCTAGTCCCCTTGAATAATCACTTCTGAGGCCTCTGGGGCCTTATGTGGCTGAATTCCAGCAAACATATCTCCCTTTTGTCCTACAGGATACTCTAAGGTACTCTTCTCAGCAATTACTTTGCACCCAGTAATTGGTGAAGGGTGGGATCTTTCTGAGGCCTGAGACACTCTCAAGGCATCTGTTATATAGTCCCAGTTCCAAGGACTTGACTTCTTTTTAATGCTAATCACGTTAACACCCCTCTGCTCTTTGCCTCACCTTTGCAGTGACTTCCAGTCTTGCAAAACTGCAACATTTTTACATCTTTTTTCCTCCATATTTCTCTACTTTTCAGTGTAGAGCTGGCTAAAAGCCGCAAGCAGGATCCATGTGACAGCCTGAACACTGGACTGCTTTGAGATTTCCCCTACCGGTTTAACTTGTCCACCACACTTAATCTCAATTTCAGTCTAAGACTCAGGACGAGGGCAAAACGCTGACGTATTTTTTGCCGGAGAGTAGCATGCATGGTTCCTAGACCCAGTGTCAATACAATCAGCCTTCCTATCTGAAACTTCTTGAACCTAAAATCCACACTTTTATCAGCATTCTGGTCCTCAGACCTATGACCAGAACCCCCTATCGAGCTTGGCTTAGGGCATTTTAAGGCTTCTCTAACCATCATCTTCAAACCTTTCCAAACTCCTCCCACAAACCAGTTTCAAAGGCTTCCAAACAACATGATCAAGTAAAGTCACAGCAAGATCCTCACTTCTCTGTACCAGTATCTCTTTTTATTACTTATTTGTTGCTATGGTAAAATACCTGACATCCACAACTTAAGGTAGAAAAGATTTTCTCAGCTCAGTTTCAGAAGGTCTCACACAGTCTACTTATGGGACGGCTGGCAAAAATGAGGGCACATGGCAGAGGCAAGAGAGTTGCTCATAGCACTGCAGACAGGAGCCAAGGCTTTGATGTCTACAGACTAAGGCAAGGATAGAGTTTTTCCAGGAAGAAGCTGTAACAATGTTTCTTCTGTCTTCCTGTACATAGTTCAAGCTAGAAATCAGGCCTCTGCACCCAGAGTGGGTGATCTTTGAATTTCTTCCATCACCTTGGGAGAATATGCATGGCCCAGCCTTCTTGTCTTAAGACGAGATGGAAGATTTAAGGCAAAATACAAGATAAATCAGCTGACCTGCCAGATTCATTTTTTAAGCTAAACCAAGATTGAGAGAATTAATGTGCACCAACTAGCAAAGCCTAGATAGCAAACTTAACTCTTTTTCTCTGCTAAGTTTCCGTGAGTCTTTTCTAAGCAGTACTTTAGTGGCAGAAGATAACACATAGTATCATCAATAGCAATATCTGGATCAGAAGAGAGAATCTCTTCTGAAATTTCTCCCTTAACATGAAGATCAAGGTGCCGCATGGACTTCCAGAAAGCCTCTCCTTACATCTCACTGATCCAAACTAAGTAGTATACCCAATCATCGTCGAGGAGAATGAACTTAACATTAGAAGGACAGGCCAAAGAAAGTCATGTTACTATGTTTATCATTAGAAAGACTGACCAAAGGAAGTCACATGACTATGCTGAGTGTGATCTATTTACTATATTACCAAAGAAATCACACGGTCAACCCAATATCAATAGGGTAGAAAAGTATAACTTCCCTGGGAGTGACATAGAGGTGAACCACAGGAACCACAGTGCCATACGTAGACAGAAGCCCGGAACTGTAACCGCCTCCTCTCTCTTCAAGTGAAAGTGAAGCCAATAAGAAGAAAGAGAAGGGCATCAGGGAATCTCTCTCCTGTGGCTGGAAAGGTGAATGAGCTTGCCTGGCACGTGGGCTACTTAGGGCTGGAATGAATGTCTCAGCAAGTTAGAAATCTCTTTAAAGGGGAAATGGATGTTAAGACGGCAAGAACTTCTGTTCCCACCACCCTCGGGGGCCAGTTCAAGTCCTGATTCATCTACAAAAACTGCCAAGGCCTTGGAATCTGCCTTGTTTGCTCACTCCTGTGGAATCCTAGCCAGTCTGCTTAGTTGGTACAGAAATCGTGCTTGCCTGTTATTTTTTAGGTAGCATTAAGATGGTTTAACTTTTAGTTGCTGAGTTTTTATTTCAACCCGAGTAGAGCAATGCAGGTGAAATCTTGGACTGTGTATTCACACCAGGGTTCATATGTAAACTTCACTAAGTCTATCATTTAAAAAATGTTACTTACCTTCTCTGTGAACTTATTTCTTCACATGTAAAATGGTTAGCATATTGGTGATTTTATCTGTTATTTTGTGAATAACTAGTTAGTAAACATTAGCTTTGTTGTCATTTCCTATTAGAAGGAGAATTGAATCATGAGGACTCTTCCATGGCAGTTCACTCAGTGTTTATTCGGAAATTAGAAAGTACTAAATGTTATTAGATATGTGTCAATAAAACATTCGCTAGCAATGAAGAAGACTATATGTCCTTTTAGAAAAGAAAAATAGAGCACCTAGAAGGGTCAGCAGAGACGGAAGAGCTGGCTGTGGTCCTGTCACCTCTTCTGGCAGAACTCTCAGGTTTGTATTTGTCTAGGCCACTTCTAGTAGCTGATATTGCAAACCCACCATACCTGGGTATGTTAGTTGACTTAGGCTTCCATAATGAAGCATAACAGATTGGATGGCTTAGACAGCAGGACTTTTTGTTGTTGTTCTGGGGGGTGGAATTCTGAGGTCAAGGTGCTTTCAGGCTTGGTTTCCGGTAAGGACCTTCTTTTTTGGCTCACAGACAATCATCTTTTAAGTGTTCTCACATGGTGGGGGAGAGAGAAAACCTTGGTGTCTTCTATTTGTAAGGCCTCAGGGAAGGAGAAATAGTACAGTGATCAGAGTGCATACCTACCAAGATCAAGGCTCTGAGTTTGATTACTCAGCAGCACATAAGCCAAGCATGGTGGTACATGGTTGTGATCTCAGCCCTTGGGAGTCTGAGGCAGGTAGGAGGATTACGAAATTTAAAGTCCAACCTGGGCTCTGTAGTGAGTTCAAGGCCAATCTGAGCAAGATCCTGTCTCAAAAACAAAACAGACAAACAAACAAATAAAAAAAAAACATTCGTTTCGATGTGATCGTGTAATTATGGCCCAGCCGTCGTGGTCTCATTCAGTCTAACCTAGATTTTTCTCTGTGATGTCTCTATCTGATTTGGAACCACACTGACACATGACATATGACTTTTAGGAAGACACAATTTATTCCATAACACTAGGTTAGCAAACATGACACTGACTAGAACTCTAACACAGGATTGCAGAGCGTGGGAAGTCACTCAAATGCTTTTCAGTTTTTGTGTTGAACCATCAGATAGCACTGGTATTATGGTCTGGAAATAAAATGTTCCTCAAAATCTCCTATGCTCAGCCGGGGAGCTTTTGGAAGATGATTGAATCACTGGAGACAATAATCATCAGTGGGTTTTAGTTTACTGATGACCTCATAGATGAATGTCCTGTTAAGCAGTGGGACCAGTTGGAAGAGTGTGGCTGTAGGGGTGTGACCTGGAGGGGTTTCTTGTCCCTAAATCCCCCGCCTGTCTTTCCTGATTGCCCTGGGTAAGCAGCTTTCTTTGATAATACCTCTCCACCATGGTGTTTCTGCATTGGATCCAGCCAAGAATTTGTGTACTATACCTTCCAAAACCATGAGCCAGAACAAACTAAACCTCTTCTTCAAATTAAGTTGGAGATCTTAGGTATTTTGACCCAGCAACGGGGAGGTGACAGTTTGAATACCATCTTTCTCTGAGCCTCTCTATCTTCATATCACAATGTGGTATCTCCATTGTTTCATGTAAAACATCCTCAGATTTAATTCTTGTCAATAAGTTTCACTTACAAATTTTGGGTAAAAAATTCTCTTTGGTCTCCTTTAAAGCAGGCATCCCTCTGTTCACGGTGTGATAACCTCAATGCTAGGGATCCCTCTGGAGTGCCACTTCCTGAGAAAGGAGGGACATTGAGATGGACTTCTAAATGACCGTAGTGACTTAACTGTCTTACCCAAGAATGGTTAATTCCTGCCCAGGCTCCAAACTGCCCCTTCCTGCCTTTATAATCTTAGGCAGGAAGTCTGGAGACTGATATGTAATTTGATATGAATTTAATGATTAACAAGCATAAGGAAAATTTATCTCAAAACACTTCCAAATATAGTACAGGAAGACTTGCAAAAAAAAAAAAAAGGTTAAGAATATTGGATTTTTCAGCCTAGGAAAAGGAAGACTAAGAATCTTTAAGCATACAAAAGAGTTTCCCACAGACAATATCCAGCTGTTCCCTGTTTCTACAAAGAGCAGTCCAAGAGCAAAAGATGAGCTACAAGGAAACATTTCTTAGTAAGATAAGAATTTTGGGAAGAGAACAGAGCTCAGTATCTCCCAGGTTGGCCTCACGTGCCTGAGGGTGCACATGTAGGCCCCGACCTTTCAGCATGCTGCACTGTGAAGTCCATAATCTGGGGGCCTGAGTCAGGAGGAAACCACGCAAAAGCAGAAACCTGCTCTTCCGGGTCCGAGTGAGAGTCAGGCTACCTGAAGGAACAAGGGAGGGAGGGAAATGACTTGTTGTAATAACCTCTGACCCATTAACTCGTCAGTCAGATTGCACACTCAGCTCCTTTAGAGGAAAAGAAATATCTGTATGTGAGTTAACTTAGTACGTGAATGAGAAGGTGAAAGCCCCAACCCATCTCCTGCTCACAGGAAGGATGCTTTAATAATCCAGGAATGCTCCCTCCAAATGGACTGGACCCAGTGGTTAGTGCAATCGTAGGAGACCACTTTGGGGATGTTGCTTGGCCTACAGATCCTGATATATAAAGGGGGAAGCCAAGGTGGAGCCCATAGATCCTCCACCCCAGTGGGCCAAGGCTAAGCCATGCTTGATGCACTAGATGGAATGGGGCTTTTTTGTCAGTGCCTATTTCTTGCAGATATGATGCTTACCTGCCAATCTTCCTATTGCTCCTCCCTTGATTCCCTCCTGGCTGGCAGCCTGTGAGGACACTGAGCCAGGCCTCACTTTCCCACCTTCCTGCTGACCCTGCGGCCTCACTTTTATTCTTCTGGTGACTATGTACTGGAAGAGGCTGGGATGCAGGTCTATGAACAAAAAGGAAGGGACAGGACACACCAGGGCCCCAGGTTATCACAAGCTCTCCATCCTTCATGGGTATTTTTACTCCTTAGGAAGAGAGTGTTCTCTAGGGTGCCATGAGGGAGAGCAGCAGGAGGGTGATGGGCTGGCAGCACCCAGGAACCTCAGGCTCTAGGAGGCAAATCACCCAGCCAGATCCCAGCAAGATCAGAGGTTGTCCATGCTGGAGATCCAGCACTGTGGCTCGCCACTGTGCCTTCTCTTCATGGTATGTGAATCCAGTGGGCATTCGCTTGCTGGTCCTTGCCTCTCAAAGGAAAACAGACCTTCAAATATCTTTGACACACAAGAAAATTCGCCAAATATGTTGGAGTGGCAGCCTATGCTTCCTCGTGTCTACTCCTTGTGACTTGTTCTCTGTGCTTTGTAAAGGAGGTCCATGAGGAAAAGAGAAGACGACTGAGAATCCCCATGGAACCACCACCCGTTGCTTTAGGAAGAGCTACAGTACTGTGGGCCCTGTCTTCTGCCTCACACCATCCCTTTCCCTCCACAAACAGGGCTGCCCTTCACCAAGATGGGACCATTCCAAAGAGAGGTCTATAACTCTAATCCTTTCCAATATTCCCTGGAAGCACCTGCTAAGGTCCAGCAAGTTTGGGACATGCTCGGTACTACATTCTTCCTCCACCTGGAGACATTCACAACTCAGCAAATTGAGCATTCACTGAGCATCGCTGCACCTAGAGAATCTCAGATAATCTCAAATTTTGGTTACTATGAGCTCTTTTTGTTTATTTTTGACAGGACATCTGTCAAGATCTTGTGAAGCTGACTCACATTTCAGGGAGAGGCACTTGCCTTGCCCAAGTTCCTCACATCATTTCCTTCCTCACTTTAACTTCATATCTGCTAGTCCCACCATAATATGTGGAATATGGATTTTTAACTGTTCTATAAAGTGCTATTTACTCCCAGCTCTACAAACTGATCTCATCATTAAGGGTTTGGTGACATTTCCAGCCTCGTCGGGTGGCTTGGCACTAGAGTTGAGGCTCTTCACAAGTCACTGAGAAACTTTTCACAAAGACATAAAGATCTAGACAGTTAAGGCAACCCACTCTTTCAAATGCCTTTAGAAACTTCTTGCTGCCATATCACACTACTTAGTTAAAACACCATGTCTGAAGAAAATAAATGTAATTTGCATTGTCAGTATCAAAAAATGACAGTAATTGTAATTTCCTTGAGTGGAACAATCTGTTACAAAAGGAATGTTAATACTCTTAAAAGTCTAACTCCTTTAGAGGGTGTGGCACAGCCTCGCTTCTCCTGGTCTTGAGTGCTTCCCTTCAGAGGCTGCACTACATTTATAATTCTATTCACAGCTGTAGGCAGCCCTGTTTTGAATGTCTCCTGAGATGGATATTTGGTGCCATTTATTGATGAGACAGAGGGACGGAGAGGCAATCATTTCTGACTAGTGATTGATTGGGTAATCTTCTAACCTATCACAGACTCCCTAAAACCAGAGGGAGGCGAGAGTGATTTTTCTCAGCTTCAGTTCGATACGGCTATTACAGATACGAAGGCACAAAATTAGAGACGAATGTGTGTTGTGAGGTGTGCATCATGGCCCTTTGCAGGGCAAGTGCTCGGGAGCAGGCAGGAGTGGCCGCAAATCACGCATGGACGCCAACTTGGCAGACAAGCTGCAGGAGGCTGCGGTGCTCTGAGAGGGGGCTGGTCCCAGCTGAAAGTGGTGGGTTGGTTGAAAGTGAGAAGGGTTAGGAATTGATATTTACGGCCCAGTTTGCCCTCAAAGTGTAACTCTGACAAAGAGTTTCAAAATTGCCCATTTATTGTTTCTGTCAGCCTTTTTAGGCCCCTGGAACAGGAGCCCACTGATCTTGACAAGAACAAAATGACCCTAGAAAGGCTGACTGATGAGTCTACTCCCAGCGCTTCGCTCTCACCCTAGCGGGGCCTCGCCATGTCACAAAGCAGGAGGTCAAGAGGAAGGAACCCTGGGCAAAAGGCCCCCAGAGGCAGAATCTCCACTCTTCCATGGTCGCTGGAGGGACGCCGCGTGCTGCACCTGGCCCCAGCTCCAAGCCAAACGCAAGCCTTCTGCTCAGCAGGGACGTGTTGTCTCACCAGTGGACAAGGGCAGTGCAGTCTCTTCCTGGGTTTCTGCAGGCGCCCAGGTTTTAGCACGCATTGGAGGCTGCCCTTCGCAGGGGTCCACGGGTGTCCCGGTCTCTCGATCCCGGAGTGGGCTGGAGATGCCAGAGGATTTGGACAGAACCGAGGGAGGCGAGAGCTGCTGTTCCTCCACAACTCCGGGCAGAGCCCAGGCTGGAGTTTCAGTGGGAGGAGCCATCCTTGTTGAATAATCCCTCAAACAACAGAGAGCTGTTGGAGTCTCAAAAACACACTACAAGGGGATTATGTTTACTTTGTAGAGCAGAACTGACCCAAATCTTTCTCTGAAGAGGGCCAGGCACACTGCTTGTGGAGTCCAGTGCAAAATGAAGACGTGGGCCCCTTGTGTGACAAGTGTTAAGAATTAGGATTTGAAAAGTGTTAAGCATTGCTGAGGAGCAGCAGCAGGAAGCCCTCCCTCAAGAGGGAAGGGCCGGGGCTTCTGGGCACCACCTGCATACCCACCTGCTCAGGTCATGTGCCCAGGAGGCCATCTGTCCTAGCCCTTCCTCTTCTCTCCCCTCCTCGTCTACATGCAGGGCTACCCTACATCTGTCTTCTCTCGGTCCCAGGTGACCCCATTCTTTCCCAAGCAGGCTCTGTGCCCACCTCCACGTCTCTCCAGGCTGGCTCCGCCTTTGCTGTCAGTCAGGCGACCGGGCAGATGGCCGGACCTTGCTCTTCCTTTGTTGTCCTGTCGACCTGGCCCGGGTCCAGGGCTTCCTGACACTGAGGCTACTAGGACCCAGGCATCTTCAGAGGCAGAGCGTGGGGAGAGGCTTGAAGCGCCTAATTGTTTGTATTTGTATTAATTTAGTCTACTCATTTTTGGCATGTGTCACTCGTTACCAGGTTTTAGAAGCTGCATATCATCCATAAAATGTAATGGTCTCTGACCTCCATGAATTTCTGTTCAAGCAGACAATGACCTAGATAGGAAGATAGCAGCTGCTGTGCACCTACTGTGTGCAAAAACTGTGCTGAGCCCCTCCTACACATTAGCTCCTGGAGTCCTCACAGCCACAGCACGTCCATTTATTGTTATTTCCAATGTGCAGAAGGGGCCTTGAGCTGGGAGAGGTCATTAACTTGCCCTGGCTCAGGTAGCTGCCATCTGGTCTACAGTTTGGATTCTCGGTGCTCTCAAATTGACGTGGCACAAATGAGAGTAGTTGGCTTTCCTCCCCACACTGCCACTGTCAGGCAAAAATGAGTCCATGTTAATATTTATTGAATAAATAAATGTGATTGTTATTATTAGAGAAGCACAAGCGGGGGAAAAGACGCAAGATGAAAAAGAATCGGCTAACTGCAGTGAGAGTGCGAGCCGTGTGCGCTTTCCAGTGCTGTCTTGTTCCTCCAATTTACAGAGCTTTTGGCAGCAACTGATGAGAAGCCACACGACTTTGGGGTCAGAGTCTGACTCAGTCATCATGTATGCCCTGTCAGCCTAGCATAACACCAACTAGTTGCTCAACAAATATTTCTTTAATTAAATCAATTCAAATTGGATGGAATTGAATTAAATCAGAACTTTTTTGTAAAAACATAGCTTTGAGTTGAGAGAACTTTAAATGCGAAGTAAATTCATTCCATCACTCTTTAGAAGAGCACAACATTGCTGTGGATATAGCTCAAACAACCTCTGAACCTGCACACCAGCCTGGGAAGCCAACAGAAGGCCCCAGGTGTGCAGGTACAGAGGTACATAGTAACACGCCTTTCTATGGAGGTTTAAGCTCTTCCAAAACTGATATTGGGCTAGAGAATGAGAGTAGGGTTAGCATTTAGTTAGAAAGAGAAAGTGGACCCCCTAGTTGGTACTCTGCTTACCACCCAGCTTCCATGATATGAGGACTCAGGAACCAGCCGGTGGGTGTCTCTCTCTTGCAGTGAGGCGCATGTGTGCATAGACCGACACAAACACACTCATGTACACAAACACATGCATGCATCGACAGGCAAATATGCACATGTATATGTACACAAACAAGAAGAGGGGTTTATAAGATATTTAATTCAATTTTTAACGTGTCCAAGAGAACCAAAGCTTTGTGAGTAGTGCTTGGCCCTGTAATCTGTACCCATCCGTTTCGTGGATTGTTCTTGCCAGAGATTTTTAGCATCTCCTCCCAGGACAGCACTTTAGCAACAGACCCTGTCCTTCAAAGTCCCTTCCAATTTGCAAACATTCCACTTTCCTTTTAACACCTTCTTTTTCTCCATTCTTTGGAATTTGGCAGTCATTGTCACTTATTTCCAGTTGTGTTCCTAAGACAGAAACTCCAAATCATGAGAATAAAGAACAGGATTGCGGGTGGGAAACCCGCCATTGGAGGTGCTGGCTCTAAGTAGATTAAGGAAACTGACTAACTCACGTGTTATATAGTCTCTAGTAATTCTTGGAATTGGTTTATAAACATTCTCTTTCCTTGATTTACCAATTATTTTATGGCAGGCCAACACCTTTCTTCTTTGAATAATAGTGACATAGTTTTTTTTTTCATAGTTTCAGAAAGATATCATGAGTTCCCGACATCCTCACTTGAAACATGCTATACCTAAAGTTATTTTTACTCCAAGGTGATTTAGTTGTAACAGATATAAAATCCTCTGGCTTTGGTTGATTTGAGTTGGGAAGGAATCACCGCCAAAACTTCTTTTTCTCTAACCCGATGTTTCTGGCCAAAATTCTAGAATGCTTGCAAGTCGGAAACTGTAACACAAGGATCTTGGGCAACAAACCACTGTTGGCCTTTCAATTGTGTTCGCTAATGTGTCACCAGCAGCGGTCAGTCAGGAAGGAAGGTCCTGGAGGCAGAGGGAGGGCTCCGCCTCTCACACAGCATCGCAGTGGGATGAGCATCCACAAACTCCACAAAACCTGGACTACATAATGAGTTCAGGACCAGCCAGTACTACAGAATGAGATCTTACCTTTAAAAAAAAGAAAAAAGAAAGACAAAAGCATATGCTTGCAGGCCCCAGGTGGAACTCCTGCCCCTGTTTGTAGCTGCAGAAGATGATCCTGAGAAGGAAGGAACAAAATGCTGGGAAGTGATGGCTTCATAGCACTCCTAGAATGACCCTTAATTGAGGAGAATACTCCCTAATGTGTGAGACCTGTAAGGGCACCTGGGAGGCCTTTCCAAGCAGGTCTTCAGGGCCTTGAAAAAATCTTAATTTAAAAGAGAAGGCACATTTCTCTCTTCTCCCTCCCTTCCCACCTCCCTCTGACTATCCCTCCCTCCCTCTCTCAAAGGCAAACTGGTTTCTTCATTTAACTAACTTCTACCTAAGCTTTCCTTGTCTTTACCTCAAGGCTAGACTACCAGTAGTAGTGACGCAAAATAGAAACAGATAAAGGAAGCCCAGAGAACTCAAGGCTCCATGGCTCAGTGGGCTTGGAGACTTGTTTCAATCTGTTCTGCTCATAATTAAGTGCCTGGACCCTTCTTGAAGAAAATCAGGCAATGCCCCAAAATAAAATCAATGGAAGGCATATGGAATCTTTGTAAAGTGCTCTGACTGCTTTTCTCCGTGTACAGGGTGAGTGAACAGGCTGTGTTTATTCAAACGGCTTCTTTTTATGTTCAACTCTATAACCTTAAGAGGTTAGTGTCATTTGTTAGGGATGAGAAATGAAAGAGAAAGAGAGAGAGAGAGAGAGAGAGAGAGAGAGATTGGGAGAGAGAGAGAGGGAGAGAGAGAGAAAAATTTTAATAGCAGTAGAGTGCTTTAGATTGATTGTGTTAGACTTAGGAAGTGTGTAGCTGGCATGGGCCAGCAGGGAGAGACAGCAGCAGGGCCAGCAAGGAGGAATGAGGATATATACAAGATTCTATCCATGACAATGGCTCTTCTTCCCCTACCTTAGCTTGGTAGGCCTCTTCCCACCCCCCCACCCCCCACCCCCAACAATCCAGGTCAATTGCCTCCTGTAAAGACATCTGTTCTGGGCCTTCAGAAGGAATCTACTTCCCTGATCACTCCTCAAAGAAGTCCCTTTGGGGTTCCTGTCACCTATTCTGCATGTATTGGTATCTGTCCACCTATTTGACTAATGTCTTCTATTTGATTTGCTCTGGAAACTCCTGTGCATAGTACAGTGACTGGCAGAAGGTAGTCATTCAATGAACTTCATTTGTTCAGTGAGTGCATAGATGACTGAAAAACTAATTGATAGATGGTGTACTTATTCCTGAACACTTGTAGCTAAAAATAGCAACACATTCTAATAAAAAAGCTCACTCTTCTGGGAGCCTCACCCCTCCATTGTCATCTGCTCTCTCTATTATCTGGGTAGGGACTCCGTCTGTGTCATGGTTTGTCATAGGTGTTAATAAAAAGTTCTTGAACCAATTCAACTGCTCAATCAATGACCTTAGTAACTGCAGCTGTCTAAACAAATTGAATACACTTAAATCCACTAGTTAATAGTGATTCTTTAAAAGTAAAGACTAATAGGTCATTTGGAGGTTACTGATGAAATAATAAATTCTTTTTAAATTCAGCAAATAAAAGGAAAGATTAAGATGTTTCTCTGGCTGTTCCTGTGTAATGTATGCCATGGTCAGACCACAGATGAAGACAGGTTTGACTTTGCAGAAATATTCCAGCAAATATGATATAGTTTTTAATATTACCATTTTGACATCCATGATAAACTAACTGATCATGACAGATTTTTTTTCCTAAATGGTATAACAATATTTAGGCCCCACGGCAGTGACATCAGATGAAAAGTCTTTTTTCTTCTTCTTCTTCTTTTCTCCTTGACATTTGAGGTGCTTTAGTGAGTGGGGAGAATTTACAATATTTTTCTCCAGTGTCCTCTGGAGAGGAAAACAAAATGGCCTATTAGTACTTACTTCTCTGAACTCCAGAAAACCTGAAGTTCAGAAACTGCCACAACAGAGGAACAGAAAGCGTGCAGCCTGCAGCTGTCGTTCTACCATAAGGAGGGGAAAGGAGAGTTCCTAAGGGTCAGCGTTCGAGAAGTCCCTTGGTTTTCTTCTCTCGTTTTCTATCTTCTCTTCTTTCTCTATCCTACTGTACGTGGGCTGTGATGATCCACCTAAAACTTTGAGGAAGGGGTCATTTCTTCTCAGAAGAAGATTGTTCTCCAGGAGTGTGGGGGAAACAGCGCTTACTGCTTGTCATTTTTTGTGTTTGTTTTCTGAGACTGTTACTATCGTTCTATCTTTGGACAAAGCAGCAGTCACAAAAAAATGTGCAGCAGAGTGGGACAAGTTCAACTAGTGTTTTGAGTGGAAGATGGAAAAGAGGCAGCCACGGGGATCCTAGAAGTACTGAGAAGACCGCACAGAAGAACCTGCTCAGGAAATGAACCACAAAGCGGCTTATGAACTCCTGGACTGACCCCCAAGCCCCGCATGCATGGACTTGACCCTCAGTAAATACCATAACCAACCAGCCAGCCTTACACTGGCTGTCATTTGATGCACAATGAATACCACTAAAAAGTTTCTGAACCTAAACAAAATCATCAACACTGTTCCTTGGATTTAAATAAGACCCGGAATCTCATAGCACAGTATTCAAAAGGTCTACCATCTAATAACATTACTTACCCTATGAAGAACCAGAAAAATTTCAACTCAACAAAATGGAGAGTTTAAAAATAAATCCTAAAATGACCAAATGATTTCTAACAGAGGTCCATGGGCAATTCAATGGAGGAAAGGTAGTCATTTTAGTAAATGATGTTAGAATGATTAGATATTCACAGGCAAAATAAATAATCCCCAACATAAATGTTATATGTTATGCAAAATTAACTACAACGGATCACAGTTCTAAGAATAAAGTATAAAACTTGTAAAAGCAAGCACAAAACAAAGCAATTGCGTCTTAGTTAAAGTTTTTAGACATGGCGATAAAAGCACAATTTATAAAGAAATCACAAAACTCAACAATAGGAATATAAACCATTTAAAAACAAATAATGGAATTCAAAAGAGACTTCATCAGAGAGGATACACAGAAGACAAACACATAAAAACATATTCAACATATTGGCCATTAGAGAAATACAAATTAAAATCACAGTGAAATATCACTATGCTTTGAAAAGAATGCCAAAAATTAGCATTTTGACAAATCCAAACACTGGTAATTACATGAAGCAATTGGAACTCTCATTAATTGCTGCTGAGAATGCAAGATGTTTCAGCCACTCTAAAAATTAGCTTGGAGGTTTCTTCCATAATTACACATTAATTATTGTATGACCCACAATTTCCACTCTTATGCATTTATTCTAGTGAAATGAAAATTTGTGTTCACTCAAAAACTTGTACATGAACATGTATAGTGACTTTATTCATAATTGCCCAAAGCTGGAAGCAACTCAAAGGCCTTCAGCAAGGAAAGGTGTAAACCAACTCGATACATCCATGTGGCAGAAATACTACTTAGCAATAAAAATAATTCGCTAATGTACATTGTTGGTATTTACAGCATTATATCATTACAGTCTCAAGAGCAGTTTGGTGAATAAAAGCAAGTGTCAAAAAATTAACAGCTGTATAAATCCATTTCCATGGCACTCAAAAAGACAAAAACTATAGTTATGGAAGAAAAAAGTCAGAAGGTGAAATGAATTACAGGTCAGAAAACAATGAAGGAATAACAGAAGAAAAGCCTGTTCAGTGTCTTAATCTTGGTGGTTGTTATAAGATTCTACACGTGTTATCATTTATAGATCAGTGTACCAAAAATGGTCAGTTTTATTGTAGGTTAATATTAAAGGTTCAAACTTTTTAGGCAGTGGCTACAGATTCACGATTTAATATCTTAGCAGGTCTTAGTTTGCCAGTAGATAAACATAAAGTCCTAAATCCTAACCTTTACTTCAAGATATTCTCGTGCTCTTTTCTAAACTTAATTTACAAACATGTGATTTGTTTAAATTTGCCTTATCAAGGAGAAGCACGAATTTAGAAACACCCCTCTCTTTCCAATATTTACAAAATCAATGTCATTTAATTTAGTCTTATTTTTTCTGTGATATCATCCTTAAGATAATGAAATTGTGATGATGGGAAGTCCCAAATACAGGAAAGTGCTCCATTTGAAAGCAGCTTAGTGTCCTCACACGTTATCATTTCACTACTGGCTGAGACAAAATTCTTCCCAGAACAGCGTAAGATGGAGGCTAAAAGAAGGGCTTATGCAGAAGGCTGATTACAGACTACAGTTCTTCAAAATTTAAAGCAAGTGACATTTTCACCCAAGTAAGGGGACAGAAAGACACTGTCATCGTTGAGAATTCACTTGCAACTCTGGTGGCCTCAGTGTGTGCTTCCAAATTTGTTAACACACATCCCCTCAAGAAGTCCAACTCTCTCCTCTAAATGTGAGCTGAACTCGGTGACTCACTTCTAACATTTCCATAAGAAGGTGCCATCAAATATTAATTCACAAAAAATCATTGTGTTTTCCTCCTCCCCTCTCCTTCTATCCTATTCCCTCTGGGACACTCCTATTTGCTGGTCCCTAGAAACTGAGATAAAAGCTGTTGGTTGAATGAAGCTGCTAAACACAGGGCTAACTTCTTACGCAGCAATAGAAACAACACTGAATATCGCTACCCACTTTCCACCAGTGATTCCCAAGCTGCTAATTTATTAAGCAGCCTTTCAAATTAAAAAAAAGAGCCACGCCAAAAATCATGCACAAGGTAGAATCGAGAGATGGATTTGGGGGTTAGTAATGGGCTGCTATGTTTATTTCTTTTGAATTAGCAAATGTGGAGCTTAGTCCAAGTAAAAAAAGAAAGACCAAATAAAGTCAAAAACTTAGCACTGAGATTGAAAACGTCCCCCTGTTTCTTTGCTGTTGTACTCAAGAAACTTTCTTTTTATTTAGCGTAAGCCTTGAGACACTTGCACAATAAGTTTCTCTAAGAGAAGAGTACTTGATGTTCATGTCTCCTAACACTGAAAACAGAAAATCTCGGCCCAACAGCTCACAAATCAGGGAACACCTGAACTTGAAAGTGAAAAAAAAAAAAAAAAAATGTTTGGGCAGCACTGCTTGTGGCATTCTTTAAAAGGAAAATCAAAACCATAGGATCACAGGGGTCAGATAGTTATCACTGGAATCTGACTCTTACAAAACATAATACACACCATTTCCTCCATCTAAATTGCTTTACTTTGTCCAAGTCACACGATGGGGCCCAGGATAAGGTGTTTTCCTGATGTAGACGGCCACCTAGGTTTCCAAAAACACATCCATTTAGAAGCGTGGCCCTGAAGAACACCAGAAGTGACAGGAAAATGATACTTTTCTGTAACCTCAGCATCACAGAGAAGAGTTCCACAAGAAATAGTTGACAAAAAAGGGACAAACTTTATTATTAAACATATATAGTGCTATTCAGCAAAATCTGCTGCTGATGGTAACTTCCAAAATTAGGTCTTCTAAGGAGTCTTTCTCTGAACTAGGTTTTTAAGAAACTCAAAGCATTTCACAGGTTGAGCTATCCTTATGACTTATGGGTCAACAAAAAGAAACGTATTTTTAAATACCAAAGAAATAACATCTAATGAGGAAATAAATACATGAGGTGAAATAAAGAACAATCAGGCAGAGATACATTTTCACACGAGCTTTCAGGATTAACATGTGGTTTAACAAGATTTCTAAGGTCAGCTAGTCATGAAACTTGATAACAATTGGCCAACCTAAGCTTTTAATGAAATGCTAGTAGCCAGCTTCTTACAACAGAAACTGACAGAATACTTGAAACATTTTTTTTTTGAAATCTTGGAAAGAAAGAAAGTACTCAGCGTCTCTTCTTGATTCAAAACAACAATTTTTCATAAAAGTCTGTAGTAAAACAATTGGAAATCAAAAAGAGGACATTTTGTATGCATTCATGGTGCCCATACATGTCAAAGGAGAAGAAAAGATAGATGTGGAGTGAAGAAAAATATGTTCAGTAACCCAATCTGTTTTAAGAAGACACCTAGAATTTCGCAGCTAAGAAAGGAATGTTAAAAAATGAATTTTTGTGCAAAAAGAAAGGGGATGTGACAAGGGAATGGGTGGTGATTACGTGATGTACATGGGCAACGGCACCTCAAGTTTAAGGTAACCATTGTGTGCCACAAATGCGTACTAATAAAAATAATAAATTTTAGGAAAATAGAAATCAATGAAATAAAATGTGCTTTGAAGTACCCCCCAGAAGAAAATAGATATGCATTTGGACAATGGTGAAAATTTACATTAATATGTTAAATATTGATGTGAATTTTTCTTCTGCAGACAGAATCAGTTTTCCCATTGCCTTTTGCTTCAGCGACTCGTCCTTCCCTGTCCTCTCCTGGCTAAATCTATCACCTCTTCTTCATACCTACAGAGAAGCCAAGCTTCTTTTGAATGGTAGAATGGTAACACCTGGTAACATCACACCTCCACCTGGTGTGATGCACGGAGCCTTAGTTCTTTGCCTCACAGAATCAGGCATCAAGTAAATGATCACAGATACCTGTGAGAGCGGATACACTAGTGCCACAGAGAACCAATTAGAAATAGTTAAGGGACATAAGGGGAAAGATCATGAGGTAACTTTCTATCTGGGAAATTCCCAGTGGTCACTCAGACAAACTTGAATTCTTCCTGAACTACAGGATCACTACGCCCTGAGGCAGTGTATTACACACTTGGACTGCTTCGATCCTTGGAAAACACTTACTGACATGAAAACACTTATTGATATGAAGCAGAAACTTGCTCCTGGTGAATTACTACCCATTGAGCTCTGTTTTTACAAACAAGACTCTAGAACAAATCTCATCGTTGTTCCTACCACAGCCCTTTGGCAACTGGAAAGCTTCAGTATGGTCCAAAGAGTTTCTGCCCTCAAATCGCCTCAAGAGTGCCTGAATCGTACAAAGTGCAGGTTATCCTCATCAAACCTAACGAGTTGGGTTCTGTTGGGTGATGCTTACCTCGGCCCAAACAGGGCCCATGTCTGAGTGGTGCCTCACACCCCACAGAACCTTCACGAGCCTTAGAAGCACTTCTAGAGGTGTCCCTTTGAATGCAGGACACTTTCAATTGTCTAGGTATGGTCGAAGAATTATCTTCTGAAAAATACTGTTCGAATTACAGCAAAAGAAACACAGTTAAACCTTAAGGAAGGTCTAAACAGTTAGAACTGTCAGGCTGGCGTTTCCCGATGGGCTGGGCAGCACCAGAGCAGATTGCCATGGGAAGTGCCCACTACATGGCAGGCACTAAGCTAAGTGACTTTATATGAATCTGATTCTATTCAGAACTTACGACCTTTGAGAATCTCTGTCGTGCTCCCATCCTACAGACTAGAAGACTGAGGCTGCAAGGGCAGGGATGACTCACCTGTCTGCCACCCCAGAGGACCAGATCCCTCTGACCATAAGGCCTGTATCTTCTTTCCCACTGACCCTTCATTTTCTACCTAAAAGTACCAAAAGAAGCATTCTGGCTTTCTTCCACGCCAGTTTCTTCTCCATATTGTTTCTGTGCCCCCAAACGCTCAGCTGAAATACACCAGGAAGACATTGAACAGAAGTGATCTCACGTTGTGCACTTGTCTCTAACTCTCTAATTCAACCACCAGGTTCCTGGGCGCTGTGTAGAAGATACAAGCAACACTTCGACAGTGCACGTGGCAATTATCTGCCATTCCCCGGCTCGAGACTCGAGTCACCCAAGTGAATGGGACGTGATAACATGATAACGTGATGACGCTTAGAACGGAGCTGAGGAGTTCAGCGTGTGCTTTAAAGGCAGCCTGCAGTAGTGCACAGGACTGGAGTACTTCCCTTTACTACCAAAGTGTCCACAGCGCTATTTTTAATCAATTTACTTGGCACCTGGGGAGAACGACGAAGTGAGAGGAACTTCAGGAAGCAGCGGGTAAGGGAGAAAAGTGACACAGTGAGGAGAGACCACCAGCCCAGGAGATAGAATGTTTTAAGTGGTTCATCTCTTGCTACTCCAGGGCAATATTCTGAGCAAGCAGGGAAGGAAAAACACCACCAATGTAGGCAACTTCACACAGATCTCCCATCCTGTAACGCAAAACTCCAAATAAGCCAAAACACCCACGCAAACAGTTGTTATCTATACTTAGAAACTCTTATTCCACTGTTGAGAGAAAGCTCCTAATCAAGGCAGCCAGTGGCTGGGTACAGATGGAAGCATCAAATGCAAAGGAAAACCAGACGATTAAGAATGCCAACTCTTCAGTGGGCATGAGAGCCCTCTCCCTCTCCAGCATACCTTCCTCAGCCAATCTAACAGGCAGAACGATCTCATTTCAGCCCAGGGCCCACAGATGCCACATAAAAATGACAGGGGAATCAAGGATCTGCCACATTGCCCACAATGCTAATGAAGTGAGCATTGTTCCACCCACAGTCTCTTATCCTGTTCTCTTGGGGATGGCGAGGTAACCAGAATAATGGCAGGAGGTGTGGCTGCCTAAAAGAAAGCAGAAAACAAATAATTCCCACCGCTCCACTTATTTGAAATCATAGCCACGTTCCATTATGGCTAATGGACTTTGCTCGTCTCCATCTGGCAGGGCCAAATTGGAACTCAGAAGGAGCTGCTATGAAGAATCTGTGCAGCTCTGTTGTGGGACAAAAGCAGGCCAAAGGCAGCAGGGACTGAGTGGTGTCTCTGAAGATCAATGCCTCCCCTCTTGAATGGCGTACCATAATGTCTCCACAATTAGATGGATTAGAGTTTACAGCCAGCCACGGGTAGCCATGGGACACCCACTGATAACCACGCTTTTTGTTCTACCGGCAGATAATAGCAGTCCTCAAATGAGGTGAGCTTCCTCAATACACACACATTACATGAAATCAATACTTAATTACAGCAGACCTGCATGTGTCTCTGGTGGCTTGTTCTGGTGGGGGGCGGTACCTAGCTCGTCCAGGGAATTAATAAGACTCAACTAGGGCTAGATCATGACAGCAAGATACTGTCCATCCTGTACCACTTCTGAGTTTTTTGACTTAATGAATTGCCATTTGCACAGTAGGCTTAAGTTAGAGAACAGCTAGGGGACACAAGTAATCATGCCGTAAAGGGAGCAGCAGCTGCTTCCCTGGATGACAGTTGCTAGAATGCTCTGCAGGTCACATTGCTTCGTGGCCATGTGAGGATACATGCATGATCAGAGGAGAAGGGGCAGCCATGAGAAGTGCCCCTAGGGAGAAGCTATGGCAAAAGAAAAGAGCTGGAAGCACTGAATCAGGTCACCAGGGCATACATAGACTCCCAGCTCTCAGCCTCTAGCAAGCTACAAATGCAGTTCACCTACGTATCCATAAAACCGGAACGACTTCAGGTTCTCAAGCCAGAGGGCTGCTGTGAGGCTTGAGAGACAGCCAGAAAGTGCTTCCTAGACCAGGAGTACCCACAATGGCAAGAGGGTTTTCTGTTTGTTTGATTTTTTTGGAAGTGACAGGACCTAGACATGCAGCATCATGAACAAGTGGGAAACAGTAGTTACATTTCACTGGTTACATTCTCAGTATCATTTTATGCAAGATCACACTGGAACACACATTTTAAAAAAATGGAAGTGAATGAACCTGGGGAGACAATTCCAACCCAGCTAGGACACAGATAGGCGAATCTATAAAATCATTCTTTCGTTCATTGCTGCCATGACTCTGAACAGCAGTGTACTCGACAGATGTATGTTCTTCCAACAATTTTCTCGCTGTTCTTTGTTAAAATTTTTCAGTTTATTTTGGATGGCTACTTTCTAGGGGTGTGTGTTTCATTCCTTTCCCATTACACAAGGCCCAGTGGTTGTTTATTCAACAAAATATCTACCCATTGCTTGATAAAATGAGTTTCGTGGTACAGCAGTAGGAACGTTTTGAGAAACAACATTAATAGATATGGGAGGAAACAGGAACTAGAGGAAAAAACAGCAGCGCTTCCAGAGGCTCCTTTTTACGGTAGCTGAAAGGTCTCTTCTGCATGTAGAGAGCGGGCTGCTTGTGGGTGAGTACACACTCTGTGGCCACCAGTCTCACCACTCACCAGCTGTGTGACTTTGGGCTAGTGGTTAGGTTTCTCAGGTCCTCTGTGGCTTCATCAACAAGAGTGCGTGTAGCCTGGGCTCCACTAGCAGGGTGGAAGTCCGCATCCTCACACACGCTTCTGGAACTTTCCCCCCAGCCCTCTGGCAGTGCCTGTGTTAGGAGAAAACCTATCTCATGCCTGAGTTGTCTGGTCTCTTGGCTTGTATTGCTCAGAGTCTCAGCAAAAGCAGAGGAACTCATTTTATACCGGAAACATTGGCGTAGCATAGAAATGAAAACTCTTTCCTCCTCTCAACTCACAAGCATTGGCCTCATGTGAAAGCAAGACTAAGCTGTTAGACATGAGTGCCCAAGGCTTACTCAAATCAGAATTTTCCACAGATAGATTAGGATATACACTAAAGTAGCCAAACTTTACTGGGCTCCCTCCTCCCCGGGAATTTGCTAGAGAGAATACATTAGGAAGTGGATGTGTTACTTCTGTGAGCCAAACGCTAATCCAGAAGATTGGGCCGCTGTAGAAATGAAAGGTCTTGTAGCGGGGGACAAGCTACAATGCTACCACACTGTACACACATCTAAATTACATGAATTCAAAATTAGAGAACATAAAATAAGCGGAGCCTCTCTTCAAAATTGGAAACAAAAAGAAAGGAAGCAAACTTCCTATATCAAATTAAAGTTTATTGACAATCACATATGTCAATCTCAGAAGGAAATCAAGTAAATTGTAAACTAAATTTACGGTATGGCTTTCAGGGGATACTTACAATAGTTGGTAAACAATTTCCCATGAAAAGATGCGAGTGAAATAGTAACGGTCTTAGTTACTTTTTTGTTGCTATGACTCAATACCCAACATCCACAAATTTAGGGGAGGAAAGGTTTATTTTAGCTCACAGCTTCAAAGGGTCACAGTCCGCTCAGGGGCAGCCGGCAGCAATGGAAGTACATGGCAGAGGCAGAGGTGGAGGCAGCTTCTCAGGGCACCACAGACAGGAAGGCAAGCTGAGACTAGTCCTCCAAGGAAGGCAGGAAGCAGCTCTATAACCTTCCAGGTCTCAGTGATCAGCTCCTCCTGGATCCAAGTGTGAAAGGTGTGGTGAGCCCCCACTACACCTACACACTTGTAATCAAATGCACATGCCTGTAATCCACCTCCAGACTCGGCCCCAATCTCCCAGCAGTACACAGTTCCATAGACAATCTATAACATTCAAATACATGAGACTCTGGGGGGACATTCCAGATCCAAACCACAATAGCAACTGAAGTTATTTTTGTTTGTATTAGTCTTAAGAGAATTTTGAATTAATGCAATAACTTTTGGAACATGTCCCCCAAACAAAGTGTCACATCTCTGTGCTTGTTTATCTTTCATTATTTAAGAACCAAAAATCCAGATAAATGTCAGAGGTCTAGGGACTGGCTCCTGGGACTAGAAATAGGGAAGGCATTCTTCTTGAGGGGTAAGAGAAGATTTTGCTTTACAAAGAGTGACCTAAGTCTGGTAGATTCATGGTCATTTCACCCATGCATTCACAAGGTGACTTTGGTCTCAATAGCTAGAGTACATTCAGGATCCAAACCTGTTACTGGGTCTTCATGTCCATCCCTCCTAGGGTTCTTGCAGTCATTAGCTAAGGATTCTCAGACTTAACAGGAACATTCAGGAATCACCTTAGAAGCACTTTTATGCCCATAGATTTTTCCTGTGCACATAATTTTGTGAGACAGTAAAGACAGGGAAACTAGGAAGCAAAGAGAACAAGAGAACAGCAGAAAAGTCACAACCCTAAGTAGACTGAGGCCCAGGTCCCAATCCCCATGTCAGGAACTCATTAGGCCATGCCACCCTGTCCTGGTACTTAGGAAAAGGTGTGGGAGCAGATGGTCAGCCCTCCGCCTCTCCACTTGGAGTTAAGAACATCACTCAGGGGCTGGGATAAGTGAAACATATTTATCCTCACACCCTGGACTGTTTGTTTGCTGTTTGGAGTCCATCTTTTCAGACATGCCCCTTCCCATCCGCTTGATATAGTCAATGGCGGAGTCCTACTTTCTCCTTCCAAGAACAAGCGTGTGAGTAAACCAAGCCAGCTGGATGTTCCCTTCCAGGAATCTTGATTTCAATCAAGGAAAGAACGGAAGAACAATGGGTGAAGGTCATGCACAAAGCCTTGAACTCGGATAATGCTACTAAATGATTTTTGCCAACTAGAACTGCCTCGATTCCTAACTTTTTCTAAGCCTGCTTTTATAGCCTACCACTGCTTCAATGAGCAACTTTATACCATCTGACAAATTCCTTCACGATTAAAATCGCCAATCCCTATACAATTACTTGAAATCAAAGAACTCAACCAGTCCAGAGAGCCCATGTAAATGCATGTCTTTGCATATCCCTGGAGCTCAGAGAAAAAGAGAAATCAGAGCTTAGCACATGTGTGCGTGTATGTGCTACCCTTCTTTCGAAAGGACAGACTTAATTAACAAGAGAAAGTCCCTTGTAAATTTTATTTCCAATATATGATACCTTGCAAAATTATTTAAAATATTTTTCTCCAAGTTTTTATGAACTAACTGGGAGCTTGCTCTCTCGAAATGAAAGAAGCGTTTGGCTTCATCCTGTGTTTACTTGGTATTGTTTCATCACTCTGCTTCTGTCTTTGTTTTTTATATAACAAAAATCAAAACAATTACATTGGTGTGATGACTGGCTTATGATTTTTTTCAGACAGAATGTTGTTCCAAGCTACTTCCAGGTTCCTGGTAATGCACCTTATCTTTTGGTGTGTTGAACAACAACAATGGATTAAAGATATTCTTTGACTTTGCAAAGTTGAAGCAGATACCCAGTAGCTATGGATCAGAAAACCCCAAGATTTCTGTGAAACGTAATTTGGCTTTATCACGTTCCCCTACCCTGGAGCTTGCTTTCCTGATGGCATGCTTTCCCCTGATCCCCATAATTCCAAAGCAATTACATTTCCAAGAAAAGAAATGCAATAAGCATAGTTCATAAACCGGGACTCTGAGTGCATTTCTGCCACCTTCTGCTTGATGTCTGATCCTAGAAGATGTACACTGAGAAGTGGGGACATCATTTATAATCTTCGTTATGTTGACAGCAATGTAAACTGGGAAATGCCCTCCCGTGACTGAAGATACTGAATTTCCTGTAACTTAAAAAAAAAGTCTGTATAGGGTAGCCACATAAACACAGTAGCGAGCTATCTCAAGTTAATGACTAAGTTAATGAGGATTTTAGGCTAGAAATGGGCTGAAATATCTAGATACTGTGAAGGGAGCTGGACTGATGTTTCCCCGAGTTTATTGTGAAGCTTTTACCTGAATTTGTATGGATTTATGTGTCTTTGCTGACACTAAACACTAAACACCTCTGGAAATACATGAAACCAGGTCATAGAAGGAAAGAAAGAAGGAGGCAGAACGGGGGAAAGAAAAGATATAGTATCTTCTATTTCAAATTATATCATATAGACTAGATAGCTATCTAGATGCCCCATACAATAGAAAATAAATGCCCATTCTAAATAGTTACTCAGCCTCTACCATATACCCTCCCCTATCAGCTAGTTTAATGTGTAAGCACATGTTAATATTATCCCATAAAGAGCATCGCTGGAAAGGTAAAATGTCAGGTGTTGCATGGGATAGGCTTTATTAGGCAGCTGGGTAGAGATGAATTTTCAACTCTGGCTTTCAGGAACTATTTGTGCAGCTTTTTCCTCTCATTAATACAAATATTTAAAAATTAACTATATCTATAAAGTGTACTTTTGTAAAAGAGGCGTGCAGACTTAATTAAGAATTTAAGTGTAAATGTTACGGTAAAAGCATTACAACTGCATCTAATGTGAAAGGTTTTAATTTTTCCCCTGTCTAGTTTATTCATTATTGAGGTAAAATTATGATAATCAGGTATTATATGCCAGGTTACACAAATGAAAGGTATGAACATAGAGTTTTAAAAATGATCATATACGCCAGCTTTTCATTTTACCAAATTTAGGAAAAGCTTAGGTTATACATATTAATGAAGCTTTAAATTTGCCAACTAATCATCATTCTATCATTCTGAAAATACAGTTCTGCGTTCAAGCTACTTGGCGAGTGCCAGAGGCTCACCAATAGAGCATGTCTTTATTCAGTACAAATGGCATAAATTCCCCTGTAGAAACCCAGCAAGGAAATGAACAGGCACCACCAACTCCGGGAAGTCTCCTTACCCTCCTGTCCCCGGGCTGGGAGCCCACAGGCAAGTTGTCCTTTCCTCTCAAAGTAGTCATCAAACTAGTGAAAGCCTATCGCTCATGATAGACTAAGAATTCCAAATGTAACAGTTGTGACCCCTTCCTGCTGCAGGGCCAGCTAAGATGCTCACTGGGTCAAAGATTATTGGATGAGTAGAGGGACGCATGGATGCAATAAGTGCTGAGCAAGGACTCGGTGTTCTATCTCTGCGCACACGGCTTCAACAATACAAGATCCCAGACTTTGAGAAGCTTACAGTCCATTGAAAGGCTGCTCTCGTCGCTAGTGAGAAGATCCCACCATTTGAGTATGGGCCTAACAGAGAGGAATACTTGCCCTCTCAGGTGTGGTTTGGTTTGTGGGACTTAGGGGAATTCTTTTATTTGTTTGTTTCACCCAACAGTTCTACACTGGAGCTTTTATCACGTGATCAGCTAATGATAAAGAATTACTCCTACTTTTCACGTGTCATTTATTTTTTCTTGTAATTCAGTCTTCCTTGGGACAGCTCCAGGGTAGGGAGATAGCTGGGCTAAAGCAGCGTCTGACCTTTCAGGGTTTCTGATCAGCCCACTCTTACATGGAAAACACCTTCACCCATGCTAGGTGGGTTTTGGTTGCTGGATTTGATCTATTTCTCTGTCATAGTCTCTTTCTGGTAACAGATCAATATCATGCAATTGTATAGTGAGAATAGTGCCCACTGATTATCAGCATGTGAATACATAATGTAGAAACTATCTCCCACCCCACTGCATTTGAACTTATTTCTCACAGTTCTACATCTTTTTTGCAATACTTTACCTGATTCAATCACTTCCAATTTATTTTTCACACCGGAGCCAGAATTAACCTTTACAAAATATATTATAGTAGAGACCCTGCTCCTCAACTCAACACTCTATGCAGACTTCCCATCACACTGAAGAAGTCTTAACCACACTCCAGAAGGCCTGTCAGGAGTTGACCCAATTGTCACCTTGTATCTCCTCTTCCCAGTGCTGCAAACCCTGGGCTGGTCTCACGACTCTCAGAATAGGCTCAACCTTGTGCTATCTTAGGATGTCTTCGGGCTTCTGTTTTAAGTCTTTCGTTATTGTTGTGGTGGTGATGACAAAATACCCAAAATTCACATCTTAAAGAAAAAGATTTATGTTATCTCAGTTTCAGAGGGTCTCACACAGTCCGTTCATGGGCAGCTGGCAATGGTGGATACACGTGGCAAAGGATGGCGAGTTGCTTATGGCATTGCAGACTGAAAGCCAAGCAAAACAGGATTCAGTCCATGTCTGGAGACTCAGGCAAAGCTAGAGCTTTCCCAGGAAGAAGCTGTAACAATGTTTATTCTTTCTTCCTTTAATTACTTGAAGTTGCCAGTTCAGTGCCCCACACTCAGGGTAGGTGCCTCTCTTTCACTTCCTGGCGCAGGAGTCAATAATAATGCCTCAACAGTTGACACAATCCCTCCAGGTCAAGCCCCAAGCATCCACCCCACTCAGCTAGGCACAGGGTTCCATAGGTATCCCACATATGAGTATTTTTGGGGGACATTCCGTATCCAATAACACTTGCCATGCTCTGTCCACAGATTATCCTATGCTGGCTTCATTCATTTTCTGCTCTAATGCCATTTTATTCATAAATCCCTCTTCTCTTTATTTCATTTAAAATAGTCTTTCACATACTTTATTTATTTCTAGCTTTTTCATTTAAATAACTTGCATTATGTGGTTATTTGCTCGCTGGCTGTCTTCTCTCATACAAGGTAGACTTCATTCACAAAAGCATATGGCCATGGCCATCTCTCTACCCCACAGTATAGAGCAGTGTCTGGCAAAAAACATCCACCCACTAATTTCTGTTCAATAAACGAAAGAAAAAAAAATGATACTAATTTCTTGGTCCCACTCTTCCTACCTTTCTGCCTTTTAAAGTACCACCTACTCCCACCCCCCCCATCCAATATGGCAGCCACAAGCCAGGTGCTGGTATGGAGCCCTTGAAATGTAACTATTCCTAAGTGAGACTTGCTTATGGTGTGATACACCTACTGAGTTTCAAAAACTTAGCATGCAAAACCAAACACAAAATATTTCGATGAGATTTTTTAATTGTGTATTTAGAAGCAATAATGATTTGGATCTGTTAGGTTAAACAAAAATGTTACTATTAATTCTTTTTTCTTTCTAAAAATGTCTACCAGAAAATTTAAAGTGAAGTCTGTGGTTTGCACCTGTAGTTTGCATTATATTTCTATGGACACTAAATCTTCAGACTAAGATGTAGACAAGGACAGGTATAAAGGGCATAATCTTTGGGTCACAGGGATAGGCTGGAATTCTGGCCTCTTTGATGCACATCATGTGACTCCTAGCAGATGTCAATTCTTTGAACTGTAGTTGCTTTTCTGCTCAGTGTATGAATTAAAGTTACATTGGATGGTGCTTGGGAGAAATAATGAAGAGGCCCATGGTTTCTGTTAGAGTTCACTCTTGACATATAGAATATAGGTTTTGACAAATGAATGAATTACATGTGCCCACCATTGTAGCCCATACAGAATTGTTTCACTGCCCTAAACATGCAAAGAATTGCACAAGAGCCTTTTTATTGACACTGGAAGGACAGCAGGATGATGGTGACAGGCAGAGCCAGCTCTGTCTCCTCTCTAAGGACACAGGAAGGTCCATTTTTGTTCACTTTGCATGTAACCCTCCAATCTCCACGTACTCATCTTTCCTGTCCAAACCGTCCTACCACGTTTTTGCTGCCTTTTCAATCGCGTCACACTGTGCAAGTATACAGCATGCTGGCTTCCTTTTTCATATTGGCTTCTTGTTTGCAGTGTGCACTCAGTGTTTGTCTATGCCTTTTCAGCACTTTCCTGTTTGCACTGAAGAATCCTGCATTGCCTGAAGGTTTCAAAGCTTGAGTAATCACTCACCTATAGACAGACATCTTGCCCGTGTTCAGGTTTTGATAATTAAGGATAAAGCTGGTATAAATATCTACATGGTGTTTTCCGTGTGGATGTGTTTTTGACTCCAAAAAGCATGATGCAGGATCATAGGCAAAAGAATGTTTAATTTTATGGGAAAGTGTCTAACTGTCCTGTAAAGTGGTTAATCACTTTTCTTCCCCACCAGCAATGAACAAAAATTTCTGATTCTCCTCATCCTCAATGGTATTTTATGCAACGTTGTGGATTTTGGCAGTTCTCATGAGTAGATAGCGTTATCCCATTGGTTTAATTTGCAATTCCCTAATGGCATATGATATTGGGTGGCACTTCTTTGCCTGCTTTTCATTTCTATATTTTCTTTGGTGACGTTCAAGAGTTTCACTCATTTTTAATCCAGTTGTTTATTTTCTTATCATTAAGTTGTAGACATTTTAGATTGTGTATTGTGGATAGCAAACTTCTACAAATATCTTCTAAAAAGGCTTTGTCCCGAACTATGGTTTAACATCTCATTCTTGTGAAAGCCAGTCTTTTTCTTTTTCTTTTTTAATTTTTTATTTATTTATTTATTTATTTATTTATTTATTTATTTTATTGCTAGTTATTCTCAAATACCTAGGACAACTGTTCCAATTTCTGGAACAACTGATAATTTTTTATTGGTTCTGCAAAGCAAAGTTAACTGAAAATCAAATTGAACTGTTGGGTTTCTTAGTTAAGACTAATGAAAACATGCCTCCTGTGGACAATAGCTCTCTCTTTATCAGGCTGTGAAGATTCTCAACCTTCCAGTTGAAATGTAGTTTACTCCCCAAGACTTTCTTGCAGTTTTCCATCTAACCCACAGTAAGTGAGACAGAGCTGGTCAGGAGACATATGGGAATGGTAAATTTAGGGGTTTTTGTTCACCAGGTAGACAGGTGGGGCATTTTGTAAACTTCCCTGGAGGTGTGAGGCAGCAGAAGGAGAGTGTGTGGCTTTGCATTTCATTCTTAGAACAAACCAAGGCCCAGCTATTCTCTCAGCTCTTGGTCCCAGGGCTTCTCCAGGAACCCGTGAGCTAGAGAGGAGAGGGAAGACATTATAACATGGCCTTGAGATTCACACGGAGGCCTTTCTCTGCTCTCAGAAATGTCAGTAGAATCACCAGGAGAATCAGGTGGTGTCTCCATCCAGTTATTCTTTTACAGTTTTACAATCACAAAGAAATTTCTTAACCTTTCGTATAACAATTTCTCTCATACCTTCCCCTGAAATTCTTGCACCGAATAAAGGTATCAGGAAAAAAAAAAATCAGGGCTTGGTTTCTTTTCTAAGTCACACATACAGTTAATTATGGGATAACATCTCTGTCTGGTGAGAAAAAAATAAACACAGAAAATCATGGTGACTTTTCTCCTGAAAAAAAAATACAGGTAACAAATCACAATTCTATTGTTTTCTTTGTGGTGCTAACAAGGACATAACAAATGTCTCAAGAGGAACAAATCAACATTATAATCACTAAAAGCAGCCAATCAAATAATCCTTTCAGCCCACAAAATGCCCTGTTATTCAATGGCGACAAGTGCTTGTCGAAGGCTGTTACTGCCAGAGCCTTTTTCTGCAGCAGCATAAGGCCACCTGCCAGCAGGGGAGCCAGGAGCTGGTGAAAAGGTCTGGTTTTAAATAACCAGACAAGTGACTCCTCCTTAATGCACTCTCAGAGTTGGAGTTGGGGTCTCTGTTTATATTCCTTAGCTTATCTAGCTTTCATTAGCATTTCTGCCATTTCATGAAATTCTCTCTTGTTGCTGTTTTATTTTCTTCCCTGGCCTTGGGGGTTGGGGGTGGGGTGGTGGGAATGTTTTCTAGGAATCCAATCTTTTGATTTAATTTATGTTTCTGAGTTGAAAGAGCCTATTTCAGCAGCAGGCCCAAAGGGCTGAGGTGACTTCCCAGGCAGAGCACAAAGATTCCATTTAATGAGAGCTTGATCCATACAGGCCCACTCTTTGGCCACTCAAGGGCAATTATAATGAATTTGCAGCATTGGGCCCAGTTTTAGCACTCCGGCTTTCACTTCAAGTTAGGCAGCTGGCATTGGTTCAATAGGAAGGGTTTAATATTTTAAGAAGTCAATACATGGAGTTATTTCTTAGGCATTTAAGGAGAAAAGTAACATAAAAATGATGAACTTGTTAAGATATACTTTTATTTCTGCACAGTTTTTCAGTATGTAGAATTATCAATATTGGAAATCATATGGAAGAGAAAAGTATACACACTCTAGTGTCACTTAAAAAAGTAGTTTCCCTTAGGAGCTGGGGACATAGCTCAATGATTAGAGTACTTGCCTAGGAAGCATGAGACCCTGGGTTATATGTACCAGCACCACATAAGTAAGGCATGGTGGTTCACGCCTAGAATCCCGGCACTCAGGAGCCTGTGGTAGGAAGATTGTTATAAGTTCGAGGCCAGCCTGGGTTATGCAGCAAATTCAGTACCAATCTGGTCTACAGAGCAAAGCTCTGTCTCAAAACAAAGCAAATAAATAAATAAATAAAACAGAACAATAGTTTCACTATCTCTTGGATTATTTATTGTAATTATGTCAAGAAAGGTGATCCTTTGTAGTTTATTTTTGTTGTTGTTTCTGTTTCTTGCCTTTTTTCTTTGTTTTGTTAATAATAGCTTGAGTGCTAGACATGATGCTAGGTTCAGTGCTAGGCATGATGGCACATATCTGTAATCATAGCGACTCAAGAGTCTGAGGAAGATCACAAACAAATTCAAGTCTAGGCTCGTCAATATATCCAGACCTTGTCTCAAATTAGAGTAATTAAAAATAAAAAGGACTGGGGTCATAGCTCACTGGGGTTAGATCACTAGGCCTTGGCATCAATATTCAGTCCAAAGAAAAAACATTTTGAGAAATAATCACAATAAAATATTAATGTAGAATTAAAGAGCCCCACTCTTTCCTCTCCATCTGTGGAAAATGAGCTAGGTATGAAATCAAGTGTAAACAAAACACAGCAAGCTTCCCACCTGGGCACCGCTGGTGGGAGGGCGGAGTGCAGTGCTGCCTAGTGAGGTGCTGATTACACATGGCCTCACCACTGGACCTGAAGCTACCACGGAGAAGAGCGTGGTCACAGCTGGGAGTGGACAATCTGATTGACAGTGGATAAACGAGTACATGCACCTGTATTCTAATTTGTCCTTGTGACCAGAACACTCTCCTGTCTGGTTATGAGTTAGGTAAAACAGGTGTTAGTAACTCATTTTACATGTGCCAAAATGGAGCTTAAATAATTTGCTGTCAGTTTCCAAGTAGAAGAAGTCCAAGTGAAAGTTAGGCTCAGCAACTTCTCTGTTTAATTTCCCCTGCAGTTCCAGGAGAGTCAGTTTTTATTGCAAATACATTCATTGGTCCCATTTATCAGGATTTTCTGTGAAAATACAAAAAAAAAAAAATCACCTCTGACAAAACATGAAGATTTCAACTTTCTGTCATTTCTGATAGCATGGTGACGGGTGGCATCACTAATCCATCACAGCACTCCATTCTACAGGCACAAGATGCAGCCTTAGAATCTTGCGCACCTGTCTTCTCCAGGCTGCCACTTCTGGGTCAGGGATAGCACATAAGAGGAATTTGCCACAAGCAACAGAAGAACCACAAAGGTGTGAATAACAAGAATTTGCCATCCTTGGTTTAGTAAGTCATATGTCACCAGCAATTATGTATCTGTACAACAGCTCTATTACTGTCTTCAAATTCACTCATCTAGCTGCCCCTGATGCATTAGACACGGTGAAGAAAAGAGGCAGAGGAGGGGCATAAATCTTATCTTCCAGCAGCACACCTTCTGTTAGGCAGCATGCTAGGATTAGGAGAGCCTGTACGGCCTGGAGGAGAATTCTAAGGATCAGTCTTCAGTCCTCTGCTCATGGACAGCAAAAGGATTTTAGGAAGGACAAAATTGCTTCCACCCAAAGGGGCATTAATTAGGGAACACAGAGGGCCGATGTAGGGTGACCATCCCTAACATAAACACCCTAGGAGGCTGAGGCAAGGGATCGCAAGTTTGGGCCCAGCCTGAACAGCTTAGCAACTTAGCAAGACTCTGTCTCCACAGAAAACAAATAAATAAAAGGCTGAGATTGTAGCTCAATGTGAAGGCCCTGGCTGGGTTCAGTTGCCAGTACTGCAGTTCATACATGCCTAGGGCTTCACAGGGGAGTTAGCACTTACATGACTTTGTGGACTAGTTAGGATGTGATGGTGGGAATGAGCAGGAAAAGAAAAAAGCATCCTGCACACAGGAGACAATATCAAAAAGGCACAAAGATAGGGAATATCAAAAACTTTGTGGGACACAGAGGATGATTCAGTATTGCACGAACAAGTGCTATGAACAGCGAGAAATAAACAGGAGATCTAACCGAGGTTAGAGAGCAGCTGGCACCAGATGCTAGGGCAAGGATGTGGGGATTTTATTTTGTGGACAATGGGGGTGAATAACAGCTTTGGGACGGTGGCCACCATGGTGACAGCCACGCAGAGGAGTAAGGATGGCACCTCCTGCAGAACCAGCTATGTGGAAACAGGCCTGAAACTCAGAGAGGTTTGCCAAGGAAGAATCCCCCCTCTGTCTCAGGCAGAAAGATGGCAGTGTCTCTGTTAGATACTGCAGCTGGAGAAGAAATAAATACCTCTGGCCAGTTTTAGTACCTGCTTTTCTCTCCTGTATTCAGAGTCTGTGTTGACCTGACCTGGAAGGATCTGGCTCCCACCTGAGGGAAGATAAAATATGACCAGCTCAGTAATGGAAACCAGGGGCACAGATGCAACTTGCTTCCTCGGCTGAAGGAGAAAATACATCAAGAATTCTCTCTGCTTCCGCTGAGCGGGAGTCCAATTTATCTGCCAACTCAGGGCTTGAGAAACCTTTCTGGAACAGGGCAGAGGGAAAGAGGAAGAAGAGAACAGGAGGAGGAACAAGGTCAAGGCAAGACACGAGAGTGGCCTGTCCAGAAAGCCTGAGCAGGTGACATCGGAAAAGGCTGCTCAAGGGTCAGCACCTTCAGGTCCTTTAGTCCACAGCCTGGCCAAAGCAAAGGAGGCCCCTGATTAAGCTAGTGGAAAAGAAGATTCACTCAGAGCCAGCTTAAACGAGAGAGAGAGGGCCTCCCACGTTGCCCCCGTCTCAGTTGCCCCAGTCTACCAGAGACTTTAATAAAATGGGCCAGAGGGGAGAGGAAATCGCAGATTCACGTTCACGAATAGTAGTCCGTTAAATGGGAAACGTACAATTTGTTGTTGGCTTGCAGCGGGGCTGTCAGGTATCCTGGTGAAATCTCTGATTGCTGACATTTTCATGTCTTTGTACTCGGGGTTCCTACCCCCCATCCACAGCCTGATCGTGAAGGAATCTTTAGTCTTCCACACCACACACGCAGGGATTACTGAAGGCTGAGGCACGGTGGAGTGGAGCACTTATTCCTTTAAGCATAAAGCACATCCTAGAAAGTATGACCTTACAGATAGAGGTAGCAGCCAGCCTGTACTGTACTTAATCATTCCATGGACTAGTAGTACCTCATAGGTGAAACACTCTCTCTCTCTCTCTCTCTCTCTCTCTCTCTCTCTCTCTCTCTCTCTCTCTCTCTCTCTGTCCACTCCAGTGCTGGATATTACACCCAGGGACTCACACAAGCTGCACAGGTCTTCTGTTGCTGAACTACACTCTTAACCTTTGTAACATATTTTCTGTTGTTATTTTGATCTGGTTTGTTTGTTCTGAGACAGGGCCCTGCTAAGTTGACCAAGGTGACCTCGAATTTGCAGTCTTCCTTCTTCAGCTTTCCCAGTTTCTGGGACTGCAGGTGTCGCCACTGTGCCGAGTCAGGGTTTATCTCACTCATCTTCAACACAGCATCCTAGGGAGCTAACCCCCAAAGTCAGCTTGTTATCCTAAGGCCAAGTGGCCAGTGGGCAAGCTGGATCTCATTTCAGGCCAGCCTCACTCTTCGGCAGTAGATTTCTGTTGTATAATTCAGTATTTGGCCTCAGCCACCAGCACTAGCTCTGCCGGGATAGGATCGGGAGCGGTCATCCACATCCACTCGCTTTCCCGTTCCCTTTGTGCTCTTCCATGGACTGACTGGAGATCTTGGCCTTCTGAACAATGCGTTTATTTCCAAGGCGTTTTCCAGCTGAGCATCAAAATGACCCATGGAATCCCGCTCCCGTGTCAGGCCCCTGATGCGCAGCGGCAGCCCTGTTCTCCCCAGAAGGTCTTTCCACGCCACTGATGCTTACCTTTCTGATCTAGACTTCTGTCACAGGAATGACAGCTGTGTGTACCACTCTATTTCTTTTCTGCATCTTACTTTCCACTCCGCCACACTAAGTTTCGTAAATCCACCTCTTAAGCGCTTGGAGGCAACGCAGGCAGCACAAGCTTGTCGCTGCTGTTCGTTGCTGTCTCCTTCGTGCTGGACGTGCTAAGGAACGCCCCACTGTTGCCATCACGTTAAGTCTGTGTCCCGGGACATCAAGGGGGGCAGAGGGCAGCAAGCAGGGAGATGGCGATGCTAGCCAGGAAACCCATGGAGCCAGGGAACCAGCCAGCCCTGGACCCAGAGGACCTGACAGCAGGCATCAGCCATCCCACACAGACACAAGAATTTTGTTTTTGTGAGTAGTTCAATCCTATCCCAGTAGCCTTTAACTTTTGGTATCAAAGCCCTCCCTGCCCTGCAACTTTTACATTTTCCTGAGCTCCAGGGGATAATTCTTCCCAAAGCTAGCAATGGGGAATTTTTGATGAAAAGCTATCAGGTCAAAATAAAAGGGCATTTTATGCTTACTTGCAAGATGCCTTGTTTGTGGAATGGATTCTCAGCTACATGGCACAATAAAGAGAACAAAGGCTTAAGTCTTCTTGGTTTTCTCCAAAATGGAATTACTATCACTGACTTCTTTGCTGATTTATAACAGTAATTTGTGACAACAACTGCAAAAATTTCAGAGTTTAACACATTATGTACAGCTTCTCCACTCCATAAAACAACCTTAGTTACTAGTGAGATAAATACGCTTAGTCTTCACTTATGAATATAAAATGTATTTCTAATGCAAAGGGATGTATGCCATAGCTAATGTAATCCAGTCTGTTTTCTTGCGTTTGACCTTACATCACAGCCGCATCTCCATATCAAGGCACGGTCTTCTAGTTAGAGGTAATACAGCACAGACCTTCTAACCTCACTTCTTTACCTCTCCTAAAACTCATCAACAACAACCCTAAAATGAAAAAGGGAGGCAAAAATATTCCCTCTTCCCTGTAGTCATGGCAGAGGTAGATAACTAAAACTCCAAATCACCTGCTATGGACCTCAAGACCCAAAGTCAGCCGTGTGCTTTGAAACTTGGCATAAAAATCAATAAAAGCTACAGATATCATCTGTAGAAATTAGGCACAACTTCCAATTCCCTCAATATGCAAATAACTTAACTCAATCCTACAAGGTCAACATAATAATTTATTGATTACAATAATAAAATCTAGAGACAGACACATGCCAGAGAAGAAGTGAGGTGGATAGACATCTGTACCTACTTCTGTAGTAAAACGCTACAGATTGATTAACTTATGAGGGATAAAAGTTATGTTTCATAGTTCAGAAGGATGGAAAGTCTAAGATCAAGTCATTGGCAGATTTCTGGGTATAATGAAGAACTAGTTTAACTAGTTTCAGGTTCCAAGATTATGTTTCATTGCTGAATTTTTACATAGCCAAAGATAGAAGGGCAAAAGGGGGTTTAGTTGATTCCTTCCATCCCCTTTGTAAGAGTACTAACCTGTTTGTAAAAGTAGAGTCCTATAATGTTATCACCTCACAAATTTCATATCTCTTAATACTATTGTGTTGAGTGTTAATCTTCAATGTGAATTTTGGAGAGAACATAGTTGTGACCATGGGAACAATTATGTCAACTTGAGGCAATTAAGAACCACACCTGGATTCGGGTTTAGGGTATAGGAACCATGCCTAGATTAGGCAATTAGGAACCAGCTGAATTAGGCAGTTAGGAACCAGTTTGGATTAGAATACGACACTTGGATTAACATTTAGGAACCACTCCTAGATTAGAGTGTGAGTGGTTTGTGTGCTGGTGAACCAGGGAAGGACACCAATTTGGATGTGGGAGGACCAAGTGGGAACTCAAACTGTGTAAAAGGAAGGAAGAAGGAAGATTGTTACAGCTTTTTCCTCTAGGGAAAGACTGGACTTGATGAGACTTGGTTTTCTCTTTGTGATGATATGAGGAGCTGCCTTCATCTCTGCCTCTGCTATGTACTTCCATTGCTGAATGGGCTGCGACTTCCTGAAACTGTGCGCAAAAATAAACCTTTCCTCCTCTAAATCTGTGGATGTGGGGTATTGAGTCACAGCAATGAAAAAATAACTAACACAACAGTTATTCAAGTTATAACATGAGGACTGTTCCTCCGCAGTTCCATTTTTCTCCACAGCAGAAAAGCTAAAGAAGCAGTACTAAGAAAGGTACATGCATGTTTACTGTCCAAAACTCAGGCCTACATTGTGGTTGAATGATCTGAATTGTCCACTTTATGCTTACTCTCCTAAGTGCAACTGGAAACAGCATTTCCTTTCAGTAAAGAGGAAACTGCTATTTTCTTTTTGAGGAAGGCCAACATGATTAATTTTACTTTTTCCCATTTTATTGATATGTATAAGTGGAAAATTTAAGATTTATAATGAAATTGAGCAATTTGTGCACATATCTTGTCAAGGTGACAAGGACTTCCCCACTCTTCTTTTGTCCCTCCTACCCACGCCTCCCTCCCTCCCCACCCTACCCCCCTGTTTCACTTTGCTTTTCGTTTTAAGTTCCATAAGAGTTGTGATCTGGGTCTCTCATAGAGACCATTCGATGTCTCACCTTCTGCTTCTGACTCACTTCAGTAAGCATGATGTTCTCAGGCATCTTCCATTTGCCCGTAAAAGCCTCCACGCTGTTGGACTTTATAGATGCATAGTATTCCATTGTGTATAAATACCACAGTTTGTGTATCCATAAGCCTACCAAAATAAAGGATCCTATTGAAAAGTGGGCAAATGAAATGAAGAGGTAGTTCACTCACGAAGAAGTTCAAATGGCTAATAGATACATGAAAAGATGCTCAACATCTCTAGCCATAAGAGAAATGCAAATCAAAACAATGCTAAGATACCATCTCACCCCAGAGAGAATGGCCTGTATCAACAAGTCAAATAGCAATCAGTGCTGGCGAGGCTGTGGGGAGAAAGGAACCCTCCTGCACTGCTGGTGGGAATGTAAATTCGTACTACCACTTCGGAAAGCAGTGTGGAGAGCTCTCAAAAGACTAGAAATAAATATCCCCTTCGATCCAGCGACACCCCTCCTGGGAATATATCCAAAAGAGGCCAAAACAACACATAACAGAGATATGTGTATACCCATGTTCATAGCAGCACAACTAACAATAGAGACCAGCTATTTAAACAATAAAGTCCACAATCTTATTCATAAGGCGGATTGGTGGATAAGCGAAAGGACTGCATTAGCCACTGGATTATAATCAGGTTTTGTAACTCTTAAGGGTTTTTCTTCTGATTTACAAAAATCCCAAAGGAGACACCCCACCACGGGGGGACAGAGGGCTAAAACTTGAATCAAAGTGACCACAGTTTCCCTTCTCATTCACCACTGCACGTTGTTATTTATAAATAAAGGCTTTATGTTAGTTGACTCATTAAATTATTCAGTTACTTGGCTGAATTACTTGCTAATGATCAATAACTACAAGAGACCCAGCATGGAACTAATGTACCAAATAACTGCAGGGGAGGATTTGAGAACATGAAAGAAATATCATACACAAAAAGCAGATAAAGAATTACATATGAAGAGGAATCGCCCCTTTGTCTCAAAGAAATTGCCAACAATATATATCTGCAATAAAAATAATTCATGGAAGAAAGTTAAAAATGTTTCAGTTGCCTACTAAATAAGAGTAGAACACTCTGAAACTTCGAAATTATGTTCTCATAAGTCTGCAATTTGGACAGGGCTTGGGGTGGGCTACTAATCTATACTCCATATAACGTTAATGGAAGTGGCTCTACTGAGCCTGGTAAATCCACTAACAAGATGAGTGTCAGATGGCTGCCAATGTGGTGCTGGAGGTGGCTGAGAACCCAGCCCACGGCAGTTGCTTGGCTTCCTTGGTTCTGTTTCCACCTGGCTGTTGTGGACTTGATGAGAGTATGGTGGGCATAAGGCAGATGGATGTGTGTGGCAGCTTACTTCTAAGAGTTCAGAAGTTGAAGCTATTTATAACTGATACAGTATTTCTCCCAACATATTTTACCAGTAAAAATGGGTAACAGCCAGTTCAAACTCAAAGAGGAGATTAACCTAGAGCATAAATACTCCAAGGCATGGCTTGTTAGAAACCACAAAGTAAGCGTCTGTTGTAGGGTATCTGTTGAGCCCGAGTGATCCATCACCTCTCTGCACGCAAAAATACAACCTCGGTTTTAGTCATTTTCCAATTGCTGTGAGAAGATACTCACTATCCATGACTTAAAAGAGAGTTTATCTTGGTTCACAGTTTCAGACAGTTCAGCCCATGGCTGGCCAGGCAGGAAGCAGAAGGGGGAGAAGTTCAGGACACAACAAACCCTTCCAGATTGTGCTTCATGACCCACATCCTAACAGCACCTTCAGCTGGGAACTCTTCCACAGATTAAGTCACTGATGAATGTAGCATTTCCATGATCCAACCACCTTTCAGAAACACCAACTTCTAAACACAGGAGAGACTTTTTGGTGACTTTTAGATTGAAATCATAACACTCTCTTAGAGCCAGAATCTCCTGACTTACTATAGCATCAGATTCTGGTTACAATTCTGGGAGAGCACCATTCCATACACTTCTAGTTGTGATTAAGGCATCTCAGGTACATCTCTTGTTCTGAAGACACATCAAATAAAGAAGTAAGTTTCTAGTACCCCTCCACCCCCACACACATGCAAGAACATTGAGGAGGGGTTAGATGCCAGGAAAAGACGGTCTCATTCACCAAGCAAGACAGAGAAAGGTATGTAAAGGCAGGTGTTCATAGCAACTCTGAGACCCTTCTGGGTATATACCACAGTTTCTTGATGAGAACCCAGTTTCATTACTATCTGTGCTAATTCTCCATGTCTCTTGCCTTCCAGCATGAGGCTTGGCTTTTCCCTTAGGATCAGTCTTCCTTCTCCACCAAAGATGGTCCATATTTACAAAAGAGTAGCTTTCTCGACGGGCCTTCTGTTTAAAGTAATTTGAAAGTCTAGTGGCTGCTTTTAATTCTTAGCTATTTCTGCTGTTAGTCCAAGCTGATATTCCTTTAAGCACTGTGTAATTCCTATACAGCAAATTATAATTCACTCCATTAGGCAAAAGCAACACCTACAAAGTCTCCGTTTTGTAAGACTCCTATTTCTTTTTGAAATCCTATTTTTAGATAACAAGGTCACAAGTCATGCTCTTTATGATTATCACTGGCTCTTTTGTTTCTAAACGAGCAACTGTCTATGAGACACCACTCTATAGCTAAGATCTTAGCAAAGGATCTTATAAGTTCTTAACTGTAAAACCTCATTTTACAGGCAGACCTGGATATTATATTTTCTATGAAAATTTTTGACAATTTTGAAAAATTATTCCTGAGAATAGTGAAATAAGAAATAGTTTTATTTCCTTATTTAGCACATTCTGAGTAGGAAATATTTCCTCTAAATTCTACTTTAAAATGAAATAGTTCCCTCCTTAGTTCTGCCTTCTCTAATTGTACTTTATCATAAGCAGCTAAATGAACCAGCTGGCACTTTCAGTACTCTGCCTAAAAATACTTTAGTTAGATATATAAGGTATCACTAGATATTTCTCTCTCTCTCTCTCTCTCTCTCTCTCTCTCTCTCTCTCTCTCTCTCATTTTCTTGATCTTTAAGTTTAGGGTCTTGATCTATATTCTGGACTAGCTCTGAGCTCACTATGTAGCCCAAGCAGGCTTTCTGTCTCAGCCTCCCTCCAGAGTACTATGATTACAGTCATGTAATACCATGTCCATCTTATGTGGTGCTGGGGAATCTAACCTAGGCCTTGCAACTGCTAGGCAAGTACACTAGCCACTGAGCTGTGCCCCAAACCTGTTTCTCTCAAATTTTTAAAGGCTATGGTATAATCAACTGTCCTGCTAATGTATCATGTGGTCCTCTCTCATGAAACTTTCAATAGAAGTTTCCTTTCTTCCCTTACAGCCTCCATCTAATGATTTCACCAAAAACTATGATCTCTGATCACCATCATATTCCAGGAAGAAGCTTATATTACCCAGTGTATTGGTCAGAGTTCTTGGAGAGGCAGAATTGATAGAAATTTTATAAAAATAAAAGGGAATTTATTAGTGTCACATACAAGTCTAAAGAGAGATTTCAAAATGGCGGCCTGCATGTGCTTGCATTGAAGGGTCCAGTGGCTGCTCACAGGTGAAATAAACAAAAATGAGTCAATGTCTGGCAACATGGTAAAGGCTGAAGCTCTCCTGGGAAAGGAAGCTGCAATAAGGTTTCTTCTTCCTTTCTTTTTATTTAGTTCACCTTCCAGCATAGAGTTTGGCCACCAACACACGCAGGGAGGGCGTTCTTCCCTCATCTGCTGGCTCACATGTCAACCACACACACACACACAAAGCTCTACTCAGAGCATTTCTTAATCCCATCATGTTGACTTAATCCCTCCAGCAAGTGCATCCAGTATTTCTGCGACAAAATAACCTGACAAAAAAAAAACTTAAAGAAAAAGTTTATGGAAGAACCAGAGAATTGGGAAAGGCTCGAGACAGTGTACGCTCCACAGACACCCCCCTCAGTAGCCTACTTCTTCTAACTGGGACCTACCTCACACATTCGGCTATAAACAGGATATGGATTAATCCACTGAGAAGACCAGTATCCCCTTGATCCAATAGCCAAAAATCCACAACTCTGATCAGACTCTTTTGGGGGACACTTTTGCTCCAAACCACAACAAAGCCATTCCTAAAAACACTTAACGAGACTTGCCCGAGTGTTTAAGAATATTCTCTTGAAAGAAATAGTCAAACGAACATACCATTATTCAAAAAAAGTGATGCAAAAGGAAATGTATTATGAAAAACCTAAAGATACAGGTTAAAATGTAGTTAATATAAAAAGGGAAATGCTAATCTGGCTTCATATTTATCTATTCATGATATTAGAGGACAAATTGCAGTACAGGTAAGAGTTTAAGAACTCAGAAATGGATGCACCTATGGAATTTAAGACGAAAGACAAAGTGAAAGAGGGGAGAAGGGTAGGGGAAAAGGGAGGGAGGGTAGGGGGAGGGACAAAAAGGAGAGTGGGAAAGCCCTTGTCACCTTGACAAGATACGTATGTGCACAAAATGCTCAACTCCATTGTAAACCTTGAATTTATGCATATCAATAAATGAGATATGCATATCACTTATGCATATCAATAAAATGTGGGGGAAAATGGATGCAATGTGTTAAAATTTCAGTGATAATTAAATCCAATTCCACATAGATTTAAGGTATATCAACATCATGAATTGTGGCTACGGAGCAGAAAGCAAACGTTTGACATCTTGACAATGTATAAATAAAGCTATAAACAATCAGTGGAGGAGGGGCCTGTTAGAAGGAGAGAAAGGTGTGATTAACTTCTTTATTTTTCAGACTAGAGATTCTTTAAATTCTAAATTTGGTATACATAGTTAAAATTAATTACTTCTAACACTTAAGGCTTTTCACACTTTCAACAATTACAGTATCATTTAAAAATTGCTCTTCTTATCTGAAGTAATGCAATGTCTTAAGACAAATTTTCTACAGTTAAATTATAATTATTTCTACTCAATACATTTATTTAAAATTAGATATGTAAGATTTTTCCCATTATGGGTGCAAGAACTAAGCCTTTCATGACAATCAATTTGTAAGGTAGGCAAAATACATGAAATAACTACTTTTAGACATTTGGAAAAATCAACACAGATTATGATCGCTGAGGGGAGGAAAGTAAAAAAAATTTATTCCTGTAGTTCTAGTTTTCATCTGAAGTAGTTTTGAGATCACAACAGGGAAGTGATTGGTCCCAAATATAACTTTGTGGTGTCACAAAACAAAAAATTAGAGATTTAAGAGGACTAAAGAGCTGGGACTTATGAGGCAGTTTCCAAAAAGGATGATATTGCACAGTAAAAGAGTTTTCAAAATCTGCAGAGGGATTATCCTGAGTTTAGGCAAATATAAATTCTTACGTACATAGAGTAAAATCTACCAGCCTGGCACGAGGAATGACTGAGTTGCAAAAGCAAAACGATTTCCTGAGCCCAATAGAATTGTGAAGGTGCTCAAGTTTTGATGAGCCAGGGTCACATGTCTACAGTAACCACTTCTGACATCCAGTGGATTACCTGGAGGTGTCGTGATTTAGTAGTCTTCATATGCCTACAGCAAAACTTACTCTGGCATTGTCACATTTCATGGCAAATCTTTAATGAGTTACAGGCAAGCCCAGTAATCAACTTGTTGTCACCATTTTCTTATGCCCTTTGTTTGTAAATTGGTTTTAATATTGCTGGAAGTGTTAGCCACTGCACTAAATAGAGAGAAAGAAAAGACACCTCCCTCAGAAAGAAAGTGGTAAAACATTTTTAGGGTCCTGAGGATTGAGTCCAAGTCCTTTGCACAGAGCTACACTCCTAGCCTTTGTAAAATTGCTTTATTTTTAGATAGAATCTTGCTAAATTTCCCAGGCTAGGCTCAAACTTGCACCCCTCCTGTGTCTCCTCAGCTGCTGGGATTACAGACGTGCACCACTGCACCCAGCTAGCAGAAATGTTTTTTTAAAGAATGACATGAAAAGCATAAAAATACTGTAAAACTAGTAAGGGAATGATTAAGCTGCTATAACTAATAAGCAAGCTTGGCAACTGCACCTGTTGTCCAGGTATTTCCTCTTAGTTCCAAATCTGTCTTTCTGACCTGCATAGTGATAATGGAGCTGAACCGAGTGGATATTATCTTCGTAGCTCGGTGCAATGTCGTTCTCTTTAATAGGATGGGAGAGACCCTGCAAGCCAGAGCAGAGGAAAGGGCTTCTCTTCTCAGTTCTCTTCTTTGTTTTTGTTTTTTCTGCATAGTAACCTGCATGCAGAAGATTTATTACAGCTTTCCATCTCTGGATATTTCTCCTGCGCCTCAGCAGGTGGCTTTCTGGGAACCAGCTCCAGCCCACCAGCACTTTGGGTTGCATCTGCATCACACGTTCATCTTGTGGCCACACCCATCCACCAGACCCCCATGAGGCTGGGCTCAGGCTGGTTTGCAGGGCCTGCTTCTCCTTCCCTGTACACCTCCTCAGACCCGAGGGGCGTCTGTTAATCCCTGCATCGGTTATTCCTGAATTGCTTACAGGTTTTTTTTTTCTTACAAGAGTCATTCTTTTTTTTTTTTTTTTTTTTTACTGAATGGTAATATCAAACAGCATTTACTAACGATGTCTTGTTATATAAATAAAGCTTTGTTCAGTAAAAAATATCTGTTCAAATAATTGGTGTGCTTTTCACTTCCCCAACAAATCCCGAAAGGCACTTCAAGGTTATTCAATGCAAATCCAATACTCAAAAATCAAGTGTATTTCTAAAACACAAGAAATCACCCATCTAGAAATGGAAATTTAAAAGAATATGTTTACAATAGCATTTTAAAATCATAAAATGGCTAAGAATAAATTTGACAAAATGTTCCTGACTCCCGAACCAAAATTATAAAAATTACTTTAAAAAACTAAGGATAACCTAAATGTACAGGTATACTATGTTTATAGTTAGACAACCAAATAGGTTAAGGTATAAAGGTATTTAATCTCCTCAAGTTGAGATATAAAGTGTTATAATCAAAGTCTCAGTCTCAGCATATTTTATGAGAAATTACATTCTAATTCTAAAATTTATATGCAAATGCAAGGTACCTAGAATAATCAAAACAATTTTGATGAAAGCAACAAAGTTGAGGACTTTTACTATCTGATTTCCTTTTATAAAGCCAGCAACCAGGTGAGTTTAGTATTGTCAGAAGTACAGAAATATAAATGAATGGAAAGAGTAGGGAATATGGAACACGCCCACACACAGTCCATTTGCTTTCTACAAAGGAACAGAGGCAATTTAATGATAAGGCGATAGAATTGACAATTAACAATGCCAGAAAAATGGATATTAGCAATGGAAAAAATAAAATTTTGTCATTAATTCTTACTATACCCAAAAATTCCTTAAATTGATTTTTAGACCTAATTATAAAAGCAAACAATAATATTTTCAAAAGAAAGCAAAAGGATAAATTGGTACAAACATGCAGTGCATAAAGATTTATTTTAGGTTGCAAACCAAGGTAAACCAAAACTGGCACGGTGATCTTTATAAAATGAAAAACTTCTGCTCTTGTGAAATCAAGATTTAACAAAGAAACTATGCCACAGACTAAGAAAAAATAAATATGCCATGCACATGCATTTGACAAGGGACTAATATTTTGAGCACATAAAATTCTTTCTTTTATAAATCTATAGAAAAAAGTTTATTAATTTTTCAAAAGAATACAAAGTATCCCAGCATTTCAGGAAGACACTTAAGTAAGAAAGTATATGGATGAGCAACCAGTACATGAAGAGATACGCAGGAGGAGACCATCTTTACAGTTATAAAGAGAAGAAAAAAGTATAAAAATTAAGAAATGAAATATAAGATTGCCTTCTCCATACTAATTCTAACTTTTTTAGAATAATAATCAAAGAGAAGTATGCAGTATACTTTTTGTATACATATACACTTACACTTGGACAAGCTTGCTTGAGTCTTCACAATATGATATTGTGCAAGTGTATCATAACTAATTAACCACTCTTCTTATAATGGAAATGAAATTTTTAAATGTAAGAGTATTACTTTAAAAATAGTGCAAGCTGGATGCTGAGGTGCATGACCATAATCTCAGCACTCCAGGAGGCCAAGGCAAGAAGATCACAAGTTCAAGCCCAATGTAAACAACTTAGAGACTTAGCAAGATGCCATCCCAAAAAGAGAAAAAGAAAAAATCAAAGGCTATTTCCCAAAGGCTGGGAAATAGCACTGCAGGAAGGCCTGTCTGAGCTGAGCAGTGAGAGGGGTAGAGGGCGGGAGATGGTGGGGACAGACACCCAGAGGACGTCTGCTCCTCACTGTCACTATGAACATGCTCCCCTGATATGCCTGTGCTCTGATTCAAGAAGGCAGGGGCACAAGTAGGAACGGGACAAGACAAAAAAAAGGCAGAAAAATGAAATGAAGAGAGTCTATTTGTTTGTTTCCAACTGTCTTGCTACTGACGCAAACCACGTTGACAGAGGTGTAAAGGAACTCACATCCAGTGCTCAGTTAACTCAACGATTTTTAACTTTCGAAGCACTTGCCTGATATTTGCATTGTTACCCACATCTTTCTTGTTTTGTTTTGAGACAGGGTCTCCCTCTGTAGCCCAGGCTGTTCCTGCCCTCACAACAGAGCCCGGGCTGGTCTTGGAATCACAGCAATCCTCCTGCCTCAGCCTCCTAAGTGTTGGAATTACAGGTGTGCACCACCACGCTCAGCTGCTGTGGTGCTGGGGAACCGAACTCCTTGGGTACTTAGTGCTTAACTTACCACTTGCTAGGCAAGTGCTTTAACCATTGAGTCATTCCTTCCACCCTGTCACTCCCGTCATTTTAAATGGAACTGCAGACACCACAGTTCACACTGCAAGGTTTCCACCTGTGTCTCCCACAAACTAAGATTTTTACCCATGTGTTCTCAGGCTATTTACCTCTAAGAAAATGAAATAACAAATTTTTTAACTCTTTCTAAACCCAGATCAGAATTTTTGAGGCAGGGCAGTCTGTACCCTTCCTTACAAAGTTGAGTAGGGGTGACGGGCACCAGGGAGCCTTGAACAAAGACCCCGCTCTCCATTCTTTTATCTTCCCACCCCTCACTGCAACCTGAGGCCACAAGGGATCAGCAGCTGTTAAGATAGCCAAGTTCTTATTTTTTTGAAGATCTTATTTTTTAATGAACTATATACTCATTACAGAAAATGTAGACATACAAGTAAGCAAAAAAAAAAAAAAAAAAAGCAGGGAAAAAAAATCCAATATGCCCACTCTTTTGCACAAAAAAGATAAATATCTTATGTATGAGTTTTTCTGTGGCTGGGACACACAGCTTAAAGAGAGGTTTAACAGGCTCAAGGTTTTAGGGGACCCAGTCCATGAAGGCCAGCTCCAAAGCAAGAGCATCATGGCAGAAGAGTAAGAGAAAACATGCTTAGCTCACAATGCCAGAGAGGAGGGGCACAGGACTGTATGTGACACCCGAGTTCATGCCTCAAGACCCACAGAGAAGCACACTTTACGAATCCCCTAGGTGGCTTTCAAGCCGATCAAACTGGCAATCTGGTTTTAACTGTCCTACCTCCTGACCTCCTTTGCATGTGGATCAGAAGAAAGTCAAGCACCTATCTGCAGAATAAAATGGTAGTTACCAGAGACAGGAATGAGGAAGTTAGAGAGATGTTGGCCCTCAGCTTTCTGAGACTAGAGTCAAAGGACACAGATTCTCAAATGGACAGGGGGGATCTCTCACACGTTGTGTTGCTAGAGTTATTAAGACAGCATGGGAGGAAACACACAGGCTTGATTTAGATATTCCAGCAGGCCTATATACCACAACATCAACTTGTTCACCATGACTATATATTCATTTTACTTAACAATTAAAATAATTTTAAAAAATAAACTATTCGACTCAAAAGTTTATAAAAGTCATAGTGAGGCAGCTACAAGTGAGTTAACATCCTGGAATAAATGGTGCTTCGGCTACATCCTGCTGATGTTGGTTCCTCTGGCTTCTTCAGGGGCTGGGGATCTGGGCGTGGTTGGGTTGCATTCCAGACTTAGTGGCATTTTAGCCTTGTGGCTTGCAACTTTGAACCATGCCCACCTGCTAGAAAAGACTTGAGATGAGTGCTCTGTGTTCACATGCCAAAGCCAAGCCTTATTCTACACACTCCAAAACTCTGTCCACTTTTTAGGAAAAAGTATTTTTTTCCTCATCCAGGCAGAAGCTCCAGATGAGCTGCCTTGGCAGCTTCTACTCCCCCTGGAGTAATCAGAGCGCTTGCAGACCTCTCCCAAAGGACAGAAAGATTTTCCTGGGAGGCAGACTGTTGGAGATTGCAGTTGGAGCTGGAAACATAAATGACTTCCAGATCGCTCAAAGTCAGGCATCCAGCACGGACCTCGACACGCTCAGCAGATGGTGCTTCGAGGGCTCAGCATTCACTCTCTTTCCGTCACTAGGGAGATTTGCCAGCTAGTGAGCCCACAGCCAGTGCTTCCAAGGTACCTCTTTTGCCTTGGGAAAGGGGAAAAGCTCAGTCATTCCTTCTCTCCCTCCACTGTGAGTCTTCCTCCCCTGTGCCCCGCCCCACCTGCCTGCCCAAGTGCCCCCTGCTCTTCCCTCCTGCCAGGGCTCCATGCTCCACAACTGGCAGGGGACCAGGAGGGAGGCAGCCTCCTCCTACCTGCAGGCGGGGGCCCTTCCAGTCACAGTTTTGCTTTAACCTCTTCTTCAAAGTGACACTGAAAACACAAGGGAGGTAAGCAATGCCTGTCTGTGAAGGACAGCCTCCTCGTGGCCTGCCAGCCAGGGTGGCTCAGGCCTGAGGCTCCTAAGTCTCCTTGCTGCTTGCACTCACAGTTTCCCTGGAACCCGGGTCACCATTGCACACAATCAGTATCTGTAGGACAATGGCGCCAGCCTGAACTGTGGCATCTGTGTGTTTGACTTGAGCATGGTTACCTAAAGGCTAATAATGATAGCCACACCGATAACAATGAATATAATGGCTCTTTAAGTTCACATAAATCTTAAACCAGGCATGGCTTTTGTCTGTGAACCCAGCACTCTGGGAGGCTAAGGCAGGAGGATCACAAGTTCAAACCCACCCTGGGCAACTTAGTGAGGCCTTATCTCAAAATAAAAAACATCAAAAAGGTAGGATTGTATCTCAGTGTGAAGGCCTTGGCTTCAACTACCACTACCAAGGGTGGGGGGGTGGGGGGTGAATTTGTATAATTCTCTGAAGTGGCATTGGCACCCTGGGTCTAGAGCCAGACACATGAGAGACAGTATAAACGAGGACAATGACAGTGAAAAGGAGTTGTAATCTCCAACTCACAATGGAACTTGTTTGTATAAAGTGTGTGTGTGTGTGTGTGTGTGTGTGTGTGTGTGATTTGACTTCTTCCCCACCCCTAATCACCGTTAGTGCAAACTGCGGCAAAGAAGGAGAAATAGAAAAGGAAACTAAATATGTACTTTTGTTTAAAAACGCATCTAGTCTGAAAATTAAACAATCCATTTAGTCAAGTTTCCCTTAGTAAAAGCACTCAGGCTCCTGGAGGCTCCCTCCCTGCTGCTCATTAGCAGGTATCCAACCAGGCGCATATGAGATAACACTGGAGTTTTACATGACATCTTGCAGTACAAACAGCTCAGGGTCTGGAGCCTGAGGGTCCTTAGGTCTCCAGAGGCAAGCCCCTAGTTGCCTGGTCCCTGTGCCAGGCTGGTACTTCCAACTGGAGTTGGCCTCTGTCTGGACCCAGCCTAAACCCCCTGCTGCTCCCACTCAGGGTCTGTACAGAGAGACCAGGAAAGCTAGCGCTAAGAGGTTCCATTTCCTAACACCTGTGCAAGCTGCCCCAGGTGGATGCTGGGCCAGCCAACACGAGATGATTGTCCACATTCTGAACAGGCATAAGCAGTAACTGCCTGCACGCATTGGGCCCTCACGTACGTGCCTCCATCCACGCCGAAGCCAGGTGTGGGGAAACCCAGACAACGTCTCTTCCTCTGCTCTGTCTTCCTGCACGCTCTTTTGTCCTCCTACCCTCTCCCAGCCAGAAAAGGGCAGAACGCTCCTTCACTTGCTCTCTCTCGATACCCTCGACCCAGCTGTCCTCCAAAGCAGGAGGCATAGCTGCTCCTTAGTGTGGAATAGCCATGCACACAGAGTTCTCCAAGCTTCTTCCGACTCACCATACGCCAACAAAGGCAAAGTAAAGTTTAAACCTCAGTGCAAGAAAACCGTGCAAGTTCACACAATGTCAATCTGTTTTTCCTTTTAAGAAGCTAAAGGTGATCTCCTTCTTTGACTTTGACTTCCTTTCATATCAGCCCTAATCTTCCTCCCACTCCCACCTCTACTCCAAGAGCAGGTGCCAGCCTGGGCCACAAAGAGCAAAGATCACATGACCAGAAAGACAAAGAAAAAGTTCATTGACAGTGTCTAATAAGCCATTCCTTTGTCTTGAGAAACCCTTTCATTGGGGTATGTGGAGGTTTAAAAAAGATAGTTTGTGGTGATTGCTCAGCACGAAGCCTGATCAATAAGCCTAGAATAAATGTACCTATTAATTATTACTTACATCTCCTGTGTCATTCTACCCAGAGACATAGGACAGCGATCAGTGCAGCAACAGTGGGGCTAATGAGCACTGTATCCTATGAGCTGGAGTAATGAGGCTCAAAGACCCCACTAGGCTGAGGAATGGAACCAAGTTAGAATGTGCAGTTTGTGACTCTTCCATACTCAGAGTTTAGATCTCCCTTTCACCATCAGGTTCTACCTCTTTATGCAAAATCTTCTGAGTCTCTTATATCAAGGGTCAGAAAGCTTTTTCTCTAAAGAGTTAGAGAATAAACTTTTTTTTTTCCAAAGGGTCTTTGTCACTACCATTCATTGCTGCTGCTGAAATATAAAAGAAGCCACAGACAGTACACAAACAAAGAAATGTGTCTGTCTCTCAATAAAACTTTATTTAGGAAAACAGATGGTAGGCTGCATTTTACTCACAATCTATAGTTTGCTCACCTTCACTTCACATCAATAGCAAGTGTCTAAAACATAGTCGGGGATCCAGAATGTGTTTAGACACACAAATGAAGAAAACCTTGGCGCGGACTACTCAATTCTTCTTTTAGCTCTAAAAATCTCTAAATTTGTGCTGAATTATTTATCTTTGGGTTGTTCGATATCACTTCTTATTTCTCTCTTTTTTTCAAAATATGAAATAACATTGTACCTTTGTAGTCACATAGGCCTGGAAATAAAGAAAGCCAACTTTGCCATTTCAGAAACTTAATTTCCCTTGAACTCCTGTTGTATGTTTATAAAATAGATGTGGTATGAGGTTCAGAGGTTGCTGAATCACAGGACCGAATTGCAAACAAGAGGCAGACAGCAAGTACGTGTCCTTATTCGGTGTCTTATAGAAGCCTTCTTGCTTTAGTCTTCTTTATGGATTTGTAAGATGTGAGCTGGATCTGAGGTGATGCTGGCCTGGCCTGTGTGAAAGGGAAGCTGCTGTCTGGGAGGCTTATGCCGCAGGCTGAATCATTTAGATGCACCTCCCTTGCTCCAGCCATGTTCAACTACTAAGCGTTTACAAACTGCCAAGGAAAGTTCTCCACCTCTGGCCTCAGTGCATTGTTACGTGATTGATGTCAGCATGTACCGTACTGTCTAGGTTAAACTCGTCACCTGATGCACACAGGAAAACATCATGTCTACTTCATGGTAGACTCAAATCTGAGGGAGAGACATGACCAGTGAAAGAAGCACGTCCTCTTCCCTGTGGCCGGAATACCAGGAAGATCTCAAGGATGCGCAGAGAGCTCGGGTCTGCCCCTCAGGTACCTGCTCGACTTGGGAAGACAAATCACTCTCTTCACAGGGCCTCAGTCAGTAATTTTTACACCATTTTCTTGTCTTTGTAATCATGTCTATGTGTCCTTTGTATTATTTTTCTAACTTCTTTTATTGGCATGTATTTGTGATACATAAAATTTCTCAGCTTGAGAAATTTGTGCATTTACATATTGTATCTTGATCATTTTTCTTCCCTCATCCCTTCCCACCTCCTCACTTCCCCAGTCCCCTTTCTCTCTCCACAATCTATGTTCTTACTTTCTTCCATCTCTCTTTTACTCTGTATATTATTACTCCATATCAAGTGAGTCAACTAATTTACTTTATTTATATCACCCTATATAATTACTACATTATAGCCTCGGGACACACTAACTTAATCTTTTGTGATACATAGAAATAAACCTATTGGAATATAAATTGTAACTACTATGATAGAAATGTTTCCTGTGTACCAGCCAGCGTCATCACAGGCATCGCCAGTGGTGAGTATTTCTACTTTGGAAGTGTTACAACTGACAATGGATAGCTATTGTCCTTTCCACAATGCATGATTCTCCTCTAGGCTCCTAGAAGGACCCGTGTGGCACCATGTCAAGCTCACATACAGTGTGCAAAGAGGTTGCATTTATATTGGGCATTATAGTATCCAAAATATTTCAACACACTTGAAAAGAAGACAAACATGGCAGAAAGAACCCCCTCAAAGGTTTGCATAAAGTCAGCCGTTCATGGGGTTCCTGGATAATCTAGAAGGGAAACCAAGTTCTATTATTTTCCTTGTGGAGAAAAATATAGCAACTCTTGCGTCAGGGTAGGTGCCACCCCCCACCCCTGCCCCAAGAAGCTGAGTCATTTAGAAGCTGTTCATTCAGGCTCATTCACCTTCACCTAGAGGTTTTGCAATCCCTTATGTGTCTGGCTCTTTGCACACAAGTACTCACAGGGAAGTTATTGGCTGAATAACTAGAAGAAAAGTCATGAGGTTCCAGGCAACATCAAGGCATTATTAAAGCAATATTTTCTGATATTATTACCTAGCTTAATCCTATGTTGAATCCATAGTCATGGAGTTCATTCTAAAGAACTTGATTACGCCCAGAAGAGAAATAGTCCTTTGAGTAATTTTCTCAAGCATGCTTGATAAAAGGATGGTGTATGGCTCAGTAAATACAGCAGCCTGGACAGTTATGAGCTACCAAACTAAGTTAAACTGACTCACTGATATCCTCTGCAGTGAATGCATCCTATCTATGAAATGCTGTCAGGGAAATTCTAGAATCTATGATCTTGTGACTCTCTCATGCTTAGAAATATATATATATATATATATATATATATATATATATATATATATATATTCCAAAGCTGTCTGATATTTGAGATATTTGAGAGAAGGCTACTATATGGGCCACTTGACTACCTACTTAATTTGAACTTTTAATGTTGCTACTTAGTACCACTAGAATGACTTAACTTGGACAGTCATTACTCATTTTCATAGAGGCTTGCTGTTCTCTTTACTTAGATCAGAATAACAGGATATATATTTGTGTTTTGGAAAAATCTCTACTTTTTTGTTAGTTTAAAAGCAGATGTCTTCTATTAGGTGACGTAAAAGCCTTAAGCTCTTTGATGCACAGAGTATGCTCTGAATTTTGAAGGTGACTGAGCTTCCTAAAGAAGTCACTTCTCTGCAGCTACATACCTTTCAGAAGTATGTGGGAGCTCACCCTTGGAAATTTCACAGGAAGCGCAGCTCCTTGTACTAGGAGTGAGGTCCTGTCTGTTGATCATTTGCCAGTAACGTACGTGAGTTGATTCTTGCATCAGTAGGTCGATTCATAAGTGCTTGAAATTTAAATGCAGACATTTCTGTAGCTTCTCTCATTTGATCCTAACAATGCAATGAGGGAGGTTCTGATATTGTCCCTCTTTTAACAAAGTAGGGCCCAGAGTTTCAAGGAGTTTGAATACTTTTTCCTGCACATCACCATAAGCTCAGATTTGGCTCTGGAGTTACTGGACTCAACAGCATAACAGTGGGGAGTGACTGATCCACAGGCCATGTATGGCTCATGAAATCATTTGATCTAGCCCAGCCAATGCCTTACCAAAGAGATGCAATTTCAACGATTACATTAAGGTAAACTAATTAAATGTTTTATTAAAGACAGCAGTTGATAAGTTGATAATTTTATGTAGTCCACAAATGGTGTCATAAATATTCAAATGGCAGAAGACAGACAAAAGGTACTCGCTAGGCCAAAGCACACAGGCCCCCGCTCTCCTTAGCATCCCCTTTCTCTGAACTGCTCCCTAGAGAGACAGTCCTTGTGCAGTTTCATGTTCCAACAAGAGTAACTCCAAACAATACTTCCGGCTCCCCAGGTGGGACACTGAGGAGCTCTGCACACCGGGCAGAACAGGAAGAATTCAAGGGACTACGTTTCTAAATTCTCATCTCCTTACCAAGACTGATCTGCTTACGAAGCTCCTGAGGCTGGACTCTCCCTTCTCAAATTCTGCTTCTACAATTTAAACAGAATTTCAATCCTTCTCAAGGAAAAGCTGCTTCTCACCTCCCTTGGCGAGACAGGCTCTTAAGTAAGAAAGAAGCCCTACTGCTTTTGTTCCCAAATTTTCTTGTTCAAGAATCTGTCTTTAAAAAAAAAAAATCTGTCCCATTTCTGAGGAGAGAATGGCAGTAAGCTTTATCTTATGAGAAGTGAACTGTTTTTACGATAAATGAAACTAGACCATAATACCTACCAATGGTTTGAATGTCGGTTGTCCCCTAAGGTTTATGTGTTGAAGGCTTGGTCCTCAGAGTGATGGCAAGGAAGCGGTGGGCCCTACAGGAGGAGGAACCTAAGAGGACATCCTTGGCTCACGGGGAGCTCAGTAACCTGGTAGTTCTAGATCCTATTTAGTCCCTCTGTGGCTCAGTATCTAGACACAGCCACCCCCTTCTCTCTCTCTCTCTCTCTCTCTCTCTCTCTCTCTCTCTCTCTCTCTCTCTCTCCCTTTTCTCTCCCTCATTCTCTCTGTCTTCTCCCTCTCTCCCTCCCTACCTGGTGCCATTATCTGATGCCATTGTCCACAGTCAGATCCTCACCAGAGACTGAACCAGTGAAAGCTACCTGAACCTGTATTTTCAGTCTACACAGTTGTTAACTAAGTAAACTTTCTTTCTTTCTTTTTTTTTTAACAAACATGTCCAGCCTTAGGCATTTTGACTATAGTAAAAGAAAATATACTAACATAAACTGTATGATGGAATAAACATTGCATTTTTTTCTTTACCAGGTTAGTAATACCTCGTTTCAGTACAGGTTATATATTCAAACTTACTAATTATAAAAATGTTATTTATTTTCCTTATAGGGTGATCATTTCTTGGGATTTAGTGACCATATGTACACTATTGATACCGAAAATTCTTTCTTGTAAATTAGAAACACCTGCATTGGTGTTTTTCTTTCTTAAAATTTACCCATTTATTTTCCTTTTCTGGAATTAGATATCTCCAGGCTAAGCAAAGATAAGTTGTTTATTTTCATTCTCCAGACCATCGATTTTTTTCTCCACTTCCTCCAATTAGGAACTTGAAACTCTTTATCTCCCATATTGCTGAAAAAGTAACATGTATTCGTAAGTGTGTTGATTACTTTTCTTTTTGCTTTTTATTTTTTGTTTTTACAGCATAGGTAGTGATACAAAGTACCAATCTGAACAAGGCAAATTCTTCTATTTTTATCAATTTTTGCATGCTTTCCAGATTTTCAATTCAACCCTTTCCTAACACAGAAAAAAAAATAAGGAATACATAGGTTACTGCCTGTAATTCATTGAGGAAACACAGTTGTACTTAGTAGAAGCAAAGTAATTATTGCACAGGTTAATACTACCTATTTTCTATAGAATGAGACAATCGGTCTCTGCAAATTAAAGCTGTAGATCACCAGTTTCAGGGATCCAGTTGGTTAACAGCACTAATAAGTTGCTGCTGATAAGACTAAAGTTGGGCCCTGTACAAAAGTCTCAGCAGCCAACTGCCACGCTATTGAAGCCTTTTAAGTGGACAAAGTTAGTTCCAGGTGTGTACAGGAGCTGGCCATCTTTGAGCTCCTGGACAAAGTATGCGCTTGTATCATAGCAGGGCAGCCCACCGGGGAGCTGGAGAGAGCACGGTATGTCTTGCAAGCAGCTTCCCTTTGCAATTTGGAAGCAGCAACCACAACCACCAAGGAGGGTTGTGGTTCAAGGGTAGCAGCCACTCTCGCTCATGGGCAAGGCTCGGGTCTCCAAAGGCTGGCTTTCTTTTGTGAGGGTCTCTCTCTTTTGAGTGGTGCACACTGGCTGTCTTGAGGAAGTATGTAGGAACCTGGTTTGGGAATGCTGAAGTCTTTTCTCCACACACAACCCTTTCACCAGACTCAGTTCACCCTCTACGGAGGCCCTTAGGGTCAAAACTGTGAGGCTTGCTTTTGTGTTCCAGAGTTACCATCTCTGGCGTCAGTTTCTTTATCTAGAAAATTATGATAATAAAAACAACCGTCTCTTAACGTTGCTGCACAGAGTAAACGGAAGAAGACAGATAAAGGGCCAAGCATAGTGCTTGGCATGCTGGGAAGACTCAGGAAGGGGCAGCAAGTCGCACACTCTCTTC